>CM067841.1:283023254-283538254 GCA_034509565.1 Triticum monococcum | reverse complement strand
CTCAGAGGTGTGGTAGCGCTTGGACATTGCACGTCCGGGGTTGACACGGCGGACTTGCTGCTCATGATGTTCATCACCTGGAACCAAACACACGAGCAGAAGAAACAACACGAAAGAAAGAGCATAAGCATCCAAACAATACAACATGGATCAAAGAGTGGTAGGAAATAATGGAATTGGGCATCCAGCGGTAGTACCGCGACCCCACGGCGGCAGTACCGCTCGAGCGGTAGTACTGTGCAAGAAGAACGGTACTACCGCTCCAGACGGGGAACGACGGTTCCCTACTGCCGTGGATAGATCCGGCACTACCGTGGATGCCAAATTCAAAAATAAGCCTACCAATCATCAACCCAAAAGGCCTAAATGCCATCTCCATCCTACTCAAGCCTCGACTTAGTCAAAAATTGAGAATAGCAATGCCTATTGCCCCTAACAACTAGATGTGAGATCTAGGCAAAGAGAGAATGGGAATGGGGGCAATACCGGCATCCATGGCAAGAGGATGCGGTGGGGATCGACTCCATCGGAGGAACTGGAGAGGAACGACACAAAGACGGCGGCCGACCGAAGCCCTCCTGCGGCGAGACGTCACTGGAGCGACGAGGAAGATGAGAGAGTGGGGCTAATGGGTATGGGGGAGAAAAGCAACTCCCCCGGCCCCAACATAACCCCCATCGCCCGCCCCGTAGCGGTAGTACCGCTGGGGTGGGCGGTAGTACCGCTTGACGTCCATCAGCGGTAGTACCGCGCACCCAGCGGTAGTACCGCTCAGCCGCAAAAAGACTGGCCAAAACGGCTTAGCTCAAGAAGGTAAAACAACAAGAAAACAAGAGAAAACACACACGCAAAGCAAACACAAAGAAGACGAAGAACACACAATCCTACAAGAGAGGGCGGTGGCCGAGGCCACCTATGTTTGAGTCTGGAGGTATGGTGCCGCGAAGATTTTAACCTTGGGCCCATGACCAAAACTCATCTTTGAAGCACAAGAACCATCAAAAATGGCTAGAATGAAAGAGTTTGATTAGTTTGCAAAACGGGGGGAGGGAAGGTTCATTGAGAGAACCACACTCCCCCTATGTCCATGTCTACATCTAAACAAGACATCAAGTTGAGTATGGTGGGGTGTGAAAGGTTCAAGCAACATTGCTCGAATCAATGATATTTAGCTCATGCCTTAACTCACGAAATCTTGCTTCATCCAAGGGCTTCGTGAAGATATATGCAAGTTTATCATGAGTTTTGACATAGTTGAGCTTGATCTCCCCTCTCCTAATGTGATCCCGGATGAAGTGATGCCGAATCTCAATATGCTTCGTCTTGAAGTGTTGGACCAGGTTGAGACAAATCTTGATGGCACTTTCTTTGTCACACCAAAGAGGCACTTTGTCACAAATGACACCATAATCCTTTAAAGTTTGCCTCATCCAAAGAAGTTGTGCACAACAACTACCGGCCGCCACATCCTCCGCTTCGGTGGACGAGAGAAACACACAACTTTGTTTCTTGGAAGACCAACTCACCAAGAGCAACCAAGAAATTGGCACCCTCCAGAAGTGGACTTCCTATCCACTTTGTCTCCCACCCAATCGGAGTCCGAATATCCTACAAGCTTGAAGTTTGCTCCCCTTGGGTACCATAAGCCAAAGTTTGGGGTATGAGCCAAATATCGAAAGATTTGCTTGACCACCACAAAGTGGCTTTCCTTAGGTGCGTCTTGAAACCGTGCACAAATTCCCACACTCAACATGATATCCGGTCTAGATGCACAAAGGTAAAGCAAGGAGCCAATCATGGAGCGATATACCTTTTGATCCACCGCTTTACCATTGGGATCAATGTCAAGTTGGCACTTGGTGGGCATGGGAGTGGAAGCCGGCTTGAAATCACTTAGCTTTAATCTCTTGAGCATGTCTTGAGTGTATTTGGCTTGGTTGATGAAGGTTCCTTCTCTTCTTTGTTTGACTTTGAAACCAAGGAAGAACTTCAACTCTCCCATCATGGACATCTTCAACTTGGAGGTCATGAGCGCGGAAAATTCCTCATTGAAAGCTTTGTTAGGGGAACCAAAGATAATATCATCAACATATAGTTGGCACACAAACAACTCCCCTTTGACCTTCTTAGTAAAAAGAGTGGGGTCGATTTTCCCAATTTTAAAACCACGATCTTGCAACAAGTCGGTAAGGTGGTCATACCACACACGTGGGGCTTGCTTAAGGCCATAGAGTGCCTTATCGAGTTGATACACATGATCGGGAAAGTAGGGATCCTCGAACCTAGGGGGTTGCTTGACATATACCAACTCATTAATAGGACCATTAAGAAAAGCACTCTTCACATCCATTTGTTGTAACTTAAAGTTATGATGAGAAGCATATGCAATCAACATGCAAATGGATTCAAGGCGAGCAATG
Organism: Triticum monococcum; assembly: GCA_034509565.1. Classification (NCBI taxonomy): domain Eukaryota; kingdom Viridiplantae; phylum Streptophyta; class Magnoliopsida; order Poales; family Poaceae; genus Triticum; species Triticum monococcum. Next base: position 283,535,834 of record CM067841.1, on the reverse strand, counting down.
GGAGCAAAGGTTTCACCGTAGTCAATACCCTCGACTTGGGAGTAGCCTTGTGCTACCAAACGGGCCTTGTCGTGAATGATAATCCCATGAGTATCTGGCTTGTTCATGAATATCCACTTGGTTCCAATGACATTATGGTTCCCCGTTGGCCTTGGCACCAATCTCCACACCTTGTTGTGCTCGAAGTTGTTGAGTTCTTCATGCATGGCATTGAGTCAATCCGGATCTTCGAGCGCCTCATAGACCTTTTGGGGTTCAACACAAGAGACAAATGCATGATGTTCACAATAGTTTGCTAATTGTCTACGAGTGCTTACCCCCTTTCTTAAGCTTCCAAGCACATTTGTCATGAGATGATCTTTGGTGGAGAGCTTGGAAGCAATCTTGGCGGCACGACGCTCCAATTCCTCCTCGGGGTGAGTCGAGGAGCAGTCACTTGATCATCTTGAGCGCCGTCTTGAGCTTGTTCTTGATCTCGAGGAAGCTCTTGATCTTGAACTTGCTTGGAGGAGAGAACTTGACCTTGGGCATCACTTGATGTTACAATACCATCTTGAGATTGACCTTGCCCTTGGTCTTGTTCTTGAGGTTGAGGGCCTTCACTTTGTTCTTCGGAAGCATGTGGGCCTTGGGTTGGTGATGGCTCCACTTGAGTGGAACATTGTCCTTCTCCTTCGGCCACAAGGGGTTCCTCAATGCGTAAGATAAAACCAACACCCATTCTTCTTATGGCTTGGGGAGGAATTTCATCACCTACATCACAAGTGCCACTTTGCTTCACTTGGGAGCCGTTATTCTCCTCAATAAGTCCCGTGGACTTATTGAGGACACGGTAAGCATGGGAGTTTGTAGCATAACCAACAAATATGCCCTCATGAGCTCTAGCCTCAAATTTAGACAAATGAACACCTTTCTTGAGAATGAAACACTTACACCCGAACACCCGGAAGTACTTGAGGTTGGGCTTGTTCCCGGTGAGTATCTCATATGGATTCTTGTTCAAGCCTTTGCGGAGGTAGAGCCGGTTTGATGCATGACACACGGTGTTGATGGCTTCTGCCCAAAAGTTGTATGGAGACTTGAACTCCGCCATCATGGTCCTTGCCGCATCCATCAACGCCCGGTTCTTCCTCTCCGCTACACCATTTTGTTGAGGGGTGTAAGGTGCAGAATATTGATGCTTGATCCTGTTATCACTAAGAAACTCATCCAAGGTGTAGTTCTTGAACTCGGTGATGTTGTCACTTCTTATTGTCAAGATCTTTGCATTGTGTTGACGTTGAGCTTCATTTGCAAAGTCAATGACGGTTTGTTGGGTCTCACTCTTCCTCTTGAAGAAAAATACCCAAGTGTATCTTGAATAATCATCCACAATCACCAAGCAATACTTCCTACCCCCAAGACTATCAAAATATGGAGGCCCAAAGAGATCCATGTGAGGGAGCTCCAAAGGCCTCTTCGAGTAAATGATAGTCGTGGGAGGGTGAGCCTTTTCATGTAGCTTTCCTTCGATACAAGCACTGCAAGCACGATCCTTGGCAAAAGTAACATCTGTTAGTCCACGGACATGGTCCACCTTGAGAAGACTTTGCAAAGATCTCATATTGACATGGGCTAGACGGCGATGCCAAAGCCATCCCACATCAACTTTAGCCATTAGGCATGTCGCTGTCTTAGTGAGTCGCTCCGAAAAGTTAATCACATAGAGACCGTTTTCGACATGCCCAACAAAGGCTACTTTAAGAGTCTTGCTCCACAAGAGGGTCGCGGTATCAACATCAAAGAAGATGGCAAAGCCCGTGAGTGCTAGTTGACGAACGGAAAGTAAATTATATGCAAGGGACTCAACAAGCATGACCTTCTCGATCGTAAGATCATGAGAAATGACAACCTTGCCGAGTCCCAATACCTTAGAGGACGAGGCGTCACCCCACTCGACATTGGTGGGCATGGATGGATTCTTTTGCACGTCCACCACCAAGTCCTTGCTTCCGGTCATATGATTAGTAGCTCCACTATCGAGCAACCATGATCCCCCACCGGAAGCAAACACCTACAAGAGATCAATGCTTGGTTTTAGGTACCCATTTTATAATGGGTCCTTTGATGTTAGTAACAAAGGTCTTAGGAACCCAAATAGACCATTCAATGTACTTATAAGGAGAACCAACAAATTTGGCATAAATATGCCCATCACTAGCACGCACAACACATAAGAAGGGTTAAAGTCGCTGGCTTTGTTGGGAAGGGAAGCGTTTCCCTTCTTAGCATCACTACCCCTCACGGTGTTCTTATCCTTCTCCTTAGTAGCACCCTCTCCCTCCTTCACAAAGGTTTACTTGAGAGGAGGAGGTCGTTTGGCCTTGTCATTCTTCTTCTTGTTCTTAGACTTGGGCACGCACCCAATCCCTTCTTTGTCCACAACTTCCTTTTGGTTGCTCAAAAGGTCGTTGAGGTTCTTCTCGCTTTGTATGCAAGACACAAGACCTTTCTCAAGTTGCTCCTTCAACTTAGCATTCTCCTCAACAAGATGCACATGCTCACAACATGGATTAGTAGCATTTGCATTATCAATTGACATCATACGAGGAAAAGTGGCTTTCTCCTTGGTTAGCTTTACTTGAAGTTGATCATGAGACTCTTTGAGGCTAGCATGAGCACCCTTCAAGACCTTGTGAGCCTTGTCAAGTAAGTCAAACTCCTCTTTGAGTCTAGCAAGATCAACCCCAAGCTTGGCCTTCTCAGAGTTTAGCACACGAGATACAACAAGAGCATGATCAAAAAATTTCTTTAACTAGCGTGATCAACGTTGTGTGACTCCTAAAGATCCAAACGAAGACCATGCTCTTCCTCAAGAGCATTGGAAAGATCCGAAATCTCATCGGCATAGTCACGACTATGCCCCTCCATCTTGGAGATAGTATCTTCATGAGCCTCGATCATGTCATTGGCTTCACCGAGTTGTTCCAAGAGAGCAACGAAATGCTTCTTGGATTTACCCTTGAGTTTACCCATAAAGGACTCAATCTCATTCTCCTCCACATTAGATCCCTCATATTCATCAATGCAATCCGTCAAAGAAGGATTATTAATGATTGTAGTTTTGATGTTGGGGGTTACCTTGTTGGTGTCTTTAGCCACGAGGCACTTGGCGGTGATGTTCTCATTGGGTGAATCAAAGAGTGACACCAGTGGAGTTGTCGCAATGGCAACGGAGGCCATGGCAACCGACTCACCATCTTCATCATCATTATCATCCTCATTGTACTCTTCTTGTACCACCAACGCCTTGGGAGGAGTCTTCTTGGTGAAGTTGCTATTGTTGGAGAAAGACTTGACTTTGTCCTTTCGGATGAGCTTGCCACCATTGTCTTACTTCTTCTCATAAGGGCATTCTGCAATGAAATGACTCACATTGCCACAATTATAGCAAGTCCTAATACGTTGCTTGACCTTCGCGTCACTTGACTTGTTCTTGTTGAAGTTGGGCCTTGAGCTCTTCTTGCTCCAAAATTGCCTTGAAGCAAGAGCCATGTGTTCATGATAGGCATACTTTGTATCTTCGGGGTTGCTCTCCTCTTCTTCCTCTTCATCCTCTTCTTCCACCCTCACCTTGGCCTTTAACACAAGGTTGGGCTTCTTTGCTCTTTGAGAACATAGCACCGCCTTGTTGGCAGTTTTGTCCAAGATGCTCATAGCCACAAACTCATCCAACACTTCACTTGAGGACAAGGTGTGGAAGTCCAGCCTTCGACGAATGACACAGGACATGGCCTTGTGGTAAGGCATCATTGCCTTGAGGAATTTGCGCTTGATCCAATTGTCATCCGTATCCTCGCTCCCATGATCTCGGAGTGAGACCGCGAGTTTGGTTACTCTTCGATAAAGCTCACGAGGTTCTTCATCTTCTTTCATTGCAAACTCATCGGCTTCATCTTGCACTACTTCATAGTTGGAGTGTTGAATCCCTGCACTTCCCCTGTAGAGAGAAACAACTTGGTGCCATGCATCTTTGGCCATGGCGAAGGGCCGGAGGTGAGGAAGATCTTCGGGTGGAATTGCATCTTGGATGATGAAGAGAGCATTCTCATTGAATTGATTATCCGCGGCTTCTCTAGGAGTGAAGTTACTTCGGTCATGCGGATCGAAACCTTCTTCAATGATTCTCCAAAGATTAGTATTCATATGATTTAAATGATGCTTGAAACGATAAACCCAAGAATCAAAGTCTTCATTTTTCACAATCTTAGGGGGAGGACCGGCATGATTCAAATGAGTGTAAGGAATCAGTCCACCATAAACAAGTGGAGGTTCCCCATGGGCAAAGATGCCGGTGACATTTTTACCACTAGAAGAAGGAGCCTTTTCACTCATAGCTTCCTCCTTGTCGGAGTTAGCATCCGTCACCTTGTTAGTGGGATCACTCACTTTCAATGGTGCGGTGGAAAGTTTAAGCCCTTCTATGAATTTATTAAACATGCTTTCAACCTCGGTCGTCATGGAGGTTTTCAATGTTTCCAAAGCCACATTGAATTCCTCATGAGAGACCGCGGTTCCCCCAGCGCCTGTAGACGAGATCAGATTCACACCGGAGTGCTCCTCCACACCGTCTACGGTATCAACCATACTCTTAGGACGGCAAAGTCCTTAGTAAAGAGACAAGGCTCTGATACCAATTGAAAGGATCGATATAGTTGACTAGAGGGGGGTGAATTGGCTACTAACAATTTTTAGTTTTCTTTGCCAAATTAAACTTTGCATCAAAATAGGTTGTCTAGATGTGCAACTAGGTGAGCAACCTATATGATGCAACAACAACAAGCACACAAGCAAGCAATGGAAATAATACAAATAAGCTTGCTCAAGTTAAGGTACGAGGTAACCAAGAGTGGAGCTGATGAAGACGAGGATGTGTTACCGAAGTTCCTTCCTTTTGAGGGGAAGTACGTCACCTTGGAGCGGTGTGGAGTCACAATGCTCCCCAAGAATCCACTAGGGCCACCATATACTCCTCACGCCCTCACACAATGCGAGATGTCGTGATTCCACTATTGGTGCCCTTGGAGGCGGCGACCGGACCTTTACAAACAAGGTTGGGGCAATCTCCACAACTTAATCGGAGGCTCCCAACAATGCCACGAAGCTTCACCACAATGGAATATGGCTCCATGGTGACCCCAACCGTCTAGGGTGCTCAAACACCCAAGAGTAACAAGATCCACTAGGGATTAGTGGGGGAATCAAATTTCTCTTGGTGGAAGTGTAGATCGGGGCCTTCTCAACCAATCTCGAGCAAATCAACAAGTTTGATTGGCTAGGGAGAGAGATCGGGCGAAAATGGAGCTTGGAGCATTAATGGAGCTTTTGGGGGAAGAGGTAAGTCAACGTTGAAGAAGAAGCCCCCTTTTATAGAGGGGGGAACAATCCAACCGTTACCCCCTAAAACAGCCCCACAGAGGGCGGTACTACCACAGGGGGCAGCGGTACTACCGCCGGGACCAGCGGTACTACCGCTCCCCCTCGCGGTACTGTCGTGCAGTCTGGGAGGGCTGGTGTATGAGCAGGAAACAGACCCAGTGCGGTACTGCCGCGGTGGTAGGGTGGTACTACCGCTCTCAAGCGGTACTACCGCTTCTATTGCCGCTGCTTAGTGCAGCACAATCCGTCACGAGAGGTGACCCCCTCGAGTCGACGAAGTAGGAGCCCGGTACCGCAGCGGTACTGCGGATGAGGACCCACAAGCGGTACTACCGCCGCTGGGCACCGCGGTACTACCGCTCAGACCAAAACAAGCTCATAAAGCAGGGAAAGAGACCTCCATCGACGCGGGAAGGCTCATAGGATGCGAAAAGGAAGTGTACGTGTTGATTCCACCCTAGCCTTACCAAAGCGGACCCCCTCTTGATAGTACGAAGACTCCTACGAGACAAGTCCACCAAACCAGAAATGAAAGAGCTACACTGTCTTGAATAAAAACTCCGAGGGGAAAGAATCGTCTCGTGTCAAAGGATGAATCTCTGAAAATCTCAAAGCACATGGTTAGTCCGTAAAAGCATTGTCATCAATCACCAAAACACCTTAGGGATAAATATGCCCTTGCACTTATGGATTGCATACCAAAGATGACAATACCTAGATCTATTCGTGTTTTTATGCCTAGCTAGGGGCGTTAAACAATAGCGCTTGTTGGGAGGCAACCTAATTTGATTTTTGTTCTTGCGTTTTAGGTCCTGTTTTGCATTAAATAATTTATTTAGCTTACGGTGTGGTTTTGTGTTTTAATTAGTGTTTGTGCCAAGTAAGACCTTTGGGATAGCTTACGGTGATAGTTGATTTGATTTTGCTGAAAAACAGAAACTTTTGTGTCCAGGAGATTAATTTTCATTTTTAACAGAGGCGCGATAAAATACTAATTATTTTTTCAGTAGATTAATAAACAAATTGCTTAGGTTGTTCTAAATTTTCAGAATTTTTGGAGTTACAGTGTTCGAGAGTTACATATTGCTACAGATTGTTCTGTTTTTGACAGATTCTGTTTTCCATGTGTTGTTTGCTTATTTTGATGAATCTATGGAAAGTATCGGGGGTATGAACCATGGAAAAGTTGGAATACAGTAGATATTACACCAATATAAATAAAGAATGAGTTCACAACAGTACCACAAGTGGTGATTTATTTTCTTATACTAATGGAGCTTATGAGATTTTCTGTTGAGTTTTGTCTTGTGAAGTTTTCAAGTTTTGGGTAAGGATTTGATGGACTATGGAATAATGAGTGGCAAGAGCCTAGGCTTGGGGAAGCCCAAGGCACCCAAGGTAATATTCAAGGACCCACGAGCCTAAGCTTGGGGATGCCCCGGAAGGCATCCCCTCGTTCGTCTTCTATCGGTAACTTTACTTGAGGCTATATTTTTATTCACCACATGATTTTTTTGCTTGGAGCGTCTTGTATGATTTGAGTATTTGCTTTTTAGTTTGCCACAGTCATCCTTGTTGTACACACCTTTTGAGAGGGACATGCATGAATCGTGATTTATTAGAATACTCTATGTGCTTCACTTATATTTTTTGAGCTAGGCAATTTTGCTCTAGTGCTTCACTTATATCTTTTAGAGCACGATGGTGGTTTTATTTTATAGAAATTGTTGAACTCTCATGCCTCACTTATATTATTTTGAGAGGTTTTAAACAGCATGGTAATTTGCTTTGGTTATAAATTTAGTCCTAATACGATTGGCGTCCAAGAGGGATATAATGAAAACTTTCATATAATGTGCATTGAATATTATGAGAAGTTTGATTCCTTATGATTGTTTTGAGATATAAAGATAGTTATATTAGAGTCATGCTAGTGAGTTATTGTGAATTTGATAAATACTTGTGTTAAGTTTTGTGAGTCCCGTAGCATGCACGTGTGGTGAACCGTTCTGTAACGAAGTTGGACGTTGAGATATTTTTTGATTGTCTTACTTATGAGTGGCGGTAGGGGACGAGCAATGGTCTTTTCCTACCAATCTATCCCCTTAGGAGCATGCGCATAGTACTTTCTTTCAATGACTAATAGATTTTTGCAATAAATATGTGAGTTCTTTATGACTAATGTTGAGTCCATGGATTATACGCACTCTCACTCTTCCACCATTGCTAGCCTCTCTAGTGCCACGCAACTTTCGCTGGTGCCATAAACCCACCATATACATTCCTCAAAACAGCCACCATACCTACCTATTATGGCATTTCCATAGCTATTCCGAGATATATTGCGATGCAACTTTCCACCGTTCCGTTTATTATGACACGCTTCATCGTTGTCATATTGCTTTGCATGATCATGTAGTTGACATTGTATTTGTGGCAAATCCAACTTTCATCATTTTTTATACATGTCGCTCTTGATTCACTGCACATCCCGGTACACCGCCGGAGGCATTCATATAGAGTCATATTTTGTTCTAAGTATTGAGTTGTAATTCTTGAGTTGTAAATAAATAAAAGTGTGATGATCTTCATTATTAGAGCATTATCCCGTGTGAGGAAATAAAAAAAGAGAGAAACGCCAAATAAAAAAAAGAGAAGGCCCAAAAAAATGAGGGAAAAAGAGAGAACGGGCAATGTTACTATCCTTTTTCCACACTTGTGCTTCAATGTAGCACCATGATCTTTGTGATAGAGAGTCTCCTATGTTATCACTTTCATATACTAGTGGGAATTTTTCATTATAGAACTTGGCTTGTATATTCCAACGATGGGCTTCCTCAAATTGCCCTAGGTCTTCATGAGCAAGCAAGTTGGATGCACACCCAATTAGTTTTTTTTTGAGCTTCCATAAATTTATAGCTCTAGTGCATCCGTTGCAAGGCAATCCCTACTCACTCACATTGATCTATTGATGGGAATCTCCATAGCCATTTGATACGCCTAGTTGATGTGAGACTATCTCCTTCTTTTTGTCTTCTCCACAACCACCATATTCTATTCCACCTATAGTGCTATGTCCATGGCTCACGCTCATGTATTGTGTGAAAGTTGAAAAAGTTTGAGAACATCAAAAGTATGAAACAATTGCTTAGCTTGTCGTCAGGGTTGTGCATGATTTGAATATTTTGTGTGATGACGATGGAGCATAGCCAGACTATATGATTTTGTAGGGATAAGCTTTCTTTGGCCATGTTATTTTGAGAAGCTATAATTGCCTTGTTAGTATGCTTGATGTATTATTGTTTTTATGTCAATATTAAACTTTTGTTTTGAATCATATGGATCTGAACATTGATGCCACAATAAAGAAGTATTACATGGATAAATATGTTAGGTAGCATTCCACATCAATTTTTTTATCATTTACCTACCTGAGGACGAGCAGAAATTAAGATTGGGGATGCTTGATACGTCTCCAACATATATATAATTTTTGATTGTTCCATGCTATTATATTATCTATTTTGGATGTTTTATATGCATTTATATGTTATTTTATATTATTTTTGGGACTAACCAATTAACCTAGAGCCTAGTGCCAGTTCATGTTTTTCCTTTTTTTTTTGAGTTTCGCAGAAAAGGAATACCAAACGGAGTCCAAACGGAATAAAACCTTCGCGGTGATTTTTCTTGGGCCAGATGACAACCAGGAGACTTGTAGATGAAGTCAGAGGATCCCTGAGGCGGCCATAAGGATGAAGGGCGTACCCCCCACCCTTGTGGGCCCCTCGTGCACCTCCTGACCAAATTCTATCGCCTATATATACCCATATATCCCCAAACCAACAGGGGGATCCACGAAAACACTTTTCCACCACCGCAACCTTTTGTACCTGTGAGATCCCATCTAGGGCCTTTTCCGGTGTCCTGCCGAAGGGGGATTCGATCACGGAGGGCTTCGACATCAACTCTATTGCCCTTCCGATGAAGCGTGAGTAGTTTATTTCAGACCTACAGGTCCATATCTAGTAGCTAGATGGCTTCTTCTCTCTCTTTGATTCTCAATACCATGTTCTCCTCGATGTTCTTGGAGATCTATTCGATGTAGTACTCTTTTGCGGTGTGTTTCCCGAGATCCGATGAATTGTGGATATATGATCAGCTTATCTATGAATATTATTCGAATCTCCTCTGAATTCTTTTATGCATGATTTGATATCTTTGTAATTCTCTTCAAAATATCGGTTTGGTTAGGCCAACTAGATTGGTTTTTCTTGCAATGGGAGAAGTGCTTAGCTTTGGGTTCAATCTTGTGGTGTCCTTTCCCAGTGACAGCAGGGGCAGCAAGGCACGTATTGTATTTTTTCCATCGAGGATAAAAACATGGGCTTTTCATCATATTGCTTGAGTTAATTCCTCTACATCATGTCATCTTACTTAGTGCATTACTCCATTCTTTATGAACTTAATACTATAGATGCATGCTGGAGAACGGTCGATGTGTGGAGTAATAGTAGTAGATGCAGAATCATTTCGGTCTACTTGACACGGACGTGATGCCTATATTCATGATCATTGCCTTAGATATCATCATAACTTTACGCTTTTGTATCAATTTCTCGGTAGTAATTTGTTCACCCACCGCATTATTTGCTATCTTGAGAGAAGCCTCTAGTGGAACCTATGGCCCCTCGGTCTATTTTCCATTGTATAAGTTTCCAATCTACAATATTATTTTCCAATTTACTATTTTGCAATCTTTTACTTTCCAATCTACAATCCAAAAATAAAAAATATATTTACTTTATCGTTTTTCTATCTCTATCAGATCTCACTTTTGCAAGTAACCGTGAAGGGATTCACAACCCCTTTAACGCGTTGGGTGCAAGTTGTTTGTTTTTTTGTGCAGGTATTCGATGACTTGTGTGTTGTCTCCTACTAGATTGATACCTTGGTTCTCAAACTGAGGGAAATACTTATCTCTACTTTGTTGCATCACCCTTTCCTCTTCAAGGGAAAAACCAACGCAAGCTCAAGAAGTAGCAAGAAGCCGCTCTAGAGCGGCATGAATGCGAGCAGCTAACTTCAGGCGGGAAAGTGTGTTGGCACAGGAGGGTTTTTTGTTGGGCCAAGTTAGTCCAACGCGGTCGTCGCAGCAGACCGAATGCCGTAACTCTCTTCCCCCCTATTTGTATCTGGTTTGTGGGAAAAATGATTTCCGTGCCGGTCGACGGACCGATGCAGGACCGCCTTGGATGACAAATGACGTCCGGACTGCGCGGTCCAGATGGTTGCGGGTGGTTTGATGGTCGGTGTCGGTGTCAAAACCGGTGGATCTCGGGTAGGGGGTCCCGAACTGTGCGTCTAGGTGGATGGTAACAGGAGGCAGGGGACACAATGTTTTACCCAGGTTCGGGCCCTCATGATGGAGGTAAAACCCTACGTCCTGCTTGATTAACATTGATGATATGGGTAGTACAAGAGTAGATCTACCACGAGATCAAGGAGGCTAAACCCTAGAAGCTAGCCTATGGTATGATTGTTCTTTGTCCTATGGACTAAAACCCTTTGGTTTATATAGACACCGGAGAGGGCTAGGGTTACAAAGAGTCGGTTACAATGGTAGGAGATCTACATATCCGTATCGCCAAGCTTGCCTTCCACGCCAAGGAAAGTCCCTTCCGTACATGGGACGAAGTCTTCAATCTTGTATCTTCATAGTCCAAGAGTCCGGCGGAAGTTATAGTCCGGCTATCCGGACACCCCCTAATCCAGGACTCCCTCAGTAGCCCCTGAACCAGGCTTCAATGACGATGAGTCCGGCACGTAGATTGTCTTCGGCATTGCAAGGCGGGTTCCTCCTCCAAGTACTTCATAGAAGATTTTGAACACAAAGGTAGTGTCCGACTCTGCAAAATAAGTTTCCACATATTGCCATAGAGAGAATAATATTTACACAAATCTAATCTGCTGACGTATTCCGTAGCATGACATCACACCACGGCCAAGTCTTTATTCAAATCGTTTTATGGTCCCACCTCAGTGCGTTTAGCGAGGCGGTTTTCTTGGCACGCCTTGTCAAAGCAGAGATCGTGTCCCCTTATTCCGGGATTCTCATCAATACGGGCGTGGGTAACCCAACCATACCCATTGGTATGTTTTCTCGATCAAAGGCGAGTCCCAAACGGTCACGGGGAGGGCCCTTGGTATTCAACCTCTTATAAAGAGACCAAGGCCTTACTCCTTTCTTTCAATCTCAAATGAGTTCGCCCTTCGCCTCGAGTTCCAACACCCAAGGCTCCAGATTTCAGGCGCTTCGGACCTTCGACAATGTCCGGTTCTGACCTTCGAGGCTGATGGATGCCCTCCTCCGTCACGGAGGAGGACGTGCTGAAATTGAGAGAGGCCAGGTTCTTGACTGGCGAAATCTCGCATAGGCTGCCTGCTCAAGGACAGGTCATTCGCACTCCCAAGCCTGGTGAGAGTGTGGTATTCATGTCTCACTTCCTTCGGGGGCTAGGATTCCCGACTGATCCCTTCGTGAGGGGGCTCATGTTTTATTATGGGCTGGAATTTCACGACTTAGCTCCGGAGTCCATCCTCCATATTTCCTCATTCATCGTCGTGTGTGAAGCCTTCCTCCATATTACTCATCACTTAGGACTATGGCTGAAGACCTTCAAAGTAGAGCCGAAGATGATCGAGGGACGGCACTCGGAGTGCGGAGGTGCTTTTATAAGCAAGAATGCTGGTGCTCCATGGCTCGAGGGCTCTTTTCCAGGGGAGTCCAGCTTATGGCAACGAGAGTGGTTTTATGTCACAGCTCCCAGGAGCACCAAGTGGGTGGCGCTGCCTGCTTTCCGCTCGGGTCCCTCGCCATGACTGTCGTCATGGGTCAATAAGGGGCTGGACTGGGGGCCGGCAAAGGACGTGCCCCTGTTGCAGGGCCGCATCCGAGATCTCCTAGAAAGAGACATCGGTCTGGTCGTGGTGATGCAGGTTATGTTAATTCGCCGAGTTCTGCCCTGCAAACGTCGCCCCCTCCGCCTGTGGGAGTTCAACCCGGAGGGACCACGAGTTCTCCAACATTTTCTTGGCATGACACCCGTGGAGATGTACAAATTGTTCTTCGGACCACAAGTAGTGTGTCCAGATTCTATGGAGGACGCAGGTCTGAGCTGCAATCGTCCGGATACTCAAGTAAGTAGCCTTGTGCCTGGACTCACTATCCGTATATTTATCATAAAATTGCCCCTAAAAGAGTTGTCCTTTAAACAGGAGTGGATAGCGAAAGCAAAGCTAATCAGGTGTCCGCCCCCCTCCCCAAGACCACGCCGGGTCCCGTGCTAGTCAGGATGTTGGAGGTTGTGCCTTCAAAGGAAAGCGAGGGAGGGGACAAGGAAGCTACAGCCTCCTCGAAGGAGGTTGTCTGGAAGGGAGGAATCGAAAATTCCTCTCCTCGGGGGAAGAAGAGGACCGCCTCTGAAGACCCGAGGACCATGGCCTCAAAGCGGGGGAAGAAATCTTCGCCAGAGGGTCCTGTGCTGGGGGATACTTCGGCCGAATTATGCCCTCAAGGGGATCAGCCCTCCACTGAGCCGTAAGTAGAGAGGAGTTTTCTTTTTAAGGAACGAGAGAAATCCTTGCTTTATATCTGAGGAAAGTAATCGAAAATTTACCTTGTAGCTCGGACCTTAGCCCTTCTCAGCAGAGCTCGTCTTCGGGGGATCTTCTTCCGGAGATGATGGAGAGCGGAACGCCTCCCCCTGCCGTACCGCCTCGCGAGGCGGGAGACCCGGAGGTATCGTCGCGGAGGGTTTCTCTGAATCCGGCAAGGCCAGAAGGCAGTCATATGGCCCCCCAAAGTCCTCCATGTCCGGCCTTCGAAAAGGGCCATCGGACGAGTCCGGCGCCGTCTGGTGCGTGGTCGGAGGAGCTGAAGGATCTGCTAGGGCGAGCATCTATCTCAGAGGAGCCCCGTGCATTGATGGGTACGGTTATTGAGAGGATTTCATCCGCAGAGAGCGGATTGCACGAGGCCGTCAGGAGTTTACTGACAGGTTTTGAGGTACGCGAAATAATGTACCCTTTTTGGACAGTTGCGCATAAATAAGATGCGCCCTGTGTAGATAGTAGCCCCTGAGACTCTGTGTGTTGTCAAAAGTGACGGCGCGCAGAGGATCATAATCCCAGGTCTAATATGCCGCCTTCATACGTAGGTGGCAAAGTGTCCGGTGGCAAGCCGGACTGATGAATTTGCCGAGCTAAAGCGGCAACTTGACGTGGCAGATGCCGACATCGCGCTTGTCAACAAGCGGCTTGACGAGGCGCAAGGTATGTAATTCCTCCGGCGGCACCTGGTAAGAGGAGCTTTATGCCAGTATCTTACAATGTTTGCGCTTGATGCAGATGGTGCTGCCGCCATGGAGAATCTTCGGGCGGAACTTGCCCGAGCCAAGGAGCAAGCCAGGAAAAGTGATGTGGCTGCTGGAAAGGCAATTGAAGAGCTGAAAGCCGAACAGGCTGCTCACTGCCGAAGCAAGAAGGAAATGGCCGAGATGGCCGTGAAGCTGAAGAACGCTGCTGACCGTTGCAAGCTTCTTGAAAAAGAAGATCGGGTGGAACAGACGGACCTGGAGAAGGCCGTTGCCGATGCCAAGGATGCTCGCTCTGCGATGAGGGCTATCAAGGAGGAGCTGCATCAGGCCGGAGAGATCGCGGCTGGAAAGCCCTTTATGCTGCGGAGGAAGTTCTGTGATCCTAAACATGCTCCGTTGGACCGGATGTGGAGTACGGCGGACACCTATCTGGATTTGGCAGTGAGTGCCGCGGATGCGGCCGAACACTTCCGAGATCAAGAAGATCGCGAAGTGGAAAAGCTCTTTTGGTCACAGTTCCACAATATGGAGCGCCCGCTGTCATTAGCCGATCGTTTGGCCGAATGGGCCGAGCTAAATAGTTTGTCCGGACTCGCCATGAAGTATGTCATGAGTCATCTGTGGCCAGAGAGGCCAGAGCCAAAAAGTTATTTCAACTTGGTGCAGCAGTTCCTTGGTGCGACACCACATATCAATGCGATGAAGAGGTCAGCGTGCATAGAGGGTGTGCGGATGGCTCTTGCCCGTGTCAAGACATACTGGGCGGAAATGGAGGCCACCGCTGTTGCATCCCCAGACTCGGATGGAAGCCGAGTACCTGTCGAGCACTATTTTCAGGAAGTTCTGCAAGGCGCTCGTTTAATAGAGACGCAGTGCTCGAAGGACACTATATTCGAATAGCATTATTGTAAAACAATATTTTGATAAATTGTAGAAGCTTTTTATACTTGTGCCTGCAAGTATTATAATACCTCATGTGCGGCCGTTTAACATATATGTATATATAATCTGAAAGATGGCAGTCGTCGGCTTCAGCCCCCATGCACATAATGCGGGGGTGTTCGCAGAAGGCGCATTTTCACACTTGATCCAACGTCTTGGTCCTACAAAGGAGGTGATAGCACAGCGAACTAGGCAATCGGACTATGATGCTTTATCACTTTCACTTAGCCATAGGAGTTTGACAATGAGGCTACTTATATAGCCCCTGGTGGCGCCTGCGCTCGCCCGAACTCGGGGCGCGTATGTGCCTGGCCGGGAAGCGGCCCTTCGTTAATGCAGAGGAATCCTAAAGATTCCGGTAAGTCAACGAGTGGTTGACCAGCCTCACGCTATATCATGATAGTCAGTTTTCGGCTTTCTCTACTGAGGTGCTTGCCTGGCCGAACCGGGGCACAATCGCAGTAGTTCTCCTGGTGCCGCCTTAGCCGATAGAGCGGAACGTAAGGTAGCAAAACACAGGAGCCAGGCAAACCCAACATTTGACAAAAGACATGATTCGGAGCTGATGCATATAAGGCCAAACTCGCGACGCCGAACACTCCCTAAGGTATTCGGTCTTTATGAGGGCGGGCGGGATAAAGCCCTTAGTAATAAGCCCCTAGTGTCCAGGTACGCGCAAAAACTCTGACGTGGCCACATGCCAAAACGCTAGCCTCCTCCTTAGTTATACCAAGAAACCAGGGGATGTGTATCAACAAGAGACAGTAAAAAAAGGTTTATGCAGGGTCTTAATCTGAAAAGAATCCTTGGAACGGGTCCCTGCTGCACGTCTGCGCCTGTGTCTCCGTTGTGCCGTATCCTGGACGGGCGTGGCACGGTGTTCATCTGTAAAAGAGAGGAACTTAGTTAAAGAAAGATCGTTCCGAACATGAGTTATACTAAATAAACGAAGTATAAATCGGAATGGGTAAAATTGAGCTTTATTGTCTCTTGTTTTATATGCGCGGAGCCCCTAGTACAGGGGCATACGGCTATTAAGCCTTTATCAATTGTATGTTTATGCCGGACTCGTCTAGCCGTGTCCGTGGTCTTGACGACCTGTTTAGGTGCTTTGGCTGGTGAAGCCGCTTTATTGTGGGGCTGTCAAGGCAGCCGCACCGTCTTCCGCGCGGGGGGAACACTCAATGTTTTCCCTTTAATGAGATGATGCCTCGTGGACCGGGCATCTTAAGCGTGAGAGATGCATAATGCGGTATTGCGTTAAAGCGGGCGAAAGCTTCGCGTCCCAGCAGTGCTTGATAGCTACTTGAGAATGGGGCAATGTGGAAAGTTAGTTGTTCGCGACGGAAGTTATCGGGGGAGCCGAACATAACTTCTAGCCGGAGAGAACCCATGCAACGGGCATCCAGGCCTGGCGTTACCCCTTTGAAGGAGGTTTTGCTATGGCGAATTTTTGTTGGGTCTATCCCCATGTTGCGGATTGTGTCCTAGTATAACAGGTTTAGACCACTGCCGCCGTCCATCAGGATATTTGTAAAGTGGAGTCTGCCGATTATTGGATCTAATACCAAGGCAGTCCAGCCTGTGTTTCGGATACTTCTAGAGTAATCCTGATGGTCGAAGGTGATCGGTTTTAACAACCATTGCCGAGACTCCTTTGGGATAGGCTGTATGGCGCGTATCTCTGTTGGCGCCATTCTGTTCATCACGTGAAGTTTACTGTTTTGACTTCTTGTGCGAAATCCTTTTGTTTCCTGGTGCTCTGCTTGTGGGGTTCGTCGTCGTCCTCACTTGGTGTGTCGAGCCCCTTGTGTTGAGTTTGCCGGATTGCTTGAAAACCCAACAATCTCTGTGGGTATGGTTCGCAGGCTTCCCGGGAGTACTGTGTATTTGACATATCTTGTCCAATATTTTGTTTAAGTTGGGTAGCTCATCCCTGTTATCCTTGAGGGGCGGCTTTCTCTGATTCTGCCACGAGCTTTTGAATCCAGCATTGACCACCGTGCTCTTTGGGCTGTTTCTCTTATTCCGGCGCTGGTCCTTGTTGCATCGGGGTTTTCCGTTTCCATCCCTAACTTTGGATGTACTTGGGTCGCTGGTGCTACATCTTGCCAACCAGCTGTCCTCTCCTGCGCAAAAGCGGGTCATGAGGCTTGTTAATGCGGCCATTGTTCTTGGCTTTTCTTGGCCAAGGTGTCTGGTGAGCCATTCGTCTCGAACGTTATGCTTAAAAGCTGCTAGGGCTTCGGCGTCCGGACAGTCGACTATCTGATTCTTTTTAGTAAGAAATATGTTCCAGAATTTTCGGGCTGACTCTCCGGGCTGTTGAGTTATGTGACTGAGATCGTCTGCATCCGGAGGGCGAACATAGGTCCCTTGAAAATTTGCCTGGAAAGCATCCTCAAGCTCTTCCCAACATCCAATGGTGTTTTCGGGAAGGCTTTTGAGCCAATGTCGGGCTGGCCCTTTAAGCTTGAGGGGTAAGTATTTTATGGCATGGAGGTCATCTCCTCTGGCCATGTGTATGTGGAGGATATAATCCTTGATCCAGACCCCAGGGTCTGTTGTTCCATCGTACGCCTCTATGTTTACGGGCTTGAATCCCGCTGGAAATTCATGGTCCAGCACCTCATCGGTGAAACATAGGGGGTGTGCGGCACCCCTGTATTTGGGTGTGCCGTGATGTTCGGATATTTGTTGTGTTGCATTGCTTACTAGAGCTTGCTTTCTTGGCCCGTAGATAGATCTGGCTGGGCCATCTTTTTGATGTGGATCCTTTGGTGGATCACATGCCGGCTTGTGTGCGTCGCCGCTTGCCGCTCCATACTGGCCATGCGGTCGTCTATCCGACCGGGTGGCTTTCCTATTTTTTGACTGTGGGGGCTCTAAGGCCTCCTCGTCAAATTCAGGCAATAGCTTTCGCTTTGGATAGCTTTTTGTGCGGCGACTGCCGCCATATTTGTCTGCGGTGTTGCATACTTTGCTCCATCTGATTCTGAGTGCATCTTCCGCGGTTTTGAGCTTTTGCTTCTGCTTTTTCAGGCTACGCGCAGTAGCGACGAGCCCTTCGTGGAGGTTCTTCTGCTCCATGAGCTTATCCGGCGTAAGGTCGTCCGGACTGTTGTTTTCGCCGGGGACGGGGTGTTCAGTTTGTTTATCCAAGTTTCCCTGTTCGGACGGTTGCTCGAAGGCATGTTCGTCGTCCGCCGGCTCGTCCTGCTCTATGGCTGGGTCTATATGGTTGTTGTCTCTATCGAGGCGGGGCTTGGAGCGGCGCTTTGATTGCTTTTCGAGTGAACGATCCCTCGTTGCATCCCTGTGTTCCTCGTCGTCGCTTCCTTTGGGTGTGTCCACCATGTATACATCATGAGATAAGGTGATTGTCCAGTGCCTTATAGGTGTTGGTTCATGTTCATCTTCTACATCGTCGTCCATACCGTCGATGTCTTCAGAGTCGAAGTCGAGAACGTCATTTAAATTATCGACAGTGGCTACGAAGTGGGTGGTGGGTGGGTTTTGAATTTCTTCTTCATCCGCATCCCAACCTTGTTGACCATAGTCCGGCCAGGGCTCTCCTGATAAAGAGAGAGACTTTAGTGAATTCAGAATATCGCCAAAGGGCGAGTGCTGAAAGATGTCCGCGGCGGTGAACTCCATGATTAGCGCCCAATCGGGTTCGATCAGTAGGGGCGCGAAGGGCTCGGAGTCTGGAGAGGAGTCCGACTCCTTGGAGTCACGGGCTTCGCAAAGAATAGGGCTGGTGTTCGGCTCAATCGCCGTAGAGATTGCAGCCCCCGAGGCGGTGTCCAACCACCCATCCTCGATTGGCGCAGTTGGCTCCGAATTAAGGGTCGGAGCTGATGTGGGTGCGGCCTCCAGGGCACTGTTCGGCGGCAGAGCTAGATCATGCCCATCGTGACAGTGCGGCGCGCTCGGCTGCGGCTCGAATCCGTCGAAGATCAAGTCTCCGCAGAGGTCCGCTGTGTAGTTTAAACTTCCAAATCTGACCTTACGGCCAGGGGCGTAGCTTTCAATCTGCTCCAGATGGCCAAGCGAATTGGCCCGCAGTGCAAAGCCGCCAAATACGAAGATCTGACCGGGGAGAAAAGTCTCACCCTGGGTCGCATTGTCGTTGATGATCGGAGGAGCCATCGGGCCTAAAAGTGACGACACAGAGGAACTCTCAATGAAAGCACCAATGTCGGTGTCAAAACCGGCGGATCTCGGGTAGGGGGTCCCAAACTGTGCGTCTAGGCGGATGGTAACAGGAGGCAGGGGACACAATGTTGTACCCAGGTTCGGGCCCTCTTGATGGAGGTAAAACCCTACGTCCTGCTTGATTAATATTGATGATATGGGTAGTACAAGAGTAGATCTACCACTAGATCAAGGAGGCTAAACCCTAGAAGCTAGCCTATGGTATGATTGTTCTTCGTCCTACGGACTAAAACCCTCCGGTTTATATAGACACCGGAGAGGGCTAGGGTTACACAGAGTCGGTTACAATTGTAGGAGATCTACATATCCGTATCGCCAAGCTTGCCTTCGACGCCAAGGAAAGTCCCTTCCGGACATGGGACGAAGTCTTCAATCTTGTATCTTCATAGTCCATGAGTCCGGCCGAAGGTATAGTCCGGCTATCCGGACACCCCCTAATCCAGGACTCCCTCAGTCGGTGTTGGAGATTACCTAAGACCAATGCTATCCGTAGGCGAGGAAAAAAGAAAAAAAAAACCGAAGCTATCAGATCTGCAATCAACAAACTACAATGATGACCATATCCATGCCAACCATCTCATGACAGCACACATGCGACGACATTCTTTAGCAGCAATGCCTTCAGGAAAGGTGCAACACTCAAATGTCATTGTTACCGTATGCAATCACCGAAGACCAGAATCTAGATTTTCACCCTGAAAACTGGTTTGAGATATCCAAGCAATGCCTTCAACAAGGTAACAACGTAAAAACATCATCATTGCCAGGTATAGCCAATTTGGGTCAGATCCTAGGTTTTCACCCCTAGAGCTTGAGACCGTTTGCTCGAGTAGCACCACCATTGACGTCATTTATGTATTGTCGCCCCACTTTTTCCCAATCCCAGTAGCTACATGCGATCGCCGCCCCTACACAACCATCCCATTGCGTCAAGTCATCGTTCATAGTTTGCATCTCCCCGTTGAAGTCAACCACCGGACATGAAGAGAGAAACCCTCAGGAATACCTTTGATGATCACTGCAATCCGCAATGAGTCTTCTCCATAGGATGGAGTGGTCACCACAAGCACCAGCAACACCGATGGCAGCGCACACCATCACCGAGACTACCACCACATTGAAAAGAGCAATATCCAGGCCCGTCGGTCCAGTGCACGACATGGCCGAAGCTAGAGCATGGAAAACATATCACTGGTGTCGCACGCTCGCCGTTAGATCAGGAGCGCACAAGCAACAGATCAATGCCGCGTCTCTCGACCATGGCACTATGCCCGCCTCTTTCTTGCCCGCCGTCGCACCACAAGCACGTTGTTGCGCCATCGCCTGAAGTCTGTAGTCGCGCAACGGTGCATCTGGATCTGGACGTACCAGCCACGTCGACGAAAACTGCCGCAGCCCAACATGAGTAGGAGCCTTGGCCACCCATCCGGTAGAGGTGTAGCAGGCAAGGGCTATCGGTGCAGATCAGTGCTACCTCTTGAGCATGCGTTGGTTTTCCCTTTAAGAGGAAAGGGTGATGCGGCAAAGTAGCATAAGTATTTCCCTCGGTTTTTGAAAACCAAGGTATCAATCCAGTAGGAGACTACACACAAATCGCCTAGTACCTGCACAAACAAATAAGAACCTTGCAACCAACAGAATAAAGGGGTTGTCAATCCCTTCATGACCACTTGCAAAATTGAGATCTGATAAAGATAATAAGATAAATATTTTTGGTATTTTTGTGGTATAGATTGGAAAATAAAGATTGCAAAATAGTAAACTAGAATTGTAGATTGAAACTTATATGATGTAAAGTAGACCCGGGGGCCATAGGTTTCACTAGTGGCTTCTCTCAAGATAGCATGTATTACGGTGGGTGAACAAATTACTGCCGAGCAACTGATAGAAAAGCGCATAGTTAGGATGATATCTAAGGCAATGATCATGAATATAGGCATCACGTCCGTGACAAGTAGACCGAAATGATTCTGCATCTACTACTATTACTCCACACATCGACCACTATCTAGCATGCATCTAGAGTATTAAGTTCATATGAACGGAGTAACGCTTTAGGCCAGATGACATGATGTAGAGGGATAAAATCAAGCAATATGATATAAACCCCATCTTTTTATCCTCGATGGCAACAATACAATACGTGCCTTGCTGCCCCTGCTGTCACTGGGAAAGGACACCGCAAGATTGAACCCAAAGCTAAGCACTTCTCCCATTGCAAGAAAGATCAATCTAGTAGGCCAAACCAAACTGATAATTCAAAGAGACTTGCAAATATATCAAATTATGCATATAAGAATTCAAAGAAGAATCAAATAATATTCATAGATAATCAAGTTCATAAACCCACAATTCATCGGATCTCGGCAAACACACCGCAAAAAGAGTTACATCAAATAGATCTCCAAGAAGATCGATGAGAACTTTGTATTGACATCCAAAGAGAGAGAAGAAGCCATCTAGCTAATAGCTATGGACCCGAAGGTCTGTGGTAAACTACTCACACATCATCAGAGAGGCTATGGTGTTGATGTAGAAGCCCTCCGTGATTGAATCCCCCTCCGGCGTAGCGCCGGAAAAGGCCCCAAGATGGGATCTCACATGTACAGAAGGTTGCAGCGGTGGAAAAGGTGTTTCGTTGCTCTCTCCGAAGGTTTTAGGGTATAAGAGTATATATAGGCAAAAGAAGTAGGTCGGTGGAGCTGCGAGGGGCCCACGAGGGTGGGGGGCATGCCCACCCCCTGGGGCGCGCCCTCCTGCCTCGTGGCTTCCTCGCTACTTCCTTGACGTCCACTCCAAGTCTCCTGGATCACGATTGTTCCAAAAAAGATCCTCGCGAAGGTTTCATTCCATTTGGATTCCGTTTGGTATTCCTTTTCTGCAAAACACTAAAATAGGCAAAAAAACAGCAATTTGCATTGGGCTTTCGATTAATAGGTTAGTCCAAAAAAATAATATAAAAGTGCATAGTAAAGCCCATTAAACATCCAAAATAGATAATATAATAGCATGGAACAATAAAAAATTATAGATAAGTTGGAGATGTATCAATCAGCAACCCTACAGTTGGGGCAGTTGGATCCAAAACACCAAGGCAACACCCAACATGACTGCGCCCCAGCAGCACCATTAACCGTAGAGAGCCATTGGCGCAGGAACCCAATTGTAACCAACCCGAATTGCGACCAGCCACACCAGCCCACAGTGTGGACACCGTAGAGTGCTAGTGCACATTGAGGGCATGCAACACAACTAGAGAGGATGCGAATGGAGCTCTCCGGAGTTGGGGGTTTGGGATGAACATATCAGGCATGGGACCTTGGCTTCAGGTGGGATGGCCATGGGAGCGATGAGGCTGAGATGAAAAGAGGATGGATGTTCCCCA
The DNA here is from genome assembly GCA_034509565.1 of Triticum monococcum. Taxonomy (NCBI): domain Eukaryota; kingdom Viridiplantae; phylum Streptophyta; class Magnoliopsida; order Poales; family Poaceae; genus Triticum; species Triticum monococcum. Next base: position 283,513,493 of record CM067841.1, on the reverse strand, counting down.
CCACCGCCATCCGCCGTTGGACCAGGGCCAGGCCGGCAAAATCTAGGGCCCTATGCAAAACTCTAAAATGAGGCCTAACTACATAGAAAAATAAAGTATAATAAAATACCTAGGACCGATCTTGACACCTTAGGGGTTATGATGATTTCCTATATATATATATACACGAACACATACTCTGTGGATTACATCGTGGCATGAAAAAATAGAACACAAATAGTACAGAAATCATGGCATCAAGTTGAAAAAAACCACCTAAAGGATCAACGCTCATTCGTTGCGTGTCTCCTATTCTGATGTTGCTGCAAGAATATAACCATGCCTAAATAACACAAACCCAAACCCCTTGTCATCTTGTCCTTGGAGGCTTGGACAACCCTACTGGATGTAGCTGCTAGAAATCCCCTTTCCCAGGACACCTTCTTCATCTTGAACTCTCCGTCAAGCCTAATGAGAATGGGGATTACTGGAGGACCAGGGAGCAGAACTAGATGGAATCAGGTCAGATGGAGAGTAGGGAGAAAAATGAACAAACCTAGAAATCTTTTGGGAATCAAGAAATTGCGATCTTCTTGGCGCGCCATCGTCTGGTTGTGGGAAAGAAGAGGAATTTCTTGGTAGTGTCTTCTTGAGCGAAGGACCAATCAATGCGAGGATGAAGAAAAAAATGTAGAGACGCGAGCCGTCATCAGAGCCTGGACCATGGAAGCATAGGGATTGGAGATGAACAATGATTGGACGATTGTGGGCATCGCATGATCATGTAGTTTGTTAATTTTCTTTCCTTTTTCTTTGGGAAACCAATGAGCGGCTTGTTGTTTCATCATGCAGTATGGCTCAAAGGCCCACAACGTATAGTGGAGATGTTTGCAACTACGCCTGATGAGCCACACTGTTTCAGAATTCAGGGGCCCTGGAAACTAGAGGCACTGTGCGGGCGCACAAGTTGCACTCCCATCGGCCCGGGCCTGCGTTGGACGACCTCCTTCGACAGTAGTGTGTAGGTTTGTGTGGTTGAGGTGTGGAGGTTTGGGCGGCGGCAGGGAGGCCTCCTAATTCGCCCAAGAGCGACCCGTGAGGTGACTAGATAAACACGATTATTACAGAATTACACGGAAAAGTTCTGATGTTTACATAGATCCAATGTCAGTCTACTGTTTACACAGATCCCTTGTGATGCCCCCGATTTGACCATACACTAATCATACACGCAAATGTGTATGATCAAGATCAAGGACTCATGGGAAGATATCACAACACAACTCTAGACACAAATTAAAATAATACAAGCTTTATATTACAAGCCAGGGGCCTCGAGGGCTCGGATACACAAGAGTCAGTAGAAGCAATAATATCCGAGTACAGACATAAGTTAAACAAGTTTGCCTTAAGAAGGATAGCACAAAAGTAGCAACGATCGAAAAGGCAAGCCTCCTACCTTGGACCTCCTAACTACTCCTCGAAGTCGAACTCCACGTGGAATCATCCTCGGGATCCTCTGACTCCTGGACTCCATCAGATGATCGCAATAATCGGGAAAAGGGGGAAACTAAGTAGCAAAGTAATCGTGAGTACTCATCCAAAGTACTCGCAAGCAAGGATCTACACTACATATGCAATGGTATCAATGAAATGGGTAGTATCTGTGGACTAAACTGCAAAATGCCAGAATAAGAGGGGGAGAAGCTAGTCCTATCGAAGACTACGCTTCTGGCAACCTCCATCTTGAAGCATGTAGAAGAGAGTAGATGGTAAGTTCACCAAGTAATAACATATAGCATAACCCTACCCGGCGATCCTCTCCTTGTCGACCTGTGAGAGAGCGATCACCAGGTTGTATATGGAACTTGAAAGGGTGTGTTTTATTAAGTATATGGTTCTAGTTGTCATAAGGTCGGAATAAAACTCCGGGTTGCCCTTTTACCGAGGGACACGGCTATTCGAATAGATAAACTTCCCGGTAGGGGTGCACCACATTACCCAACACGCTCGATCCCTCTGGCCGGACACATTTTCCTGGGTCATGCCCGGCCTTGGAAGATCAACACATCGCAGCCCTACCTAGGCCTAACAGAGAGGTCAGCAAGTCGGTCTAAATCCTAAGCGCGTAGGGGTCTGGGCCCATCGCCCGTTGCACACCTGCATGTTGCGAACGCGACCGGTGAGCAGACCTAGCAACCTCCATTACAAAGGAAGTTGTGTTACGCGATCCAACCCAACGCGCGCCGCTCAGTCGCTGACGTCTAGGAGGCTTCGGCTCATACCACGACGTCGAGTGTTCATAACTGTTCCCGCGTGGTGGTTAGTGCATATAGGTCAGTGGCCAGACTCAGATCAAATATCCAGATCTCGTTAAGCATGTTGTTTGAAGTATCCGTGGACGCTGACCAGGGATCAGGCCCACCTGTCTCCTAGGTGGTCACAACCTGCCCCGTCGCTCCGCCACAAAGTAATAGTCGGGGGCCTTCGGGAACCCAGGCCCATCACTACCTGGATGGAACCACCTGCCCCTTCGGCCCCCCACATCGAAATCACTTATGGGTACTCTACGAGCCGACCCGACTTTAGTCACATCATGTAACATGTATAGTATGTATGTATGTATATACATGTGATCACCTTCCGAGTGATCATGGCCCGATAGTATAGCATGGAAGACGGACAAGAATGTAGGGCCACTGATGAAATACTAGCATCCTATACTAAGCATTTAGGATAGCAGGTAAAGGTAACAATAGTAGCAACAATGACAGGCTATGCAAGAGAATAGGAGCTATGGAATCAACAATAGTAGTAAACCTAATGCAAGAATAAGAGAGAAGAGAGTGGGCGATATCTGCTTGATCAAGGGGGGTTTGCTTGCCTGGAAGCTCAGTCGAGAAGGAGGGGTCGTCAACACCGTAGTCGATCGGGGCAGCAGCAGCGTCAGTCTCTAAGTCTAATGGATGAAGAGGGGGAATAAACAATGAATACACTGCAAACAAATGCATGGCATGACAATAAGCGGTGCTAGGAGTGCCCTAACGCGGTACTAGGTGCTACTAGCGAAGGGGGGAAACATCCGGGAAAGTATTCCCGGTGTTAGGCATTTTCGGACAGGTGAAACGGAGGGCGATGCATGCATGTTCTCTAGGCTAGGGACGTGTGGCAGATGAATGGACCGCGTAGTCAGATTCGGCTCGTCGTTTTGAGCAACTTTCATGTATAAAGTATTTTCATCCGAGTTACAGATTATTTTATATTAATTTTTGAAGTTTTATTAATACTCTAGAATTAATTTAATTATTTAAATGCGAATTATCCAAAACAGTGACCTGTGATGTCAGCATGACATCATCCAAGCATCAGCGGTCAAACCTCAGATGGCCCAGGCCAACCCTGACCAGTGGGTCCGACATGTCATAGAGAGAGGCTTAACTAGAGTTTAATTTAAACCTAACACAGACTAATTAGCATGTGGTCCCCACTCTCGGTGGCAATATTATTTATAGTTTAAGTTTAAATTCGAATTAGTTTTAGTTAACTAAGGGGGTCCCACATGTCAGTGGCACAGGGTGCCCAGTCAGCAGGGTTGACTGGTCAACCCTGTCAACTAGGGTCCCTGGGCCCACGTGTCAGTGACCCAGTAGGCGGCCACATGGCGCCAGGTCAGCGTCGTCACCGGAGTAACTCTGGCGACCATGTTTTGCGGCGGGCGTGTTGGGAGGTGGTCGGGTGTCGGCTACGGTGGCTCGTTTCGAGAGCGGGAGGTGGCGTCCGAACGAGTGCGGTGAGCCGCATCTAGTGGTGGCGGTGGCGTGGCCGGAGGTGGCTGAAAGTGACGGTGGCGAGCACATCGGCGAACAGCCGGAGTCGGGTGTGAGAGCAAACGGTGATGCAGGGCATGGCAAGGTGTGCTAGCGGTGGCGTTAAGCTCCTATGCATGCGCTGAGCTCGGCTACATGCTCGGACGAGCTCGTCGGTGACGACATTGATGGCGACGAGCACGGCGGCGGAGGCGAGCTACGGTGGAGGCGGCTACTACGGCTATGGGCACGGATCCATGGAGAAAGAAGAGGGGGAAGAAGCAGAGCTCATCGGGGGAGCACAGGGAAGGCTCATTGAGCAGTTTAGGAGCAGGGCGACAGAATCAACGGCGGCAAGCGGCGATGACCCGAGGTGTATGGCGACGCGATCCAGCGCTAGGGTGCCTCCGGCCTTGAGCTAGTGGTCCAGGGGACGAAGCAAACACTGGCGGAGCTTCTGGACATGGCGGTTGGGTGCGGGGTCGACGGTCGCCGCGGCAGAGTCCGATGAACGATGAAGAAGACGCTCGGGATGGTGGGGAAAAGAGACAATGTGAGGTGGGAGGAATGGAGGGGTCGAGTGGGACTAGGGTTAGCCAAGGGGGTCGGGGACGACCTTGTAGGCGGCTAGTGAGGCCCTAAGAGCAGTAGGAAGGGGATGACCCGGGGTGTTGGGTCGGGCCGTACTGTGCACTAGGCCCAGTGCTCTAGGGCCTTTTCATTTCTTTTTTTATTAGCTTCTGTTTTCTTTTAAATTGTTTTGTTTACACTTATTTTAGAAGCAGAATAGTTTTGTAAAATATAAAACTTGGTCAAATATTTATATTGCAAATTTAGACATTCCCTCAAAAGCTTGAGGATTATTTGAATCCATTTGAATTTTTTTAAATAGAAATGATTTAAATTTGGGGTTGTTCTTCTACTGTTTTGGTCGTTATAGGGCAATTAAATATTTATTAGATGTTTGATGTTGTTTGTTAATTAGTTAGTGAATATTTTTAACCTTTTGAACATTTTTAATTCATTGTTTTATGAAACTATAATTTTACTTGTTATTTGAATTTGTATTTGAACTAATTTTGAAATAAGTGAGGCTTAGCAAAATTTTAATTATGATGACCTAGCATCATTAACAGGGGTTTACTGTAGCTTGATTATCCAGGTGTTACAAATTTCCTCCACTACAAGAAATCTCGTCCCGAGATTTAGGAGGTGGAGTGAGGTGGAAAGTTCTGGTTGCGAAATTCTAACAGATCTTCTCGTTCTTGGTTACTCTTCTCAAAGAGGTCGATCCATTATGTTGAGGCCTTCTCTGCTTTTGGTCATCATGATGAAGTCGTCAACCCTTCTTCGGGATCTTCATCATACTTACGAAAAGGATAAGGGGTAAATTCAAAAGTACGGACCTCTACAAGGTTGCTTATCTGGTAGATAACTCCAAGGATATGGTAGAAAGTATCTCTCGAATTGAAACTTGGGAGAATCATCGAGAGAGATAAAAGAAGGCGTGAGAAGTTTTAAGTGGGTGGGCAATCATTTAACGCCCTACCGAGAGTGTGAATGGGGTTCGGAGCAACCGGGAATAAGCATTGTGTCTGATACCAAAATTGATAATTTCTTGGAATGTGGCTCGTGAATTACATATGAGGCCACGCACGAGGAATAACTTTGGGAACAGGGAGGTGTACAGGAGAGTCAGGTTTCGATCCGTGGGTTATGGGCCTGATACGTCCATTTTGCATGATGCTTTTATATCGATATTTATTGCATTATGGGCTTTTATTACACATTATGTCACAATACTTATGCCTATTCTCTCTTATTTTACAGGGTTTACATAAAGAGGGAGAATGCCGGCAGCTTGGATTCTGGGCTGGAAAAGGAGCAAATATTAGAGACCTATTCTGCACAGCTCCAAAAGTCCTAAAACTTCACGGAAGTCAATTTCAGAATACATAATAAATATTGAGCGCAAGAAGTTTGCCAGGGGCCACACCCTGCCCACGAGGGTGGGGGCGCACCCTACCCCCTGGGCGCGCCCCCTACCTCGTGGCCCCCTCGTGGCCCTCCGATGACCATCTTCTGCTATATGAGGTCTTTCGATGAGGAAAAAAATCATAAGCCATCTTCTCGGACGAAACTCCGCCGCCACGAGGTGGAACCTTGGCAGAACCAATCTAGGGTTCTGGCGGAGCTGTTCTGCCGGGGAAACTTCCCTTCAGGAGGGGGAAATCATCGCCATCGTCATCACCAACGCTCCTCTCATCGGGAGAGGGCAATCTCCATCAACAACTTCACCAGCACCATCTCCTCTCAAAACCCTAGTTCATCTCTTGTATCCAATTCTTGTCTCCAAGTCCGGGATTGGTACCTGTGGGTTGCTAGTAGTGTTAATTACTCCTTGTAGTTGATGCTTGTTGGTTTATTTGGTGGAAGATAATATGTTCAGATCCTAAATGCATATTAATACCCCTCTAATTATGAACATGAATATGCTTTGTGAGTAGTTACGTTTGTTCCTGAGGACATGGGAGAAGTCTTGCTATTAGTAGTCATGTGAATTTGGTCTTCATTTGATATTTTGATGAGATGTATGTTGTCTCTCCTCTAGTGGTGTTATGTGAACGTCGACTACATAACACTTCACCATTATTTGGGCCTAGAGGAAGGCATTAGGAAGTAATAAGTAGATGATGGGTTGCTAGAGTGACAGAAGCTTAAACCCTAGTTTATGCGTTGCTTTGTAAGGGGCTGACACTACACCACGACACTGCATTCCCTACAGACGTGTGTTGGAAAAAGTCATGTGGCATCGGTCCTGAATGTCGAACAGTTGGCTGGACATTTTGGATCGGTCCTGATACGACTTAGAAGATAGAATAAGTCTGTATCTCTGGAGATTTTCTGAAGTTTTAAGTGTGTACCTAACCAGCTAAATATTATAGATGCATTTCTTACTTCTATTCGACACCATTGACACTCTGAAGTTTGCAGGGTTCAGTCAACAAATGGTGTGTCGGGATTTGCCTATCTACCTGAAGGGCCTGCATGAGCGTTGCCAATATCAGTGTGCTTTGTGCTACTGAAATGGATTTTCAAAAACCTCTAGCACATGATGTCCTGGGAATCCCTGGCTATGTACAATTGACCTCTCGTATTCGAAGATATGTCGACCTGCTTGTCTGAATGACATAAATATGGTGTGTGTACAAGTTTAGCAAATATGATGATCTTTTTGTCATAGCATACATGGTGTCCGAAGTAAGCATCCTAGGTTGCAGTTGGATCTGTTAAGTTGGCTGTTGTTATTCTTGTTATTTTGGATGAAAATACAGTATTTGTGAATCACCTTTCTGCTGTTTTTAGAATATACACTTTGAATTCTAACAGAGACTAATTACTAGGACAGAATTGTATGTTGCATATGATAAAAGAACCAGAATATGGATAAATTTTGTATAGTCGTAGTTGTAGTATCTAGCTTGGCTGCTATTAGAGGTCTGAGCTATAGAAGTTGCCGTAGAAAATAAAGTCTAAAGTATCATGTAAACTCTTGCTTATATCTGGACGATTATGTTTAATCTTCGGTGATAAATACAATTACACCATAAAATGAGCGGATGTCGGAGAAGATCGCTCTCAGTTTCAGTATAAAACCATTTGTTATGGTGCCAACTACTTTCTAAATTTTAATGTGGTCACAGTAAAGTCATCTAATGAATAGCTCCTTCTATAATTTAACTTGTTGATATTCACAGAAGCTTTCTAGTTATTAATGAATATAGTGTCTAGAAATAAGGGCATTTTAACTAGTGCTTAGCATGCCCTTTACATGGTTACCTATGCTTGAATGGAGTGCCTTCCTTAGTAGGTGTTTCGGTACTAACTTGCCTTGTGAAGTAATAGTTGTTGTCAATGCTATGTTTTATACTAATTATGGTGCCATTGTCTTTATGAATGTATGAATGTAATCGCAACTTCTTTACATTTTGTAGGAAATACATGCAAGAGGACAAGGAGCCATGAAGCCGGTGGTTCGTGTCAATGAGATATTTTGTGTAATGGTGACTGAATCATTGGAAATGCATTTTATGTATCATTTTGTAAACCCACGTTGTGTCTAAGAAAATGAACCATATTGTAATGCATGAACTATTTAGACGTGAAATTAATTAATGTGGTATTGTTTGGTTATGGGTTACTATTGTCATGAGATGCACATTATAGTTATGAAATATGAAACTTGATTGATATTTTGTTGGTAACACAAATGTAAGCTATTGAGGGCTATTGGATGTTTGTGGGCAAAACAAAAAAAGTCTCATAGTTAGTTGAAGAAAGCTAATGCAAGGGCCAACGAAAAGTTGGTCGGGAAAACAAACCCCGTCAAACAGTCGGTTGGGAAAGCCTCATGGCAGGCCCAATAGACTATTGGTTGGTAAAACAAATCCTGTCAGACAGTTGGTCGGGAAAGCCTCATGGAAGGCCCAATATACTGTTGGTCGGGAAAGGCCCATGGTAGGCCCAACAGAATGTCGGTCAGGAAAAGTACCCCATAGCCGACAAGTGATCGGTCGGCAAATATATGTCAGTCGGGAAAGGCTTTTCCCGTCTGGACTTTCCCCAACAGACAAGATCGGTCGGCAATAGTCTTTCCCAACCGACTGCCCGTCATGGGAAGTTGTTTTTCCAACCAACCTGATTGTCGGGGATGTAGTGCTGTGGTGTAGTGTGATTTGGATCCATATGTTTCATGCTATGGTTAGGTTTACCTTAATACTTTTGTTGTAGTTGCGGATGCTTGCAATATAGGTTAATCATAAGTGGGATGCTTGTCCAAGTAAGGACAGTACCCAAGCACCGGTCCACCCACATATGAGATTATCAAAGTACCGAACACGAATCATATGAGTGTGATGAAAACTAGCTTGATGATATTCCCATGTGTCCTCGGGGGCGCTTTTCTTTATATAAGAGTTTGTCCAGGCTTGTCCTTTGCTACAAAAAGGATTGGGCCACATTGCTGCACTTTATTTACCTTTGTTACTTGTTACAAATTATCCTATCACAAAACTATCTGTTACCACTTATTTCAGTACTTGCAGAGAATACCTTGCTGGAAACCGCTTATCATTTCCTTCTGCTCCTCGTTGGGTTCGACACTCTTACTTATCGAAAGGACTACGATAGATCCCCTATACTTGTGGGTCATCAGGGCCCATAATGTGGGTTAAAAGTAGAAAGAGCGGTGACATCTTACACGGTTGTGATAGCAAGGCATGTCAGAGGATAGACTGTCAGTTATGTCGGCAGAACAACAGTACCAAGGGCGAGGGGAGAAGAGAACCATTTTCCTGCTCGTTGAACGAGACAGACCAATAGGTAAGGTTCTCGTCCATCGGTGGTTATTGGAATGTCATCAACAAAAGTAACAGGGTCTTACTAACACGGTTGTACACCAAGGTGTTCACATAAGCAAAAGAATATTACTGCTTAGATCATATAGATCACAAGAAAGGTTAAACAAAACAATGGAATGGAAAATGTCATTATCAGATTAAACAGAACAATAGAAAGGAAAATGTGTTTAAACACATATTTCAGGGGTATATCCTTCCCAAGGACAAGCAGAGCATGATATCCATGACATGATAGCAAGTAGAAATCCATTTAGGTAAGGGGGGGGGATTTCATGACATTACCCATACATCGGTGTTTGCATAATTGATAAAGAAAATTTAGCATTGTGCTTCAAATGTTCTTATTGAGGATCGGAGTACCACAAACATGCTTCAAGATAGCATTGACATGGTCTTCAAGCAAAGTTTGGACTTTGGATACTCAAAGAATCCATCAGGAACAATTTATGGAATAAGTCTTACAATTTCCTCATAGAAGAATGGTTACCTTGCTAAAAAGGAAGAACTGTAACAATAGGTCCTTGGGCCAGGTGTGCTAGGCATGACATCACCTTATCGGGAAAAAACTAATGTTATAACTCTTGGGAATATGTTCCAACCATCATATCTGACCGAGATTCAGATTTGATTGGTGGCAGGATACCTCATACTCAGGATGTCTGAGAAGAAAAGGTGCAACACAAATTGACGGGATGAAATTGTAAGATTCTCGGGAAATGAACTATGGAAGCGAGTTCTGAAACAAGAGTTCATCATTAAACCAAGGAGAGGATGAGGAGGTGGCTGATGGACTCAGCGACAATTCATCGAGATTAACAAAAGATGGATTTCCACAATTATTTGAACAAGGAGGTAACACTTGTCAGATCAAATGATATAATGATGTATGCTCGAGGAAAATATATGCAATTAAACATTGGTCGAAAGGTGCATTCGAAATATGGGCTGGGTGGCAGGACCAACGTCGGAATGGTGATTTAGCAACCAGCACACTAAATTGGAATTATTGTCCACTAACTTTGAAGCAATAGGGTTGCTAGAGATATTAAATTCTCACAACAGAGCTCACTCAACACGGGACCAAGAAAAGAATGGTGATGGTGAGAAGTATCACTGCATCAAGAATTTCTTAAGAGGTGGTGAAACTAACACAACACCCTTGACAAAATGGCATAATATTTCAAGGTAGATCATAATACAAGATGGATAGAAAGGAGCTCAAGGTACTACACAAAATATGGACAAGTTTTTGTTGGAAGGAAGACAACAATGTTGTCGATGATAACACCAATCATCGAGGGGCGAGGATGGTATTTCTCATCATGAGTTCGATTGATATGCTGGGAGAGCTCAGAATGTTGATGATGATCACGCCACATTTGTTGAGCTATTTCATGAAGATGTAATTGAGCATCGACGACATCAATTAAAAGGATGATGAAGCAAAAGGTTATTGGAACCACAAATAAGATGCAAGGTCAGGATCAATCTAGCTGTTCAAGGTGAAACAATATGACGAAGGAGCTCAACATAAGCTTAGCTCATCGTCAAAAATTGAGCTCCTGGAAGAAGGACCAGGTAGAACAGTTAAAAATGTAGGATGATAATGATGTAGAAAATCGGGCTAGGAATGACATGATCGAGTTTAAATTTCCCAGCAACAATTACCATGAGTAGTGAGCCATAAAATGGACTCGAGTCACTTGTCGGGGTTTGATGTCGCTTGAAGCTACGTCTGTATTTCCCCAAAGAGGAAGGGATGATGCAGCACAGCGGCGGTAGGTATTTCCCTCAGATATGAAACCAAGGTTATCGAACCAGTAGGAGAACCAAGCCACACAACGTAAACAGCCCCTGCACACAGATAACAAATCCTCGCAACCCGACATGTTAAAGGGGTTGTCAATCCCTTTCGGGTACCGGTGCCAGAAATTGGTGCATGACGGTAAAAAGGTTGTAATAGATTGGATAAATAGATCGCAAATAAAATAAAGTGCAGCAAAGTATTTCTGGTTTTTTGGATTAATAGATCTGAAAAGAAAAGCAAATAAAAATATATCGCAAAGGCAAATAATATGAGAAAGAGACCCGGGGGCCGTAGGTTTCCCTAGTGGCTTCTCTCGAGAAAAATAGCAAACGGTGGGTGAAAAAATTACTGTTGGGCAATTGATAGAACTTCAAATAATCATGAAGATGTCCAGGCAATGATCATTATATAGGCATCACATCCAAGATTAGTAGACCGACTCCTGCCTGCATCTACTACTATTACTCCACACATTGACCGCTATCCAGCATGCATCTAGTGTATTAAGTTCATGGAGAAATAGAGTAATGCAATAAGAATGATGACATGATGTAGACAAGATCTACCTATGTAGAGATAGACCCCATCGTTTTATCCTTAGTAGCAATGATACATACGTGTCGGTTCCCTTTCTGTCACTGGGATCAAACACCATAAGATTGAACCCACTACAAAGCACCTCTTCCCATTGCAAGATAAATAGATCAAGTTGGCCAAACAAAACCCAAATATCGGAGAAGAAATACAAGGCTATAAGCAATCATGCATAAAAGAGATCAAAGAAACTCAAATACTTCCGTGGATATAAAAAGATCTAACTGATCATAAACTCGAAGTTCGTCAGATCCCAACAAACACACCGCAAAAGAGTTACATCATATGGATCTCCAAGAGACCATTGTATTGAGGATCAAGAGAGAGAGAGAGAGAGAGAGATGAAGCCATCTAGCTACTAACTACAGACCTGAAGGTCTATAAAGAACTACTCACGCATCATCGGAGAGGCAGCAATGGAGGTGGTGAACCCCATCCGAGATGGTGTCTAGATTGGATCTGGTGGTTCTGGACTCTGCGGTGGTTGGATGAATATTTCGTCAACTCCTCTAGGGTTCTGGGATTTTTGGGGTATTTATAGAGCAAAGAGGCGGTCCGGGGGCACCCGAGGTGGGCACAACCCACCAGGGCGCGTTTGGGCCTCATGGCGCGCCCTGGTGGGTTGTGCCCCCCTCGGGGCACCTGCCAGGCGCAGCCACGGCCCGTTGTATTCCTTCTGGCCCATAAAAATTCTTTGTAAAGTTTCGTGGCATTTGGACTCCGTCTGATATTGATTTTCCGCGATGTAAAGAACACGGAAAAAATAGGAACTGGCACTTGCCACTATGCCAATAGGTTAGTACCAAAAAATGATATAAAATGAATATAAAATGATTATAAAACATCCAAGATTGATAATATAACAACATGGAACAATCAAAAATTATAGATATGTTGGAGACGCATCAGGGTTCTCGAGTGACGAACAACTCAAACCCGGAGAACAACTGAAATTGGTGAGAAGTAATACTTGATGAAGAACTCATAAGGAGTACTGCAGTTTTGTAATACTCTCGAGATACCAAAGGTTAATACTCAAAGGTAGATCAGAATAAAGGCTGGTCAGGTGTAATAATCTGCAGAAGACAAGTACTCTAACTAGTCCAAGAAATAAATTCATAGAAAATTAATATGGCCAGAATCACGATCGCGAAAGACCAAATCCCGAATATAAGACGAACTTACACCAAGGGGATAATTAATATACCAGAAGCTTTCTTGATAAGTTCCACATCGGGTCCATGGGCATGAACACAAGTTCAAGGTCAACTCCCATTTGTCCAAAGCACAACCTTACTTTCACTTCCTGTTTCGAGAATGGCATTAGTGTTGAAAGTTTTACCTGGTGAAATACTAGATGAGTATGACCCATCAAATCTTTCAGGTCCACAAAGATTATGAAAGGCATAGGTTCAACCCATCAGGGCATCTTAGGAACATATACCACAAACTTTTTAGGAGTAAACACAAGCTCGAAAGTAGAGCATGTTTGTCAAAGCAGAGGATACAATTTACCAAAGGCATTATGTATCAGGGGAAAGAACTTCTTGAGGTTTTTGTATAGGTAGGACACTGTCGGATGATAATTCGATAAAGGATCAGACGGTCCATAGTGGAGCTGATGTGAGCATCGGCACACAATCAGAGGAAGAAAAAATTCAAAGGCATTGGATCATATAAACAACTGACTAATTCAAAGCTCAAATGTGAAGGAACTATGATTTTCAATTCAAGAGATCAGAAGCAAACACTCTGATTAAGGATGGATAAGTTGAGTAGACTTAGGGGTACAATCGATGGCAATTTGATTGTTTGACATCCAGCCCATGTTTAAAATGACGTCTGAGCCGAAAGGGTGAATTCTAGGATTTGGTTGAGGATTGCGAGCATTCGCAACATATTGAATCAACGGACTCAAAATGATAATGACAAAGGATACTATGAATATTGCTAGTCATATGGAACGCATCCATAATGCAAGCAGACAAGTATTTGCCGAGCAATAGCGTGCAGAGGATTACCAGAAGATCAGATAGTATTTCAATGTATCTTGTGAATCATACGAACAACGAGGGAAGAATGGATACTCGATAAGTGCGAGGAATTTTTCGTAGGGCGTATTCATGGGGTAAGAACTGCAAGGCGGTAAGCTCAAAGGATTCTTGGAACAACGGAGGGCAGTTCGGGGCATCTTGTAATAACAAGATCAATGGGATTGAATGTAAGTATGGCAAGTGTATGCAATCATCCATAAGGATATAACAGTGGTAGGGATTTTGCAAAGGCGGTAGGCACAAGCGTCTCGAGAAAACATCGAATGGCATCTTTGAAATCTTCTGGTGCAGCAGGTGATCATCTGTAATAAGGGGCTCTCCGGGAGGAAGTAGTTGCAAGAACCTAAAGTCAGAGTTATTAAATTCATTTAACCCGAATAGAAGAGAGGTCAGAGTCCTAGAGTATAGACGAGGAATAAAATATCCTAATACCACCCAATGGCGACATGGACCCGTAAGCCACACAACCATGTTAGTAAAAGTTTTTCAATAACTAGACTCAACTTCGACCAGGGAGTTGGAAAGGGGGATTCCTACAGGCAGTCGGCTCTGATACCAACTTGTGATGCCCCTGATTTGACTGTACACTAATCATACACGCAAATGTGTACGATCAAGATCAAGGACTCACGGGAAGATATCACAACACAACTCTAGACACAAATTAAAATAATAAAAGCTTTATATTACAAGCAAGGGGCCTCGAGGGCTCGAATACATAAGCTCGAATACACAAGAGTCAGCGGAAGCAATAATATCTGAGTACAGACATAAGTTAAACAAGTTTGCAGGGGTCTGGGCCCATCGCCCATTGCACACCTGCATGTTGCGAACGCGTCCGGTGAGCAGACCTAGCAACCTCCATTACAAAGGAAGTTGTGTTACGCGATCCAACCCGGCGCGCGCCACTCAGTCACTGACATCTGGGAGGCTTCGGGTGATGCCATGACGTCGAGTGCGCATAACTGTTCCCGCGTGGTGGTTAGTGCGTATAGGCCAGTGGCCAGACTCAGATCAAATATCTGGATCTCGTTAAGCGTGTTATCTGAAGTATCCGTAGACGCCGACCAGGGATCAGGCCCACCTGTCTCCTAGGTGGTCACTACCTGCCATGTCGCTCCGCCACAAAGTAACAGTCGGGGGCCTTTCGGAACCCAGACCCATAACTACTAGGATGGAACCACCTGCCCCTTCAGCCCCCCACATTGGAATCACTTGCGGGTACTCTACGAGCCGACCCGACTTTAGTCACATCATGTAACCTGTATAGTATGTATTTATGTATATACCCGTGATCACCTCCTGAGTGATCACGGCCCGATATTATAGCATGGCAGGCGGACAAGAATGTAGGGCCACTGATGAAATACTAGCATCCTATACTAAGCATTTAGGATACCAGGTAAATGTAACAATAGTAGCAATAATGGCAGGCTATGCAACAGAATAGGAGCTATCGAATCAACAAAGTACCAAACCTAATGCAAGAATAAGAGAGAAGAGAGTGGGCGATATCTGGTTGATCAAGGGGGGTTTTCTTGCCTGGAAGCTTGGTCGAGAAGGAGGAGTCGTCAACACCGTAGGCGATCGGGGCAGCGGTGGCGTCAGTCTCGAAGTCTAACGGATAGAAGAGGACAAAGAAACAATGAATACACCACAAACATATGCATGGCGATGCATGAGATGACAATAAGCGGTGCTAGGTGTGCCCTAACGCGGTACTAGGTGCTACTGGCGAAGTGGGGGGAACATCCGGGAAAGTGTTCCCGGTGTTAGGCATTTTCAGACATGTGAAACAAACGGGGATGGTTGCATATTCGCTAGGCTAGGGACGTGTGGCAGATGAACGGACCTCGTATTCGGATTCCGCTCGTCGTTTTGAGTAACTTTCATGTATAAAGTATTTTCATCCGAGTTACAAATTATTTTATATTAATTTTCGAAGTTTTATTAATACTTTGGAATTAATTTAATTATTTAAATTCGAATTATCCAAAACAGTGACCTGTGATGTCAACATGACATCATCCAGGCATTAGCGGTCAAACCTTAGATGGTCCAGGTCAACCCTGACCAGTGGGTCCCACATGTCATAGAGAGATGCCTAACTAGAGTTTAATTTAAACCTAATAGAGATTAATTAGCAAGTGGTCCCCACTGTCGATGGCAATATTAATTATAGTTTATGTTTAAATTTGAATTAGTTTTAGTTAACTGAGGGGGTTCCACATGTCAGTGGCACAGGGAGCCTAGTCAGTAGGGTTGACTGGTCAACCTAGTGAACTAGGGTCCTTGGACCCACGGGACAGTGACCCAGTAGGCGGCCACATGGCGCCAGGTCAACGCTGTTGCCGGAGTAACTCGGGCGACCACGTTTTGCAGCGATGCGCGTCAGGAGGTGGTCTGGTTCCGGCTATGGTGGCTCGTTTCGAGCGCGGGAGGTGGCGTTTGAACGAGTGCGGTGAGCCGCATCTAGTGATGGCGGTGCGCAGCCGGAGGTGACGGCATTGACGGCGACGAGCACGGCGGCGAAGGCGGCTACTATAGCTACGGGCATAGATCCGTGGAGAAAGAAGAGGGGAAAGAAGCAGCGCTCACCGGGGGAGCACAAGGAAGGCTCGTTGAGCAGTTTAGGAGCGCATTGCGACGGAATCGACGGTGGCGCAATGATCCGAGGTGGACGGCGACGCGATCTGGCGCTAGGGTGGCTCCGGCATTGAGGTAGTGTGTAACACCCCAGATGTAACTTGCCATATTTGTAACTCCGACTCTTGCCATTTTCGGCTTTAAGTTATGAGATCTCCCTTCGTGGTTGGGTTTTGTCTTTCGTTTTGCTTTTTGTTCATGTCATGTTTTTCATATCATGCCATCATGTGCATCGCATTTGCATTCGTGTTCGTGCCATGCATCCGAGCATTTTCCCCGTTGTCCGTTTCACAATCCGACACTCCCACATGCACCGGCGCACCCCTCTTGTCTCTTTTCATGAGCGGGTGTTAAACGTTCTCGGAATGGGCCAATATTTGTCAAGTGGCCTTGGTACACCACCGGTAGACCGCCTGTCAAATTTCGTTCCATTTGGAGTCCGTTTGATGCTCCAACGGTTAACCGGGTAACCGCGAAGGCCCCTTTTGTGTTGCAGCCCAACACCCCTCCAAAACAGCCCAATAAACCATCTAAACCACTTCCATGTCCTCCGTCATCGGATCACGATCGTGTGGCGAAAACTACACCTCATTTGGACACTCCAAACTCCCTCTACCTATATAAAGCCCCTTCCCCTCCATTTTCGGGTGAAACCCTAGTCAAACTCCTCCCCGCGCCGCCGGACGCGTCCATCCGCGCCGGACACGTCCACCGGCCACGGCACCACGACCAATCATGCGGCGCCACGTCATCTCACCGCCGCCTGGATCCAACCCGCCGCCGCCACGTGGGCGCCCGCCGCCCTGTGCCTCCTGCCGGCCCGCGAGGCCCACGCCTGGCCCGCGAGGCCCGAGCCGCCGCGCGCCTCCGCCCGGTCGCCTCCCCGCCGCCCGGCTCCACCACCGCGCCGCGCGTTCGCCGTCGCCAGCCACCGCCACCGCCGCCCGCGCTCGCCTCTGACCCCACGTGCCGCACCACCGCCGCCAACCGCGCCGCTGTAGGCCGCCGCCCTCCACCGGCGAGCACGCACCTCCCCGGCCACGCCTCCGGCCAGATCCATAGCTCCGGCGAGTCCCTCCCTGTCGACGGAGCTGTCCCTCACCACTTCGTCCGCCTCCCTGATGAACCTCGATCCGTGTGCCGGGTCAAACCCTAGATCTGGGAGGGTGAGAATTCCACTCCCCATTCCCTAATGTTTTTATGCCCCCTTTGTCATGTCGTATCTCGGTGCTCGGTGTTCAAAATCTTGCATATGATATATCGATTTGTTCGTCTCGTTGAAATCTTCATGATAAAAGCATTTCCATGCATGTTATTGTTGTTTGTGATGCCATTTTCATTGATGCAAGAGTGCTATAAAATGTTAGGAGCTGGTACTTATCAGATCATGGTGATTTGTCATTTTAGTTGCATTTGATGTGTGCACCATATGAGCATGAGGTCTACATGTTTTTGAACTACATCATGCCATCTTTACAGAGGTGCTTGTCTTGTATTTTTTGTGATCTGTTTGGTGACTAGCACAAGCATGCAAAGTAGCCTCCGCAATGTTGTTGTTTCCAGGGACTTAGGTTTTTGCCAAGTCTTTTCCTGTTGTTATTTTGATGCCATGTAAACTTGATGCTACAGTGATATCCAGGCTTGTTTTGAGATACTTCAGTAAGGATGTTTTGAACATGTGGTTATGTTCTATCCATCCATGCCCCTGTTGGCAATTATGTAGTTGTCTAGCATGTCTTGTTCTTGCTCTACTTTTGCTATAAAATGTTCCTGGCAGAATGTTAACATGTTAATCAATTTTGCCATGGTTGTTGCTAGTGATACATGCATGCTATGAACTTTCCCTTGCTATGGTTATCTTCATGAACATGTCATATTGTTGTTGGTATGCTTGTATTGTCATGCAATGCTTTGTGGTGAGTGGCATGAGCTCGCAAAGTCTGGAACTGTTAATAAAACTTGCTATGTTTACATGGGTGCCATCATATCTTATGTGCCTTTTTGGCTCATGTTCAGTAAGGGACTTTTGTTCTATGCATTTAGTATAATCGTGCCATGCCTTGGTTTGCTATGATATGTTCCTGTAGCATGTTGTTTGCTTGCTCTAAACATTGCTTCCTGATGTTATTTTGCCATGTTAGTTTTTTTCTCTAAGTCTGTGATGATGATATCTTTTGCACTTTTACCATTCTTGTTTGAACCTGTTCTAGTGTGTTTTGGCCGTAGCTCATTATTCATGTTTTGTCAAGCATTTCATGTACATCATTTCCATATGCTTTGTTGTTATGTTGGAGTGCAGTAGCTTAGTTTCTTGTTGCATGCTAAGTTGTTCAGCCCATATTCCATATTCTCGTGTACATCATTTCCATATTCTTTGCTTGCTAGTTGTTCATTCTATCGCTATGCCGCGCTACCTACCACTTGCTATATCATGCCTCCCATATTGCCATGTCAAACGTAACCCACCTTTCCTAGAAAACCATTGTTTGGCTATGTTACCGCTTTTGCTCAGCCCCTCTTGTAGCGTTCTAGTTGCAGGTGAAGATGAAGCTTGTTCCATGTTGGAACATGGATATTGTTGGGATATCATTATTATATCTTATTTACTTTAATGCATCTGTATACTTGGTAAAGGGTGGAAGGCTCGGCCTTATGCCTGGTGTTTTGTTCCACTCTTGTCGCCCTAGTTTCCGTCATACCGGTGTTATGTTCCTTGATTTTTGTGTTCCTTACGCGGTTGGGTGTTATGGGAACCCCTTGACAGTTTGCTTTGAATAAAACTCCTCCAGCAAGGCCCAACCTTGGTTTGACCATTTGCCTACCTACCACCATATACCTTTCCCTTGGGTTCTGCAGACTCAAGGGTCATCTTTATTTTAAACAACCCGGGCCTGTGCTCCTCTGAGTGTTGGTCTGAAACGGGCAGCCTGCGGGGCCACCTCGGGGCAACTTGAGGGTTGGTTTTACTCGTAGCTTGACCTATCCGGTGTGCCCTGAGAACGAGATACGTGCGACTCCTATCGGGATTTGTCGGCACATCGGGCGGCTTTGCTGGTCTTGTTTTACCATTGTCGAGATGTCTTGTAACCAGGATTCCAAGACTGATCGGGTCTTCCCGGGAGAAGGAATATCCTTCGTTGACCATGAGAGCTTGTGATGGGCTAAGTTGGGACACCCCTGCAGGGTATAAACTTTCGAGAGCCGTGCACGCGGTTATGTGGCAGATGGGAATTTGTTAATATCCGGTTGTAGAGAACTTGACACTTAACTTAACTAAAATGAATCAACCGTGTGTGTAGACGTGATGGTCTCTTTTCGGCGGAGTCCGGGAAGTGAACACGGTCTTGTGTTATGCTTGAACGTAAGTAGTTTCAGGTCACTTCCTGATCACTTCTAGCTTCTCGACCGTTGCGTTGCTTCTCTTCTCGCTCTCTTTTGCGTATGTTAGACACCATATATGCTAGTGCTTGCTGCAGCTCCACCTCACTACCTTCTCCTACCCATAAGCTTAAATAGTCTTGATCTCGCGGGTGTGAGATTGCTGAGTCCTCATGACTCACGGATACTTCCAAACAATTGCAGGTGCCGAGGATACCAATGCAGGCGATGCTACCGAACTCAAGTGGGAGTTCGACGAGGATTCAGACCGTTATTATGTTTCTTTTCGTGATGATCAGTAGTGGAGCCTAGTTGGGACGATCGGGGATCTAGCATTTGGGGTTGTCTTCTTTTATTTTGGTTCC
This sequence comes from Triticum monococcum, assembly GCA_034509565.1. Taxonomy (NCBI): domain Eukaryota; kingdom Viridiplantae; phylum Streptophyta; class Magnoliopsida; order Poales; family Poaceae; genus Triticum; species Triticum monococcum. Next base: position 283,493,444 of record CM067841.1, on the reverse strand, counting down.
GTAGTCAGACCTTTGCTTGTATTCTGGATGATGTATGAACTATTTATGTATTGTGTGAAGTGGCGATTGTAAGCCAACTCTTTATCCCTTTCTTATTCAGTACATGGGATGTGTAAAGATTACCCCTCTTGCGACAAGCCTACCATGCGGGTATGCCTCTAAGTCGTGCCCCGACATGTGGGAGATATAGCCGCGGTGTTACATAGTGGTCCAAGTAGACGAAGCAGACACTGGCGGAGCTTCTGGACACGGCCGTTGGGTGCGGGTCGATGGTCGCCGCGGTGGAGTCCGACAAACGACGACAAAGACGCTCGGGATGGTGGGGAAAAGAGAGCAATGCGAGGTGGGGGAAATGGAGGCATCGAGTGGGACTAGGGTTAGCCAAGGGGGTTGGGGACGGCCTTGTAGTCGCGGGGGGGGGGGGGGGAGGGGGGCGGATGGCCTCCACACGGCGGATCCATGACATGGACGGGCGCCCGGCGGCCAGCGAGCCCGTGGGAGCGGTAGGAAGGGGACGACCTGTGGTGCTGGGCCGGGCCGTACTATGCACTAGGCCCAGTGCTCTCGGGCCTTTTCATTTCTTTTTTTATTAACTTCTGTTTTCTTTTAAGTTGTTCTGTTTGCACTTATTTTAAAAGCAGAATAGTTTTCTAAATATAAAACTTGGTCCAATATTTATATTGCAAATTTAGACACTGCCTCAAAAGCTTGTGGATTATTTGAATCCATTTGAATTTTGTTTAAACAGAAATGATTTAAATTTTGGGCTGTTCTTCTACTGTTTTGGTCGTTATAGGGTAATTATATATTTTATTAGATGTTCGATGTTGACCTTTTGAACATTTTTAATTCACTATTTTATGAAACTATAATTTGACTTGTTATTTGTATTTGTATTTGTATTTGAACTAAGTTTGAAATAAGTGAGGCATAGCAAAATTTTAATTATGATGACATGGCATCATTAACCGGGGTTTACTGTAGCTTGATTATCCAGGTGTTATATCCCCGCTTCCAGTGTCCATGCCATAGCTCCAAAGGAGCATTTTTTGTATGTTTTTTCTGCCGCGGGAGGAGCATAAACATGAGGAGAAGTGTTGGAGTATAATGCAGTGGCGAAGCTAGGATTTTTTTCCATCGGTATGCAAAGCTGTAATTTTTTTGTATCATATAATAATATATGATATGAAAGTTCAGATGACCATGATGAACTACAATTTTTCTTTCTAGAAGCAACCTCGAATAGTTTAGTGGAATTTTCAAAATAAGGAGAAAAATATAATTTAACACTATAGTCTACAATTCCAATATCACTGCCAACTGCCAAGTCAATTTAGCTCCTCTCTCAAGTCTTAACTGAACAAATGCAAATTAGTGCTTAGATTCGATTGAATGCAACAGACCACAATGAATTAGCTAATAAAATTATTCATAAAGAAAATCAATCAATACATTAAAGATCATCCTATGTTTAAAAAAATAAGAAATCCAGATGAAAAGCTCACATAAGTACACTATTGCGTTGTTGCCGTGGAGTGTGCTGCATGTGCCATGCTTGTTGAGGACAAGGCGCGATATTGTGATATAGCAGGAGGACAAGAGGCAGGGTTGGTATATAGGCAGTTCAAGGTCTGTTGCAAGTTTAAAAGTCTATTGATTTGATAGCAGGTGTTCGCACATGAACACGACACCGTGTACCCTCGACGCCGGGGGCGATGCACTGCAGCTCATGTCGAAGGAGACCCGGCCGGAAGTGCGGTATGCAAGCAGTCCGGTGGATGCTTTTGAGGACCGGAAACCTCACACTGCTGGGAGGGACCCCGTTAGGGCGCGTGGTGGCTATGGGCTACCGTAGGTCGACCTGATCGCCCCTAGGGCCTCGAGGTTCACCACCCTACAACAAGAAGAACGAACGAAGAACGAGGAAGAAGAAGAATGAGGAGAGAGATAAAAGTAAAGATAAAAAGTGGTAGATGAATTGATCGATTGTGTGTTGTTCAATCGGCCATCACCCCTTAGGTATATAAGAGGTGGATGGACTTGCCGTACTAGAAAATGACTCCAAATCATGTTCAAATCACATCCGAATATTTCCAAAATTAATCGAACTCGGATTTAGGTAAGTCTGGAACATCAGTTCAGTTTTTAGATCCCACAAGCCACAAATGACATCGGATGAAGATGAGATCAAAAGCAATCTTGACCGTTTCGACGAGGCAAACAACTTTCCTGTTGAATGTTTTTTGATTTAAATAAATCTTGAGGGCCGAATCTCTCATGCAAAACAGCCAATTGGTGGCGCTACCCATCACACACGTGTCTGGTGGGGCGCGCCATATTTTGCCTCCTGGCAGGCTTGCATTCCGATGGCTCTAACTTTTGCATACAAACTCGGATTGGGACAACTTTTATATCAAAATCGACCATTTCAACGAGACGAACAACTTTCATATTGAAATGTTTTCCATCAGAGACCATCTTAACTGAGTTTCATGCCATTATTTTATCTGGTGTCAATATGAGCACCTCTGAACTTGTCATAACTATTGCATAAGAGCTCCGTTTTAGACCATGTTCATATCCATCTTGATCTTCTTAAAGAGAGCCATCCGGAGGTGACCTCCAATCATAAGTTTGAATTAGTCTTGATTTAACTTAAAGCTACTCTCTATGATTGTGCCACTTTTGAGCGTCAACACATGCCCCATTTTTTCGGCAAAGCTAGTGTGCCGAAAAATAACTTCTTCCATGCTGGTTCTAAGGATGATGTCAATACTCCATTGGCCATTTATATCCTTAGGGTGATAATTATGTATCGCCCATGTCTTTGCTTAGGGCGATATTTATATATCAGCCATTATTTGTTTGAATCCTTGATGCAAACTTGGGTGAAACATTCTCAACTTCATTAACAATCTGATGATAAAGTTCCATAGATATGTATCTCAAGATCGTCCTCCAAACCATACTGTTCACCCTTTTGCTAGGATTTTATAGATAATCAACAATAAAATTTCTCCAGTCCTTACTTCCGGCTGAATAAAAATTTCATTAGTGGCCGAAGCGTTGGCTCCAATTCGGCCTTACCTACGTTGGCAAGAATAAGCATCGGCTATTGATAGATATATGCAATACAACATGACCAACATAGTAGCCAGATGCTTGCTGTGCCAACTCATTTGCTCTTCAATTGTCATGTCCAGATATATGAGCAGTATTAAAGCAACCCAAGGTAAATTTTACATCTAGACATACCTCAAAATAAATTATAAGTGATTTGTCAAAACATTAATAACCCTTGGATATTTGTTGCACTTCTCATAACGAATCACCAAAAGCCTCAATGTGTGTAGCACCTATGGCAACAAAAAGCTCCAAACCGAATAACATTGCATATTCGGCTTTGAGTATTCTGCAAAAAATATTTTAAGAGACATGAGGCTTCACAAAATAGCACCATAAGGAGATATATAAACAACACCAACACCTTGGCCATTGTTATGAATTTAACCAAAAAAATATTCTCCATAGTACTAGAAAGACAAAGGTAATATCAATGAACATGTACCTTGTTTCGGTCTCCAATTCAACTAAGGACGATGTTAGGATACTACACCGGTCATGCTTTGACATATTCTTAGGGCGATAGATAAATATCAGCCATTACCATGAGGTCCATGTAGAATTCACCCGCCAAAGTATGTATATCCGGAATAAACACATGAAATAGCAATAAAATATTTCGGCCCCTTTGTATTAGCAACAAAAATGTAACTAACCAAATGTATAGTGATATGGTAATACTCTCTCATGATATATAAAATTATGTGGCATCCATGGATCAAAATAAATCCATGGAGGGTAACTGATCATACCTAGGGATGAATTCCATGGCAAAGGCATCAATGGCATGGTTGAAGAAAATGGATGATGTGCTAACTGAAGATTTTGATGTTGTGATGCACACCTTCAGCTTAATTGTTTGTTGCTTCCATCCTCCTCTTTCTTCACTTTTATTGTACTTGTTGCAATAGAAGCATGCACATCATTTTTGTTTTGATTGATCCTCTTGGGAACCCATGCCATGTTCTTCCTTCTCAGCTCTTGTGCACTAAGATTTTGTAATTCCTTCTTTTACCAATACGATAAGCCGATTGAGCATCTCGGTTGTGATTCTGTTTTGACCAATGGCAATTCCTTTTTGGCCTTGTGCACTCTCAACTTATTTTCTTCAAATTTGGCACTTTGACTCTTAATAATTGATTGCTTCATCTCATTGCCTTTAGTAACCAATGTCAACACTTGAATTGGGTCTTTTTCATTTGAGACCAAATCTGAAGTAGCACTCTTACGACCATCTCTTTTAATACGGTAACCTTGCTTGACCACCTCTTTCTTCTTCCTTGAGCTCCGGACTGATTCCTTATGATTGAAACGGGTCTTTAACATGTGATTGCTCAAATGTTGATCTTTTCGGAGCTGCATAATATTGGTGAGATGGTATAAAATAAGATGGAGAATGTTCCCTTGTAACATCCCAAAATTCTAAATTTTGGAATATTATATTAAATAAATAATTGTGATTGTTTGTTTGTTGTGTGATTGATGGTGTTAAATTGAGTGGAAATAGATTTTTTTTTGAAAGTTGAATGAGAGGGAATAAAAGGACTTTCCCAAAACTTTCATCTTGCATTTTCTTGATCTCCATGAATTCAAAGTCATCGCATCACAAGACCCTAGAGTGAAGATAATATGACTTCTTCCATTTGAAGAAATGAAAAGGGGGTTGAGAAGATTTGAATTCCATTTGAGAATATTTCAAGTCAGAAATTTTATGCCACTCAAGGATTTTCATGAGAGAAGATAATAGGATTTCTTCAAAATATATGAAATAGAGTGGGGAGTGATGAGGACCCCTTTTGAAAAAAAATCCATTTGGAGTTTCAGGACCCTTTCTATAAAATAAAGAGAGGCGATAAAATGACTTTCTCAAATATAAAAGAGTGGAAATTTCATTTTGAATATTAGTTGGAGTTTCTATAGTTTATTTGGTATTTATTTGATTTGCAAAAAGTGCACTAAATGCATTAGGAAAATATTTTCAAATTCTTCTATGATTGATTAAATGTTTGCTGTGTTGTAGATATTCAGAGATAATTTTAGAAATTATCATGGTATTTTTGGGATTTTGTTTGGATTTGTTTTGGCCTCAGAAAGTTTTCTGTAAAAAAACGCACACACACCTGCCTGGACCGAAACCCCCGGCCTAGCCAGCCAGCCACGCTAGGCCAGACGCACCCCCGCAGCTCAGCTAGCAATTGGCCAAGCCAGCCCGAGCGCCCTCGCTTCGCCCGCCCGCCTCTTCTCTCGCTCGCAGCCGCCCCGCTGCCAGGAGGGCCCCGCTCCCATGCTTCGTCCCCAAACTCCCGCTCCCCCCCCCCCCCCCCCGCTCGGATGAGCTCACTACCGCACTTCCGCAACCGTCGGGCAATGCCCTCGCAGATAATGCTTATCCCGCAGCCCCGAGCACCCCTCTCCACGCCTATATAAACCTCGGAACCCCCTCTCTCCATCCTGCCAACTCGCTCATCCTCTCACCATTCATAGCCGATGCCCTGCCGCTTTGGATCTCGCCGGAGCTGAAGCTTTCAGCCGTTGTTTTTGTCGCCGGTGGAAAGCCTGAACCTCTACGTCTCTTGTCAATCTACTCTACTCCCTCTTGCGCATCATTTTGACTTTCTGTTTGTCCTCTAGGCCTGCCGAAGACGACGCCTCGACGACACCCGACCAGGCCGGAGCCCGCGGAGCACTGCCACCCTTCCTCCGCCCGCTCGAACACCGCCAACGCCCCGCGCCACCACCACCGTGACCCCCTCGTCGCGCTCGTCCCATTCGTCTTCTTCCCCGCCGCCGAAGAGCACCGCAGGCGCCGCCCCGTCCGTCGCTCGAGCCAGCTCCACCGTCCCTGTTTGTTGTCGTCGCCACCGTAGGAGAACCCTCCTGTTTGTTTAGTTTTTATTTAGTATTAGATTGGTTAACCACGGTTCGTTTAAACCGAGCGGTTTTAAATAAACCATCATTGGTTTTTCTTTTATTTAGCCGCGGCCAACCGCTTGGCTTATTTAGTGGTTGTTCGCCGTTTAGCCTAAGCCGCGAACGCTGCTCGGCCAGCCACGAGCCGCCACGTGGCCGAGGGCCTATTCTTAGTTTATTTTTGTTTCCTGTTTCACTGCTAGGTCCCTGTAAATTTTAGTTTAGCCCCTAAACTTAGATTGGCCACAACTTTTTAATCGTAGCTCCAAACTCGATGAAACCAACGGCTAATTCTTCATATTGATTAGATCTATTCAGTGGTGTCATTTTTGAAAACCTTTGTCAGATTCAAATTTGAACTTTATTTAGATTTGAATTCAAACTTCAATCAGCCATACCTCCTAAATTGTAGCTCCGATTAAGTCGATTCTTTTTGCATTTTGTCACCGTAGCCAAACCCTATCACCTGGACCATTGTCACACTAATTTTCACACACTAGAGTCTGTCCATTCATATTTTTACTAGTATGCACTATAGTTCACATCACATTTTTGAACCTCATGCCATATGTTGTTTTGCACTTAGAATACTTTTGTGATGGTTGAGTGTGTTGGATTTTCATTTGGTTTTTTTTGAGTCTTTTCATGCTGCATGTTATTTGGTTCTCTGAAATGATTGCTTATGTGAGTGCAATGTTTGACTTTATAGATTTTCATCGGAGAGTGACGAATAGTTCTATTAAGTAAATTTCTGAGAGCGATATAATCTTCATCAACTATTATCAGGCCAGTTCACATTTAACCATTCTTCCAATTACCTATGTTTTATATTATGCACTTAGTCCTTTTGTGGTAGGATTTATTGTTGCCAGATGGCTATGCTGTTACCTAGTAGTTCATTTGAGGTAGGTATGATCTATACAACCTTGTCACCACCGTGTAAGTTTATTTCTGCCTCGCAAATGTAGAGGCGGATTGGGAAGTGTTCATGGTGAGACATGAGTGACAAAGTAGTAATCAGGACCAAGACTTGTAAATGAACTACCTGGGCGGTATTTGGTTTGAATGGTGGCGAAGTACAGTGGGAGCATGCATGGTTAATCCATGGTGGTGCACCACTAGTGGTCGCCTGCCCAGGCTCAAAGAGATCAATCGTATTCTCATGTCTAGAAGCTTCCATGTGCAGCCACAAGCCAATATGGGCTCTGGCTTAGTTGAGTAGATAGTGTGACCTCTTCCGGGATAGGCTAGCAGATGTAGAATGAGTAGGTGTACCGGCCTATCCGTGGGTTAAGGGGGAATACTTTCGAAAGACTATGTCTCGGTCATCCTGTTCTCAAACGCCAGGCAGTGCGAGAACTTCAAGGGAGGCGATCGAGTCTTGTGGGGAAAAGTGCGCAAACCTCTGCAGAGTGTCAAAACCTAATCGATTATCCGTGTCCCCGGTTACGGACAACTTGAGCATCTAGTCATGGTAATGCCGGGAGATCTCATCACTCTTAATTTAAATAGTTGGGTTTTAAATGAAACTTTGGGAATGGATTGAGTTGGGTTTGCCAACTCATCCTATGTTATACTGTAGTGGTAGAATAATATCTTTTATTCTAGGGAAAAACTAGCTTTATGCAAAAAAAACTAAATTTAGAGCTTTCCACCAGCCAAATTGCATGTACAAATAGGTTCATTATTCTTATGATGTGACTTGCCAGTACATTCAATGTACTGACCTACAAGGCTGCAACGTCATTTGTTGTAGGAATTTTCTACGACGAGTAAGAGTTACGTTGTAGGGTTACGGTTTACACTCAACTTGGCGTTGGTGTTGATGGGACTCCACACCCTTTCGATTGTTTCTGCTGAGATTTATGAGGTATATATCAGTTTTACGTTATTTATGAATGTGATTGCACTTTGATATATACATTGATGTACTGTGTGTGCCAGCATACCGATCCAGGGATGGCACAGATACACGGAGGCTTGACCGTTTGAGGTCGGGTCGCTACAACCCTTGTATCATACCTGTCCCATGATGGATATGGATCTACATGAGCATAGGGAGGCATCCACGACATTGGCATTGGTATCCCAAAATAAGGATATGAATATGTTGCATGAAAATTCTCACTTTGCCAATACCGATCCTCATGTTTGCGCCTTGGGGGTGATCTTGGTTTCTTTGCATGATTTGACCGATAAGCATTCTTCTCTTCACTCTTCTTTTGATATTTATCCAATAATTCAGCGAAGGTAATTTTTGTTGTTCTCTTATACTTGCACTTATTTCGGCCTTTGTTTTCTTTTGGTTTGCTTACCTCGATCATTGGATTTGCTTGCTGCCCCCAGCCCTTGGCGTCTTCATTGTAGCTTCGGTGGAATTATCGCCCTCAAGATTATGTTCATTATGCTCTTCAACAACTTCTTTAATTGAAAGCTTGATTTGTGACCTGCAGTTTTTACCTTCTCTGTAATTGGATCGGCTCGAAGCAGCCGATGCAAAAAGGTTTTGCCATCAGGACCAATCGGAATAGACTGGCCATCTCTTGGCGTTTCAACAAATTTCTATCGTCCTTTTTAATGAACGATTTAACTATGTGATGGAGCATATTGCAATCCTCAAAACTATGCTTGAACGAATCATGCAACTTACAATACATTCGTCCTTGGATAGATGGCTTGACATGGTGATCAAGAATTCTAATACAATTATGCTTCAACAACAAATGAAAGATTTGATCACACATGTTTGAATTGAAGGTATAGTTTTCATTCTCTAGTCGATCTTGTTGTAAGAACGACTTTGGAATTGAGCAAACAAATGGTTCAGATTTGACATATCCCCATTCGGCTATGGATTTTTTTTTTTGCATTCTTTTTCCGATGTCATTGGATAAGATATTATACTGGCATCGGTTTTCTCAAAAGATTCTGACCTTGGCTTTATATTTCTGAAACAAATATAGTTAGAACATTCATGTCTCAATTCGTACCAAGTGTAAGCCAAGTAAGAAATAAGCAAAGCTACCCAATTTGATATGAACTTTAGATAAAGCAATGGTGAAAGCCTTGGCTGCAACAATAATTTACTATCGATCTTTATAAATGGCACAATAGGTTGACCGATATTCTCTAGACATTTTTTATTACTAACAAGTAAATTACCCCTCCTCATTGGTCTTTCAAAATTACTTATGAGAATTTTTCTAGTAGATGCATCAACTATGAAGTTGCGACCAAATCTGGAAATAGGTAAATTACTTGCTAGGCATGCCTCTTCAAATATGTTGGGAGAGCACGGTGGTGGTGTGACTTGAACAATATCTTGCTCCCTCTTTGGATGACTCCCCAACGCCTTATCATTATCTTTTTCCTGATTCCGTGCATCATTACTTTGAAGATCCTTGTCAGCCAAACTTTGTTCGGCTACTTGCTCTTGTCCATGAGGCTTGTCAATTTCAACGGCACGGAACTCATAGGGCAGGAAGTAGGTTCCATTATTAACTTTAGAAAAATCAAGCATCCCTGTTTTCCTATGCTTGACATGCCCTTTCTGAGTGATGCTTGCTTCTTTGGATTTGATGGATTTGAAATATATATACTACTTGATTCAGCTTTTTCAACCGAAGCACTTTTAGTTTCCGAATCATCATTCTTTTCACCAGTTATATCAATTGGCAAGGCTTCTTTTCTTTGAGCCAATTACCTATCAATTCTCTCTTGCCGAAGTACTTGCACCCTATCGCGCAAAGCTTTAACTTCCCTCTCAATTTCAGCCCACTCTAGACCAGTTTGCCCCCGAATGTTTTTAGGATTTTTCAGCAATGAACTGTTAGTATTGCCGAAATTTTGCAACTGTGTAGGGGGTGTATAATATGCTGCGGTACTAGGTGGAGGTGTATGCACTACTGTATAACCATATGCTCTCTCGCCAATTTTATCAATTAATGAAGTTTCATCTTCTTGTAAAACTCTAGCCTTTATTGCAGCATAATCAGGAAATAACCCCTTTTCATATTGTTTAAGGCAAAGAGCAATAATCATCTTGTTTTGTGCCAAGCTCTTTTTTAACGCAACCACAACTGTTTCTGGAAGGGATTGCTCCACAATACTTTCAGACTCTTTCAGCAATGATTCGTGAGTGTTTCCAAAATTCTCCGATTGCATAGAGCATGCATTATATGCTACAATATTAGATGATGGCATGTGCACTCCTACAATTTTTTCACTTATTCGGCTATGACCATGAAGGTGTGAAGCCGAATTATGAACAAATACAGTTGTATACGGTGCCGAAAAGTTACTAACATAATATGTAGCATATGACAGTTGAGAGTAACTGACCGAATAGATAGTAGTAGGATGGCCAATTCTCCCATCCATCGGCATGTTTGGATTCACATATTGGAATTAGCTGCTGATGAATAAAAGGGCGAAACACTTCCTTGTATGCTATTGGAAATCTTTAGATGAGGCATTTAGAATTGATTACCTGAACCCATCATGTTGTTCATTGGCATATCAATTTGTGGGGTTGCCGATGCATGAGAGTTAGGATACATATGTTGCTAAAATCATAAGAATTTGAAGCATGAAGAATAGTTTGCATCGGCTGTTGCACATAATTAGATGCATGACTGATGGAACTATGGCTAGCCGATACATTAAGCTCATTAAGCGATCCAGCAACAACATTGAATTATTTGCATCTACAAAGGGAAATTGGGTATTTATATTTCCTTTGTAGATCACAACTTGTTGATGATGATTGCTTCATAGCAAGAATAGACCGGAGACCGTTCAAAGCTTCGTCCTCAGTGGAGTCGCCAAAACGTGTGTTCGCACACAAACACGTCACCTTGTACCCTAGACGCCGGGGGCGATGCACTGCAGCTCACGTCGAAGGAGACCCGGCCGGAAGCGCAGTACGCAAGCAGTCCGGTGGATGCTTTTGAGGACCCGGAACCCCACACGCCCGGGAGGGACCCCGTTAGGGCGCGCGGCGGCTATGGGCTGCCCTAGGTCGATCTGATCGCCCCTAGGGCCTTGAGGTTCGCCGCCCTATAACAAGAAGAAGGAACGAAGAATGAGGAAGAAGAAGAACAAGGGGTAGAGATAAAAGTAAAGATAAAAAGTGGTAGATGAATTGATCGATTGTGTGTTGTTCAATCGGCCGTCGCCCCTTAGGTATATAAGAGGCGGATGGACTTCACGTACAAGAAAATGACTCCAAATCATGTCCAAATCACGTCCAAATCTTTCCAAAATTAATCGAACTCAGATTTAGGTAAGTCTTGAACATCAGTTCGGTTTTTAGGTCCCACATGCCACAAACGACATCGGATGAAGATGAGCCCAAAAGGACCATTTCGACGAGACGAACAACTTTCCTGTTCAATGCTTTTTGATTCGAATACATCTTGAGGGCCGAATCTCTCATGCAAAACAGCCAATTGGTGGCGCTGCCCATCAAACACGTGTCTGGTGGGGCGCGCCATATTTTGCCTCATGGCAAGGCTGCATTCTGATGGCTTTAACTTTTGCATACAAACTCAGATTGGAACAATTTTTATATCAAAATTGAACGTTTCGACAAGACGAACAACTATCATGTTGAAACATTTTCCATCAGAGACCATCTTAATTGAGTTTCATGCCATTCTTTTATCTAGTGTCAACATGAGCATCTCTGAACTTGTCATAACTATTGCATAAGTGCTCCGTTTAAGACCATGTTCATATCCATCCCGATCTTCTTAAAGAGAGCCATCCGGAGGTGACCGCCAATCATAAGTTTGAATTAGTCTTGATATAACTTAAAGCTACTCTCTATGATTGTGCCACTTTTGAGCGTCAATAGCTGGCCAAGCTAATACTTAGCCCAGACAGGTAAGGATTGAAGTGGGAGGGCAAGGGATGGCTATGAATTTTGTTTGTTCCTGAGTTCTACACATGAAAAGACTGCTATCATGCATATACATGTATGTATGGACATATATACTAATTTCCTTTTGCCAAAATTGTTGGGTATGCATTTTATACCCTTGAATAAGTGTAGCCCCGCCCTTGGTATAATGTACAACCTCTTCAATAGTTTGGACTTCTGGATGAATTAACTGGAGCATGCATTTGATAAATAATTCGTTCAAATTTCAATTCACATCTATCATGTCATATCACTTCAATTTGTTTTGGTGTTTTCATCCTTCTCTTTAGGCTCCTTTAATTTAGTGGATATTTTGCAGGAATTTTGGAGTATTAAAATCCTTTGTTCTTTTCTCTCTATTGGTTGTTTAATTCATAGGATTAAAAATCATAGGATTTTTCCAAATGGTTTCTTTGCATTATATTTTGTATAAAATTTAGCGTCAATTCAAACCTCGTAGACATGGTTTTTAATGCGTCTTTCTTAAGATTGACAATTAACCTCTACTTTTGTGATGTAACCAAACAAACCGAAATCCTACAGGGTTTATGCGTTTTTTGTATTTCTGCATTCTAAAATCATGTGAATCAAACAGGCTCTACCTATGTTATATTATGGTGCCCTCAAATTATAATAGTTTATCCCCGCCCCACCCCCAAATGGAGTACTAACGCCAATATTGTATCAGAATTTCAAGGGTAAAATTAATAAATGAGAATATAATTAGCCTTGTATCAGTAATGAGCCATCTCTCACTACAACGTCTCGTCGGATCTCTTGTTCCAGCAGGTCCTAATGGAGCAGGAGTAGGATGGGGATCAATATGGCAAGGTGACCAGAGTGGCGGTCGAAGGACAACGAGGCCTTCCGTCGGGAACAAGAGTTGCGACGCAAGCTCACTCGGGAGCAGGAGGAGGGTGAGTGGCGTGGTGGTAAGAATATGAGGGGTTCTCCATCGCGTCGCTCCCCTAGTGCAGACCAGTGAGGTGCCGACCCTTGCTGGCTTGGGCCCACGATGATTGCGGCAGGGTGTTGGGATATGAGTCGGTTGACATGCCATTGATCGGATCCAACGCGGAGTAGGGGACAGAGGTGCAGCGGAGGCTCTAGGTTTGGCGGAGACGTGAGATCCACAGGTGGCAAGGCCTGATATGGGTTTCTACGAGCCTATGGCAGGGGGTCCTTGCTTCGTCCTAGCTAGGTTGCACAAGGGCTACATCTGGCGTGGTTCTTGCTCGGCGTGCAGGTTATGGGCCGGATGGACTAGCCGAGTCATGAGTTTGAGGGGTGAGGCTGCCAATGAAAGTCATAACTTGGATACGTTCGGAGTCGTCATTGGTGGCGCCTACTGGCATTGTTCCCTTATTGGAGGCATCTAAGTTGCATTCACCCCCTCCCTTTCCCAAGATGTTATGGGGAAAACGCTTGATCCGATCTCCTTATCGGACGATGGCGACGTTATTGGCTTTGCTTGGCACCGTGTTTTCTCTCGGTACCATTCTACTAGGATAAGGGGGTGACCCTAGTAATCACTGATAACCCACAAGTATAGTGGATCGCAACAGTTTTCGAGGGTAGAGTATTCAACCCAAATTTATATATTCGACACAAGGGGAGCCAAAGAATATTTGCAAGTATTAGCAACTGAGTTGTCAATTCAACCACAGCTGGAGATTAAATATATGAAGCAAAGTAATCAGTAGCAAAATAGTATGATAGTTTTGATAATAGTGGTAACAACAATAGTAACAGTAACAGTGATGGCAATGATTTTGTAGCAAGTATAACAGTAACAACAGTAGTAGTAACTTAACAAGAACAGTATAAGAGAAATTCGTAGGCATTGGATCGGTGAATTCGTTGGATGATATTCATCATATAACAGTCATAACCTAGGGCGATACAAAACTAACTCCAGTTCATAAATATAATGTAGGCATGTATTCCATAAATAGTCATATGTGCTTATGGAAAGAACTTGTATGACATCTTTTGTCCTACCCTCCCGTGGCAGCGGGGTCCATAAGGAAACTAAAGGATATTGAGGCTCCTTTTAATAGAGAACTGGAACAAATCATTAACACATAGTGAATACATGAACTCCTCAAACTACGGTCATCACCGGAAAGTATCCCGACTATTGTCACTCTGGGGTTTATGGATCATAACACGTAATAGGCGAATATGACTCGCAAGATCGGATCTAGAAACATAGATATAATGGTGAAAACATAGACGGTTCAGATCTGAAATTATGGCATCCGGGCCCAAAGTGACAAGCATTAGACATGACAAAGTCATAACAACATCAATCTCAGAACATAATGGATACTAGGAATCAAGCCCTAACAAAACTAACTCGATTACATGATGAATCTCATCCAACTCCTCACCGACCAGCGAGCCTATAAATGAATTACTCACTTCTAGTGAGGAGCATCATGGAATTGGCGATGAAGGAGGGTTGATGATGACGAAGATCGAATATCCCCCTCTCCAGAGCCTTGAACGTACTCCAAATCTGGCCTTCCGATGAAGAACGGGAGGTGGCGACAGCTCCGTATCATGAAACGAGATAATTCTTCCTCCCTGATTTTTCTCTCCAAATAAGGGTATTTAAGGAGTTGGAGATAGGGTCTGCGGGGCCACCAGGTGGGCACAACCCACTTGGGCGCGCCTGGAGGGGGGCGCCTTGGTGGGTTGTGCTCACCCAGGGGCCCCCCTTCGGTGGTTCTTGGCTTCAATATTTTTCTTTTATTCTGAAATAAATCTTCAAAAAGTTTCGTTCCATTCCGAGAACTTTTATTTCTGCACAAAAACAACACCATGATAGTTCTGCTGAAAACGGGGTCAGTCCGGGTTAGATTCATTCAAAACATGCAAATTAGAGTCCAAAACAAGAGAAAAGGCGTTAGGAAAATAGATATGACGAAGACGTATCACTCACAAGGCTGAGTAGATTTAGAAATTAAGCAGGGGAATTAAACTAATAGGGGGCATTGTTTTGGAATTGAAGTCGATTAGAGGGATTCATGGCTCGGGAAGGCAGTCGGCAGTAGCTAGCGTCGCATCTCCGTGGAGCGGCCGAGCACCCTCCACATACAAGGAGTGCCAGGCGAGTTGTGGCAGCTAACCTCAGGGGATCGAAGCGGCGTAGGCTCGCTATATCGAACATAACGTTCCTTTTCAGTGTCTTTAAGGTTCACAATATGCTTGTGGCAGTTTGGAATAATACGGCTGTTTTTAGTGTGTACTTCGGTGGCAGCGAACAAACCCGAATGCTCAGTCGGGTGTTGTGGGGTGTTGGCCTTCTGACGTTTTATATGTGTTGTGGTGTTTTGGACCTAGTCTAGCTAGGAATTATTTAGGTTTTCATCTGATTTTCCTCAATAAACCGAGCAATCTTTTCTTTTTTTTGCACGCCATTATGGGGTATTTCTCATTTGAAGTGTTCTGATAATACTCCTTTGTAATCAATAGATTTGACAGCTCTTCTGCCAGGAACAACAAAAGATAGCTTACCGGAGCGACATGACCACATGCATGATCCCGGAGTATCACCATGTCGCCATTGCCGTGACATAGCAAGCAGCTACAGGCCGGGCTAGCGTAAGCATGCATGCATGTGATGCGTTTCGATCTTTCATGTTAGTAGATGCTTGGACTCTTGGAGCATAATCCACCATCGGTCGTCCTGATCTCCCGGTAGATAGCAGGATCATAATTTGATCGCTCGAAACAGTCAACAGTTTTATATATGGTGGAAAAGGAGCGCGGATTGCTAGCTTAGCCTCGAGTCAAAGGAAAAAACACTTCGTTGCTACGACATCTCATATTCACATGGATGAAGCCCAGGCACACACTTGGATTCGCATGCATGGAATGGAGGGGAGAGAAATATCAAGGGAAGCTGCTCATACGCTCTCAGTTACGGTACAATCTGAGAGCCAGTCAACGGATCTACCTACACACTGTGAACCGTTTTCTTCCCCTGTGACCTAGTGACATAGTGGCAGCCGACTAAAACGTATCCAAGCACCCTCTGAGTGCTCTCTCTTGCTTCCTTCATCGCTTTGACAACCGAAGGGGCGGGGTCTCCGAGCTTCGGTCTAATGGTGATAGCCGATAGGGAATAAATTTGTGTTTCGCCTCTGTTCGATGGTAGTGAGATGATGGCCTTGCCGTTGGCGTAGAATAAAGTCACTCCGCCTCGCCCTTGTTCTAGTCGTGTGAAGGATGGTGTATTCAAGATTTTATTTTCCCATATGGCTTTTTCTTCAAAAGGTTTTTCTGGTGGTGCTGTCATGCAAAGTAAAAACTGTGGCTGTGTGTTTTGGTCATTCCGCTCCAACGAAGAACTCAGCCTTGTCAGGGAGCGTGTGAGATTTATGTCCATCGAGCAAGTCAGTCACTATGTCAGACCATAGGACACGATAATTTCTATGCAGGTCGCAATTGTCGGCTAGTTCTTGCCTATATCAATAAATTCCATCCGTTTCTTCGACGAGCTCCTAGATTCCAACATGTTTGTTTCGTTAAGATAAAGGTGTAGGGACGATAACAAGCTTTGCTCACGGCACGTCGCCAACGAATGTAGCAGAAGAAGACCTTGGCACTCCGAGAATTTGGATGTATTTTTAAGGATATGTGCTACTTAACATATGCCCTTTGGCCGTTCTCAAAAACATACTACTACTGCAGTTTGGAGTAATAAGTAACTAGATAACCCCCCGTGCATCACTGCGTACATTTATGGCAATGAAATTATTGAAAATAAAATTTGAATGAGAATAATACCGCACCATATTCTCATCATATGATGGTAGAAAAACTAGAGGTAACTAGAGGGTCGATGATCTGCACACGGGGCATCTGCACCCGCTTTTTAAGAATGTACTTTTTACGCGTTTTGTAATGTTCAAATTCTAAAAAAAAATTATACATACATGTTGGCAAAGGTATGTCCACGACACAAAGTTTTGTGTAAAAAAGTATTTTTGTTTTGTCTCAGTAAAAAAGACAAATTTTACTGCTTCTAAATACCGTTTCATGGCATAAAATTTTGTCTTTTTTGCACAGGCTATGAAAAAGTTGTTTTTCTATAAAATTTTCTGCACACACATAGAATATGAAGATATCCGCGCGCACCCTTTTTCAGAATTTTGTTGACATTACAAAATGTGTTTTCCAAAGTGGGTTCATATGTACCCGGGTTCATCCATGCACTTCTCGTGGATGCATATTATATTACTTTTTGACATTCAAGTTCAATTATTTGTTGCCGAAAAAATGATGTGGAAGGCTTGTATGTGGTGGAAAGTGTAAAGCATAATTGTTGCATTGTGTGATGATTTGGATATCTTGGTTGTGCCTTTAAACAGGCTCACTTAGATATTTATATGTTGCTGAAAAAAAATATAAAATATATGGAGGTTATGTGGTTGATGATGTGGAGGGCTTGCATGTGATGAAAAGTGAAATGGTTGTATGTGTTTGATGATGTGAATGGTTTATGTGTGCATTTAAATGGGATCACTTATATTTTTTTTGTAGCTGAAAAAAAAGTGTGCTTGATGATGCAGAGAGCTTGGAAAAGTGAAAAGTTGATAATTACATGTGCGTTTGACAATATGTAGGGCTTGAATGTGCTTGATGATGTGAATGAATTACATGTGCATTTGAATGAGATCATTTACTCAGATTTATATAGGATAGCAAAGTATTGTGTTCCTGCAATTCACACACAACCGTAATTCACACACATTGGTGAGTGATCGATATTTTCTTTTGCACAAATTAAATGCACCGTTTGAATTGTAGGGTGGCTGCATCAATTATTATGGTAATGCACCTTGGAGTCGTTACTTTGTGTCGCCCTAAAGAAAGTAACTTTGTATTTTCCAAGAAGTGCATATCGATCCTATTTCGCGCGTGGGTCACTGTGTAGCGACAAAATGCATCGAAAATTGCAAACAAAGCCCGAGCTCCAGTGAGCTAGTTTTCAAATTTTATTTTTTTGGATCGCAAAAAAGTCCAAATTTATTTGCGAACACACTTGCACATGCATACTACGATATGTGCAAAATTTCACAGCATGCATTATACTTTTACATGTGGCGTACAGAAAAAAAGACAAATACACATTTATACGGGCCTTTTATTTTGTTATTGGGCCGGATTTTTTTTGTACAGCCTACAAACCACAATATTTTTTGACGAAATTCAACATGTTCCTGTGGAATACATATATGTATTCATGGAAAAAATCAGATTCTTTTGAAACTTTTAAATATGTTTTTTGATAATTTTGAAATACCGAGCTCAATGGAGCTTGGCCTCCAGAAATCCGCACTCCCAAATACATACCCTACCTGAGTGCACATTAGTTAGCTATTTTTTTCTAAAAAAAATTCATTTGCTTTTTTCATAATTAAATCCATGAACATATTTTTTGAATTGGTACCACTCTATGAGATTCAGGAATAGATTTTCAAACTCATAAGTTTTTCTAATTTATGAAGATTTCTGGAAATTTTATAAAGATTTATCATGAATAATTTTAACGAAACAATTACTAAATTTTCTTGAGTTTTTAAAAATTCCTTACCATTAAAAAATCCAGAACACTTTTTTGAATTTTTGAATACTTTTCAAAATTTTATGAATATTTTTAGTATTTCTTATACATTTTTTTAATCCATGAGCATGTTATAAATTCGTGAAGATTTTAAATTTCAAAAGAATTTTTAATTTTTTTGTTGAAACTGACGAAGGAAGCAAAGATAAAAAAGTGAGTGTGAAAAAGGAAAAAGAAAGGCGAGAAAAAACAAAAAGCGCCTTGTGCCCCGCATTGGAGCAGCACAATGGTGCGTGATTGGGAAACCTACTCCTTGGCGCCTTCAGCGCCCGTTGGCGATTCCAGCGCCCGCTGTGTTGCTAGCATGGGCCTGGCCCAGCTACGCTCGCTCGATCGCTAGCTCCTGCTTGACCATTTTTTTTCTTCATTCTAAAAACTGCTACAGTATAGACTATTTTTCTTAGGAAAAAGACCGGTTCGCTACAGTATGTACTCTTGTTCTTAGAAAAAGGTTCATCGAATTTGAAAAAAAGTTCACCGAGTTCAAAAAAAAGTTCATCAAATTTGCAAAAAGTTCATCAAAATTTGAAACAAGGTCATCGAATTTGAAAAAAGTTCATTGAATTCGAAAAAAAGTTCATCAAAATTTGAAAAAAGTTCATCAAATTCAAAAAAAAGTTCACTGGATTTAGAAACAAGTTCATCGAGTTCGAAAAAATTTCATCGAATTTGAAAAAAGTTCATCGAGTTGGAAAAAGTTCATCGAGTTTGAAAAAAGTTCATTAAAATTTTTCTAAAAAGGTTGATCGATTTTCTCAAAAGTTCATCTTATTTGAAAAAAAGTTCATCGAGTATTGGAAAAAAGTTCATCGAATTTGAAAAAAGTTCATCAAATTTGAAAAAAGTTCATCTAATTCGAAAACAAGTTCAACGATTTTGCAGTAATGTCGTTGTATTTGAAATTTTTCCCGCATTTGAGGAAAAATAAAAAAACAAGATAGAGAAAAAGAAAGGAAAAAGAAAAGCAAACACCAAATGAGCTGCGTTCTTTGTATCTTATAAGGATTAAAAAAATAGGATACTAGCACATCCGGTGATCTGATCCTGTTGGTTAGGGCGCATGCTACTAGCACATCCGGTGATCTTATAAAGATCCGGTGGTCTGATCCCTGTATCAAATAGACGCCGCTGAATAGGATTTGGCCATGATTGATGCGCTTGTATCGCACATGGAAGGAGGTCACGAAGCGCATGTTGGCATTGGAGGAAAACCCTATTTGACGCCAAGTAGGGTGTTAATTGGCCCACATGGTGCACCTCCCCCAATGAACATACATAAGTTTTAAACATTGTGTACACATTTTTTAGAGAAAACAAGCGGGAGAGTTCTCACACACTTGCATTTGATATTATTTTTTTGTCTGCTAGCGTCGGTTAAATGCGTTTACACTGGTCACTTCACTTAAAAAAGGTAGATACATGTGCATTTATTTTGGGTTTTCAAAATTTTAAAAAGTCATATCTTTTGAACCCTCACAACAAAATTTTTTAAACAAGATCCCACATGGCATGTTTTGATGATTTCTTTTTCTGATGTCAATTTTGGGGCTATATATTGCAATATTATTACAACATGGTGCAATTTTAGTATTATATGGTGCAACTTTTCTGAAAATCAATAGAGTTGCATGATCCAACTTCTATGAGGTTGCAACCTAACGACCATGGCAACTATTTTTAGTGATGTACAACTAGACTACTACCCCTGCCAATTACCTAGTAATCGATGTACAACCCCCCTTCTCAACTCATGGACGTGTAATTTTTCACTGCTGTCACACCCAGCCCCACCTACCGTACTAGCGATATGTGCAACTTAGTCTGTTGTGCTATCCAATTGTCTAGTAGTCCACGTGCAATTCCTTTCCCTTCCTACTTGTGGATGTGTAGTTTCATATGGTGGGGGCAACAGAAGAAGTTGCACATATTCTACTCGGTAGTTGGCTGGAGCAACAGGCGAAAATTGCCCATCTCACTCGCAGTGATAGTTTGATAGTGAAAACTGCATATCCATGCAGGTATTGAAAAGTTGCATATGGACGGGGTGCTAAAGTTACACATCTCGCTAGCAAGGGTGGTTCGGATGGGTGCCAGCAGTGAAAACTACACATCCACAGGGGATATGGGGAAAGTTGCACATCACTAGTAGGCAGATCACCGGGGTAACATCCGATGTTGCACATCCACTGCTAGGCAGTTCACCGAGATACCAAACATTGAAAGTTGCACATCCAGAAGCAGGGGAAAAGTTGCATATCAACTACTAGACAGTTGGCCTGAGTAGCAGACAAAGTTGCACATCTCGCTGTTAGGGGGTAGTTTGGGGTGGAGGTGCCATCACGTCCATGGATAGGGGGAAGTTGTACATCAACTATCAGGTAGTTGTACATAGATTGCCAGACAGCTATACCGTCTTGTTTTGAAGAGCACGTCACGAGCGTTCCAATGGTAAAAACGGATCTTAATGACAACACACGGTTTAAAAGTTATGGCTTTTAAAAGTTCTAAAAGATTAAATACGTCACACATGTTTACAAAGATACATGCAATTATTTTCTCTTTTTTTATTTACATGGTACTTTCCCTAATATGCATTAGAAATTTTCTTATATAGATTAAAAGGGACAAATTATTTCCTTTTACATTTAGAGGGTAGATATTTCCTTTTTGAACCGGCCGCGCGGGAGCGCTAGGGAGCAGCCGGCCGCTTCCTAGACGTGTCCTTGAACTTACTAGGCCAGTCCATTGGACTGCACTATGTAGGTCCTTCCACTGGTTTTAGGAACCATCTAGAAATTTTTGGATGCTTTCTTGTTTCTTTTCAGATTTTTTCAGGTTTATTTTCTATTTTTCCTATTTTTCTCTTTGATGTTCTTGTTCCTTTAAAAAATTAGCTTTCTTTAATTCAAGATTTTTTTAAAATATATATAAACTTTTAAAATTCGTGAACTTTTTTTGATTCATGACTTTTCAAATTCATGAATCTTTTCAAATTCGCAATTTGTTTTCAATTTCTGGAGTTTTCCAAATTTTGTGAGCTTTTCCTAATAGAATGCATACCTTTTCAAATTCATGAGCATCTTTGCATTTGTGATTTTTTATGACGATGGCATTTCTTTTCAAATTCGTGAACATATATTGTTTTAAATCCATTAAAATATATGATTCACCAGTTTTTTAAAATAATAATAAATAGGCCGATTTTTCTCTAAGAACACATACCACTTGTAGCAAGATACGAACGATGCCAAGCGAGTGGGAGTCGAGTGAGCGTTACTGGCCTGAGGTCATTTGGGCTAGGCGTGTTAAGCGCCGAAGGGGAGCTCGTGAATCCTATTTAGCGTTGTAGGCTGGTGTTTTCTGCAAACTGGCGCCTGCAGTGCAACACCCTCTGCTACAACTGGGCCAGCCCATGCATCTCCTTTTTCTATTTAAAAGAAAAAGAAATATGCGCCAATGACTACTCAAACACACGATCTGCTGCTTCTACTCCAACGACCACAACCACTAAGCCATGCAACGACTTGTGTTTTGAAGCTTTTATCCTTATTTTTATTCCCCCCACCCCCTCATCCCCAAGTCACAGGAAATCCTTCTGTTTTGGGAAGCTACCATAAGCTTCCCAAACCGGTTTTTTATTCGTTGGTCATTTTCCGAAGCGGCTTTATTCGGGTTTTCTTTTGATTTTTTTTCTTTTCATTTTTTAAATGTGTATTTATCAAAATCAATTATTTTATTTTTTATGTTTTTTTTCAAATTCGATGAACTCTTTCCAAATTCAATGAGATTTTTTCAAATTCGATGAACTCTTTTCCAAATTCGATGAAGTTTTTTCAAATTTGATGAGCTTTTTTTTTCAAATTTGATGAACTTTTTTCAAAATTGTTGTAATTTTTCAAATTCAATGAACTTTTTAAAAATGGATTAACTTTTTTATCAAAATTGATGAACCTTTTTTCAAATTTAGTGATTTTTTTTAAATTCGATGAACTTTTTTTCATTTTTTGGTGAACTTTTTAAAAATTGATGAATGTTTCTCAAAATCCATGAACTATTTTTCAAAATTGATGAAATTTCCATTAAATACGATGAACTTTTCGAATCTGCAATTTAAAAAAAATCGTGAACTTATTTTAGAATCAATATTTTTTCAAACTCATGATGTTTTCTTAGATATTGACGAACTCTTTTTTTCAAAATCGTTCAACTTTTTTTCTAGTTTATGAACTGTTTTTCTTCCAATTTCTGCGTTTTTAAAAAAATGATGAACTTTTTTCTAATTTTGAAACGTCAGCGCTGTCAGCTACGATAGGTCAAAGGTTCAATGTTCGACTGATGCCCGAGTTTTTTTTTGTATTGAGAATCAAGTGATGCCCGACTAGGAGGAGTTTTTTTGTTGAAAGTTATGTTTTTTTAAATGATTCATACTTAGACAAATAGTAGTGTTTCCTACGACTAAAATGCAAAGGGATGTCATGTCAAATGGTTGTCATGTCGCGCCGTTGACCTTGGTGTCCCGAGTTCGAATCCCGGCTCTCCTTTTTCGTTTGGGAACTTCCGTTGTTCCTGTTTGCTCTTTTAGCAGTTTTCTGGGATGGCACGCAATGTGTCTCCTGTGAGCGGCAGCAACCCTAACGGGCACTTGTACCGATAATTAGGAGCTCCCTTTAACGCTCTTTGCGCCAGGCACCCCTATTTCTCGCATTCAGCGAGACGACGGGATGTGCTCGCTTCTGTGGGCAGCCCAGATGGGCCGGCCCAGCCGCGGGAGCCACAACCAATTTTTTCTGTTTTCACTTTTACTTTATTTTAGTACTTTTCTTAATACTTTCAAATATGCTACTCTCTCTCTCTCTCTCTCTCTCTCTCTCTCTCTTCAAAACACATTTGAAAAATTGTTGCATAAGTATTAGAAAATGTTCAACAAGAACTTGAAAAATGTTGAACAAGTATTTGAAAATGTTGAATAAGTATTAAAATGATGAGAAACTATTTGAAAAATGTTGAATAATAATTCAAAAAATGTTGAAAAGGTATTTAACAAATGTTCAACAAGTATTTGAAAAATGTTGAATAGGTATTAAAAAATGTTGAATGAGTATATGAACAATGTTTGAAAAATATTTTTAATTGTTGAATAAGTATTAAAAATGTTGAACAAGTACTTGAAAAAATGTTGAATAACTATTGAAATGTTTTACAATTATTTCAAAATGTTGAATAAGCATTCCGATAATGTTGAACATGTATAAAAAAATGTTGACCACTTGTTATGAAAATGTAGAGTGAAAACGAAACCAAACATAAGAAAAAACAAAAAATGGATTAGAGAAAAAGAAAAGGAAAGAATAAATGGAGAAGAAAGAAATGAAAACCAAACAAGAAATGGAGAAAAATATATGAAAACCCAGCAAAACTGCAGAAAAAACGAAGAAAACCCTATGAAAAACAAAAACCGAAAAACAGAAACCAAAAATACCAGTGAAAAAGCCACATCAAAGCAATATCAAGTACGTCTCGTTCCAAGTGCTGAACACAAACTGGGCATTGGTGTGGGGCTAGCAGCGCGATATATTAGCTAGTAGACCAGGGTTCGAACCCTAGGGCTCCCCCCTTCTGTTCTGTATTTATTTTAAATGGGCCGGCCTGATATCTCGAAACTCTTAAGCGAGACATCTCCGGAGCGATCGCTTAATGCGATAAATAGCTCCCGCCTTTGCGTCGAAGAGTCGACATTTCGCACATGGGTGGCTCGACTGGGCTGGCCCATTTTGCTTTCGTGAGGTAAAAACGCAAAAAAGGAACATGCTAGAGCTATGATTCGAACCAATGACTTCGTAGTATTTTGCGCGCTCAGCTAGCGGCTATAGCCAATTAGCCCTTATGCTTCTTCATTGGTCGATAAAAACTTCATTCACTGAAATATACCAAAAACTAAAGTCCCACCGAGGGGTCGAAACGAGCACCTCCTGTCAAGGAACTAGGTTGGTAGCCACCATAATTCCTAGGAATTTCTGTCAAAAATTGCAGCCCGGTGTATATGAACTATAAGCTGCATCCGATTTCAGCTTTTCTAAAATTTCGAACATGATTTTCTAGTTAAAAAAGTAAATATTTTTTGAAATGAGTACATTTTCCAAGTTTTGAACAATTTTTTAAGACCTCAACATTTCATGAAAATGCGAACATTATTTGGGATTCACAAAAAAAATTCTTGCAAAAGAGGAAAGAAATTGCAAACGGGGACATTTTATGAAATTATGAACAATTGTGTAAAAAATACAAACATTTTTCAAAAGCTGGAACACAAATTGAAAAAGAGAACATTTTTTAATATTACGAACAATTAATTCAAACTCAAACATTTTTCAAAATTCCACAAACTTTTTTGTATATGCGAACAAAATTGGTAAACATGAACAATATTTAAATTTGCAAACAAATTTGGAAAGCTGTAACATTGTTTAAAATTCCCAAATATTTTTTAGATCTATGAAAAAATGCAAACATTTTGGAAATTCGTAGAACTTTTTTTGAATTTCAGAACAAATTTTCAAAACACAAAAAGTTTTCACATTCATGAACAGAACTAGAGTGTGGGAACATTTTTTGAAGTTTCTGACCATCTTAGAATTTGAGAGTGAATATTCAAAACATGAATATTTTAGAAATTTGTGAATAAAATTTTGAAAATGGGAACATTTCATGGAAAACAAATGTTAGAATTTGTGAAAAGAAATTAAAATGCGAACAATTTTTAAATTGCTGAACATTTGTTGAAAAAATAAAAGAAACTTCAAAAAGGAAATAAAATAAAAGGAGAACATAAAAAGGGAAAAATAAAAAGAGAAGATAAATGAAGAAAGAGAAAAAGGAATGAAATAATAAAAAATAAATAGAAAAAAACTTGTCGAGGTACCTTCTAGAAGGTCCCAAAACCAATATCGGTGGAACGCATGCCTCGCTTCTAAACAGGCCGGCCTTCTTGGTCGATTGTGCGTGCGGTAGCCTGAAAATTTGAAGCAGAATGCGTCAAATATGGTTTTCCCTCCTATACGGCACAGCAGGCGCCGTGGGACAGGAGCCCTTATTTAAAGCGCTTTGCATCAAATTGGTGGCCTGACCCAAAGAGAGGGACCTGACTGGGGTGGCTCATCAAGTTCTATCGCGGGACGAAAAATATAGCAGAAAATGGAAACACGGGCGACCCAGTAATCAAACCTGAGACCAGCTGCGTACTATCACGAACTATCAGCCACTCGGGCTAACCACTACTTTTATTAATAAAGCAGTGCAACGCTTAAAGAACTAACCATAGATATAGAACCGGAATGGTATACTGTAGCGAATCGGAACCAGTACTGTAGAGAACTAAAAGTAGCTATTGTAGCGAATTTGAGTTAGTTACATGGGTGAACGTTTTTTAATGTAGATTTTCAAAAATTACCAACATTTCTTGAATTCTTAAGAAAAAAAAAACCAAAGATGGGAACATTTTTCGAATATGTGAATAAAAAATTGAAAAACAATCAAATGGAACAGAAAATATTATTTTTTGAAAACATAAGCATTTTTTGAATTTGTGAATAAATTATAAAATTCCAAAAAAATGTTAAAACCGCGAACTTTTTTTACATTTTTCGACAAATATTTGAAAAGTGGAGCATTTCATGATAATTGGAATAAAAATATGAAACCACGAACATTTTTTTGCATTTATGAACAAAAACTTGAAAATGGAACATTTCATAAAATTCCGAACAATTAGAAATCACAAATATTTTTTAAAATTAGAAATCGCGAACATTTTCTGAAACGCGAATATTTTTTGAAATTCTGACCAAAATCTGTAATCACGAAATTCCGAACGAAAATTTGAAATCATGAACATTTTTTGAAATTCTTGAACATTTTCTGAAATGCGATTTTTTTTAATTTCTAACCAAATTTGAAACCACAAACATACATGAACATTTTTTCAAAACTAAGTAATGTTTGAACTTGTGAACAATAAAAAAAGAACACATATTTTGGAATTCGTGGACATTTCTTTAAACTTGTGAACAAAATTTAAAGACAGGAACATTTTTATAAATTCCTATACATTTTTTGGTACTAGAATATTTTTTTGAATAAGTGAGCAAAATGCCTGTACACTTTAAAGGAGGAATATTGTTTGAAAATCTGTATTTTTTTGAAAAATTCGAAAAAAATTTAAAAGGACAATCAACTTTAAAAATAAAAAAATGAAAAAAAACTAAAAAGTGAGAAGAAAAAAGAAACATAAAAGAAAAATAAACAAATAATAAAAATGTAATAATTAGAAAAGAAAAACTAAAACAACAACTTGAAACCAGAAATAATCGTTCAGGAACATTCTAGAAGGTTCCTAAAACAAGAAAAAAAAAACAGAGTTTGAACGTCCTCAAATCCAGGATCCGAGTACACGCTAAACAACTAACATGGGCTGGCCCACTACGATCGCTAGGGAATTCCCTAACATGGGCTGGCGTCCGTTAGGGAATTCCCGTGGAACCAGTTGGCGCTCACAGAATGCCTCAGCTGGGCCGGCTCACGAACGCGAGCGCAGCGCACAAAAAAACCGCAAAAATAGTTGCTCACTATGGGATTCGAACTCGTACTAAAGCTATTCAAATGTAGTGATCGATAATAGCGCCTACTCCCTTTGTTCCTAAATATTTGTCTTTCTAGATATTTTAATAAATAACTATATACGAAGCAAAATGAGTGAATTTACACTGTAAAATATGTCTACATACATCCGTATGTGATAGTCTATTTGAAATATCTAGAAAAACTAACATTTAGGAACGGAGGGAGTACATTATAAGAATAACTCTGGCCGCATTATTTATTGTATTGTACCACTTAGATTTCTGAATTTATTGAAAAAATCATGAATTTGAAAAGGTTCATCAATTTTGAAACAGTTCACCATATTTGCAGAAAGAGTTCACAAACTTGAACAAAGTTCATCGATTTTGAAAAACAATTCATCAGATTAGAAAAAAGTTCATCAATTTGGAAAAAAATCATGAAAAAAATGAACCAAATTCGTTAATTTTCAAAAATAGTTCACAAAAATTGGAAACAATTCATCTATTTTGGAAAAACAAAAATCCATCAATTTTGAAACATATTTCATTAATCCTGAAAATTTTCACAAATTTAGAAAAGGTTTCATTAATTTGAAAAATAGTTCACAAATTTGAAATAAGTTCATCGATTTTGGAAAAGAGTTCGGTGAATTTGAAAAAAAATTCATCCATTTTGAATTTTTTCATCGAATTAGAAAAAAGCTCATCAATTTTGGAAAAAAGTTCACCGAATTCAAAAAAAGTTCATCCAATTCGAAAATGTTCACAAAATTTAAATCAATACAGTGATTTTAAAAAGAGCTCATTCAAATGACCTAAAGAAAAAACAAACAAAACCGTTCTGAATAAAGAAGAAAAAAGGCAAAAAAGCAAAAGAAAAAAGACATTTGAAGAAAAAAGTGAGCAAGATGTATTTATCTCAGGAGGTGAGGCCAGTGGGGTGGTTAGTGCAGCATTCAAACAATGAGGAGGTCGTGGGATCGCATTCCACCGGACGCGCTTTCTTTTCTGTTTACAACAGAAAAAAAGAAGGGAAGATGGGCAGAGCTTAATTAGGCGCTTCTTCACGCGCTCATTCGCAAACGGGCGCTGAAGCGCCAAATAGCCAAATACGATTCGTCGCGCCGAAGAGGCAGTCCCAGCAATGCAAATTTGTACACCCCCGTAGTGGGAGCCTAGTAGGCTGATACTTTTCTAAAGAAACTAGCGGCTGCACCCATGCAATTGCGCGACTAGAGTAGTTTTTGCTATGTTTTATAATTAGGATAGTTGA
Organism: Triticum monococcum; assembly: GCA_034509565.1. NCBI lineage: Eukaryota > Viridiplantae > Streptophyta > Magnoliopsida > Poales > Poaceae > Triticum > Triticum monococcum. The sequence continues at coordinate 283,464,960 of CM067841.1, read as the reverse complement.
TATCTTCCTTTTAAATTATGGACTTGAACATATAGTGTATGTAATTTCATAATACTGTTTATTCACCCCTTATTCATTTTACAACCTCATTGGTCATATGTATTTTCAAATTTCTCCATCTACTCTTTTTTTAGTTTGGCCTAACATTTTCTTCTTAGTTTTTATCGCATTAAATGACCTTCGTTTTGAATTGTTGATAGTAGTTTGAGAAATACTAAAAGTTGCTTACTTCACAACTTGGCTATGTTACTGCTTTGCTCAGTCCCTCTTATAGCATTGCTGGTTGCAGCTGCAGTGTAGGTTATTCCATGTTGGGACATGGATATCATGGGATATCACAATATCTCTTCTTTAATTAATGCATTTATATACTTGGTTGTGTGTGGAAGGTTCGGCCTTTTGCTTGGTGTTTTTGTTCCACTCATGCTGACTTAGTTTCCGTCGTACCGGTGTTATGTTCCTTGATTTGCGTTCCTAACTCGGTTGGGGTTTATAGGCATCCCTTAACAGTTCGCTTTGAATAAAACTTTTCCAGTAAGACCCAACTTGGTTTAAATTTGCCTAATAACAACTTAAATACATAGGGAGTAATTAACCCATGGATTCTTAATCAGCAAACCGGGCAGTGCTCCTCATGGTCCCAAACGGGCAGCCCAAGGGGCCACCACGGGGAAATTTGAGGTCTGGTTTTACTCATAGCTTGTCCCGTCCGATCGTGGCATGAGACGAGATACATGCGGTTTCTATCGGGGTGTCGGCACGTCGGGAGGTCTTGTAGATTTTGCTTTACCATTGTCGAAATGTCTTGTGCACCGTGGATTCTGACGATGCATCAGGCTATCTCGATGTTGAGCTCTTCCCACGCTGATTGTGATAATTTGTGATGGACTAAGTTGGGTTATATCTTTCGGAAAGCCATGCCCGCGATTATGGGCGACTTGGAAATTTATAATATCCAGTTGTGAAGAACCTGACACTAATGTCAATTAAAATACACCAACCACATGAGTAACCGTGATCGTCTCTTTTCAACGAAGTTTGGGAAGAGAACATGGTGGGGTTATACAAGTTATGGCGATACTCCCGAACTCCCGCCCCAGTACTGGGTGGCGTCGAGGTTATCTCACCAACGAACTGCATAAAGGAGATTTTCGATGTCGCGCACATATCTCAAGTATGCCAGAATTGCAACGATAAAATTATGATGACAACACCTCAGAGCTCAACTCCCCGGGACACTTCCACTAAACCCCTGACAGGAGGCACCAAGACAGTATTCTCATCATAAGCCATCGGAACAAATCCAAGATACTCGCGTGATCCTAAATTTTTTTTAGTGAAATTTGAGAAGAGAAGAGTCAAAACTCTACGTCAGGATGCCTTACCAGAGCGATGAGGAGACTGGGAAGTAAAAAGAATTCCTAAGCTCTCCGATATATAATTCCTAAGGACTCAAAACATTTTTTTCTAGACACAACTCGGGTGCTAAAAACGATCAAGCAATGGAGGCTCCTAAGGTCGGGGAAGGCTCTGATACCAACTTGTATAACGGATGCTTTTCGAAGGTTGAGGTAGATGGTTTCCGAAGGTTTCTTGGTTATGTGTTGAAGGATGGATACAGCTAGATGTAGGATTTGCTAGCTTGGGTGAGATATTATGCTTCCCCTGTATCCCCAACACCTGATTGCATAACCGGAAAGTTTCGGAAGTTTCATAGGTGGGAATTCAAGTAGCTCTTAGGATATCTTTCCAACAGATGTATGATATGAAATTGGGGTTCGACGTCTAGTGGTTCGCCTATTCACGACCGATTTTACAGTGGTCTCGTTGTGTCTTAAAGAGTCCTTGGCTATGCTGACTTGGGGACGCTTCGTATGTCATGTGCACTGCCTTGTACATGATGGTGCTGTACGATCGAGCCCGTGTAGGTCCCACCACGAAAACTTCGGACGAAATTTCTATCATATGTTTGTTCCGGCTTATTCCGCAAGCCAATCCTTGGTTTTATTTTTCAGTTGTGGTATTCGAGTTCCTTCGACGTCATTTGTTGATTCCACCCCTCGTTGATGTACCCCTTCTACCCGATTCTTCGTGGCTTCGCAATTCAGGAATATGTGACCACTTCAAGAGAAGTGCATTCGTTCATTTTGTTCGGATGTGAAGACTTTATGTTGCAATTTTCATTCCGTTGGTTTCAGCTTCTTTTATCTGCCTATGTGCTAACGGTGGTCAACCTCTTCAGGATGGCTCCCGCTAAGAGCACCAGTCAGAACCAGAATCAAGATCCGCCACCACCTCCGCCTCCTCCGGAAGCATGGCAAGCTATGATGGCCGCTACTAATGCAAACACACAGTTGATCATGCAAATCATCCAAGAGCGGAATCAAGGCAGTCAAGGGAATCAAGGCAACAATCAGAACCATTTTGCTACTCTGAACCAGTTCCTCGCAAATGGTCCAAAGACGTTCAGCAATTGTGTTGAGGCTACCGATGCTGACGATTGGCTAGTGGATCTGGGCAAGCATTTTGAATGCAACAACGTCAGGCCTGAAGATTTCGTCAAGTTCGCTTCTTTCCAGCTCAAAGATCAGGCTGCAGAGTGGTTCCAGCAGTACAAGGATTCCAGAGGCGGACGTTTGATCACTTGGGATGATTTCCGTCGTGATTTCCGAGCTCATCACATTCCTCAGAGTGTGACTGAAAGCAAACGTGAGGAATTCCGCAATCTGAAGCAAGGCTCTTTGTCTGTCTATGACTACAACAAGTTGTTCCAGAAGCTTGCCCGTTTTGCCAAGCAGGACGTTCCTGATGAGAAGAGCATGATCTATCAGTTCAGGGGTGGTCTCCGTGAAGAAATTCAGCTCGCTCTTGTCCTCTTCGAGCCGTTGAGATACGATGAGTTCTACAACATGGCACTGAAGCAAGAGGCTGCTCAGTTGAGGTGTGATGCTTCCAGGAAGCGAGTCAGAGACACTACGCCTTCTTCCTCTACTCAAGTGGCCAAGCAACAGAAGTATTGGCTTCCTCCTCCCCCGTTCCGTCAGCCGTATCAGCAGAAGAGCAAAGGTGGCAGTGGTTCTTCCCACCCACCCAACCCAGACTTTCAGAACAAGACTTCGTCTCAAGCTCCAAGATCGAGTGCTTCGTACCACCGTCTGCTTTCTGAGGTCACGTGCAACAAGTGCCAACAGAAGGGTCACTACGCCAACAAGTGTTTCAACCAGAGGCGTCTTCCTTCTCCTCCTCCTGTCAGGTTGGCAAGTACAGCTGTGGTCAAGCATAATCCCAAGCACGCCAAGGTCAATATGGTGAATGCAGCTCAGGCAGAGGATTCGTCAGATGTGATCATGGGTAACCTTCCTGTTAATGATATTCCTGCAAAAGTTCTTTTTGACTCTGGTGCATCGCATTCCTTCATGTCATTCCCATTTACATCGGAGAACAATTTTAGCACTAAGGCATTACCTAGAGCTATGCAAGTCGTCTCTCCAGCTAAGCGTCTGAGTTCTACTATGATGATTCCGGATATTTCTATCATGATGGGTGATTTCAAGTTTCTGGCTTCTCCAATGGTTCTTGGCAATTCTGATATCGATCTTATTCTTGGGATGGACTGGCTCTCTAAACACAAGGCTCACCTCGATTATGCAGCCAGGCAGATTCAACTGACTCATTCGTCTGAGGATGTCATTGTCTTTGCCGCTCGGGATAATACAATCCGGTTGTTTTCTCTCAATGAGAAGGGTGAATTGGATGCTATTTCGCAGATTCCGGTTGTTTGTGAGTATCAAGACGTCTTCCCAGAAGAACTCCCAGGCATGCCTCCAAACCGGCCGGTTGAATTTGTTATTGAACTTGAGCCCGGTACGGAACCTGTGTGCAAACGTCCCTACAAGCTCGGCCCCGAAGAGTTGAAGGAGTTGAAGAAACAACTCGATGTTCAAGAAAGAATGGGTCTCATTCGGCCTAGTACTTCTCTGTGGGGTTGTGGTGTTCTTTTTGTGAAGAAGAAGGATGGAACGGACCGACTTTGTGTTGATTATCGTCCATTGAACAAGAAGACCATCAAGAACAAATACCCACTTCCCAACATTAATGAGCTGTTTGAACAACTCAAGGGTGCCCAAGTGTTCTCCAAGCTTGACCTCCGTATGGGTTATCATCAAATTCGCATTCGTGAGCAAGATATTCCCAAGACGGCCTTCAGGACAAGCTATGGGTCATATGAATACACTGTCATGTCTTTTGGCCTCGCCAACGCTCCTCCGACGTTCTCTCGCATGATGAACTTCATCTTCAACCCCTACACCAATGACTTTGTTTTGGTCTATCTCGACGACATTCTGGTTTTCTCCAAGAATAAGGAAGATCATGCCAAGCACTTGCGTTTGGTTCTTGACAAGCTCAGGGAACATCAGTTCTACGCCAAGTTCTCTAAGTGTGAATTTTGGCTCGATGAGGTGCTTTATCTTGGTCATATCATCTCTGCCAAGGGCATTTCCGTGGATCCTGAGAAGGTGTCTGCAATTGTTAATTGGGAACCTCCTCAGAACGTGAAGCAACTCCGTAGCTTCCTCGGTCTCGCAAGCTACTGCCGAAGATTCGTTGAGAATTTTTCCAAGATCGCGAAGCCTCTCTCAAATCTTCTTCAGAAGCACGTCAAGTACGTTTGGTCTCCGGAGTGTGATATTGCTTTCAACTCTTTGAAAGAGAAGTTGATCACTGCTCCAGTTCTGACTCCGCCTGATGAAACCAAGCCGTACGAGGTCTTTTGTGATGCCTCTCTCCAAGGTCTAGGTGCTGTACTGATGCAAGAGAAGAAAGTTGTTGCTTATACCTCTCGCCAGTTGAAGCCTAATGAGAAGAACTACCCCACTCATGATCTCGAGTTGGCGGCAGTTGTGCACGCTTTGTTGACTTGGAGACATCTTCTATTGGGAAGAAAAGTGGACATTTTCACTGATCACAAGAGTCTCAAGTACATCTTCACTCAGCCTAATCTCAACCTCAGGCAAACTCGATGGGTCGAAATGATTCAAGAGTACAATCCGAGTATTGAGTATACTCCAGGCAAGGCCAATGTGATTGCTGACGCTTTGAGCAGAAAAGCATATTGCAACAGTCTGATTCTCAAGCCTTATCAACCCGAGCTTTGTGAAGCTTTCCGCAAACTTAATTTGCAAATTGTTCCTCAAGGTTTCCTCGCCAACCTTCAAGTCTCTCCTACCTTGGAAGACCAGATTCGCCAAGCCCAGCTTCTTGATGCTATGGTGAAAAAGGTGAAGATTGCATTGCAAAGAGTCAGTCCAAGTACAAGTGCTACCGACTTTATGACAAGGACACTCTCTTCTTCGAGGATCGAATTGTTGTGCCCCAGGGTGATCTTCGTAAAGTGATCATGAACGAGGCTCACAACTCTCTCCTCTCCATCCACCCTGGGAGCACGAAGATGTATCAGGATCTCAAGCAAACTTATTGGTGGACCCGAATGAAGCGCGAAATCGCTCAATTCGTGAATGAATGTGATGTCTGCAGAAGAGTGAAGGCAGAACACCAAAGGCCAGCAGGTCTCCTCCAACCTCTTGCCATTCCAGAATGGAAGTTTGACCACATTGAAATGGACTTCGTGACTGGCTTTCCAAAGTCCAAGCGTGGCAATGATGCTATATTCGTTGTCATCGACAAGCTCACCAAAGTGGCTCACTTTCTGCCTATCAAAGAGTCAATCACTGCAGCTCAATTGGCGGAACTCTACACCTCCCGAATTGTCTCTCTGCACGGTATTCCTCAAGTGATATCTTCAGACCGTGGCAGCATCTTTACCTCCAAGTTTTGGGATTCTTTTCAGAAGGCCATGGGCACCAACATCCGCTTCAGCACTGCTTTCCATCCTCAAACAAGCGGTCAAGTCGAGCGTGTCAACCAGATTCTTGAAGATATGCTCAGGGCTTGTGTTATCTCCTTCGGCATGAAGTGGGAGGATTGTCTTCCTTATGCTGAATTCTCATACAACAACAGTTTTCAGGCAAGTTCGGGCAAGGCCCCATTTGAAATTCTGTATGGTAGGAAGTGCCGTACACCTCTCAACTGGTCTGAAACCGGTGAACGTCAGCTGCTGGGTAATGACCTAATCACAGAGGCAGAAGAAATGTGCAAGGTCATTCGTGATAACCTCAAAGCAGCCCAATCCCGCCAGAAGAGCTACTATGATAGTAAGCACCGTGATTTGGCTTTCGAGATCGGAGATCATGTTTACCTCCGCGTCTCTCCTATGAAAGGGACTCGTCGCTTCGGTATCAAAGGGAAGCTTGCCCCCAGATACGTCGGACCTTTCAAGGTTGTCAGCAAGAGAGGCGACCTCGCCTATCAACTCGAGCTTCCTTCGAACTTTGCGAATGTTCATGATGTGTTCCATGTCTCCCAACTCCGAAAGTGCTTCAAGATGCCGGAGCGCACCATCAACTTCGAGGACATTGAGCTCCAAGAAGATCTCTCCTACCGTGAGCACCCAGTTGCAATCCTTGTAGAGACTGAACGCAGGACTCGCAACAAGTCGATCAAATTTCTCAAAGTCAAGTGGTCACACCATTCCGACCGTGAAGCTACCTGGGAACGCGAGGATCACCTCCGTTCGGAGTACCCGGAGTTCTTTCAGTCCTAGATCTCGGGACGAGATCTTTTTGTAGTGGTGGAGTGTTGTAACGCCCAGATATGACTTTCCCAATTTGTACTCCAACTCTTGCCGTTTCCGGCATTAAGTTATATTTATCTCTCGGGTTCGGGTCTTTGTCTCCGTGTGTTGTTTTTGTTTTCGTGCATCTCATATCATGTCATCACGTGCATTGCATTTGCATACATGTTCATCTCGTGCATTCGAGCATTTTCCCCGTTGTCCGTTTTGCATTCCGGCGCTTCGTTCTCCTCCGGTGGCCATTTCTAGCTCTCTTTCGTGTGTGGGGATTAAACATTTCCGGATTGGACCAAGACTTGCCATGCGGCCTTGGTTTACTACCGGTAGACCGCCTGTCAAGTTTCGTACCATTTGGACTTCGTTTGATACTATGACGGTTAACCGAGGGACCGAAAAGGCCTCGTGTGTGTTGCAGCCCAACACTCCTCCAATTCGGCCCAAAACCCACCAAACTCTACTCCATCGTCTCGGTCGTTCGATCACGATCGCGTGGGCGAAAACCGCACCTCATTTGGACTCTCCTAGCTCCACTTATGCCTATATATACACCCCCCATTTCAAATCTCGGTTCTTCCCCCGTCCAAACCCTAATAAAAAAAAATTCCAGATCCGCCGCCGGACGTGTCCGCCCGGCGCCGGACGTGTCCGCCCCGCCTCCCCGCGAATCGCGCGCCGCCACGTGGCGGGCGGACCACTTCGCCGCCGTCGTTCCTACCGGCCCGCCGGGGCCCAGGAGGGGCCCTCCCGGCCCGTAGCCGCGCGCCCACCGACGCCCGTCCTCCGCGCCGCCTCCGCCTCGTCTTCTCCGTGGCCGGTGGCCGAGTCCACCTCGCCGTGCCGCCGCTGCACCTGCCGGTGAGGGCGCCGCCGCCCCGAAGCCCCTCGCCGCCCCGCGCCTCGCCCGGCGGCCACGCCACCCGAGCCGGCCCCGCGCCACCGGCGACCGGCCTCCACTTCTTCCTCTCCGACCGGCCGGATCCGGCGACCTCCCCATCTCCGGCTTCATCTCCGACGAACCCGGCGAACCTCGACATCCGCGCATGAACAGTGGATCTGAGATCTAGATCTTCCCCCGGTTGACTTTTATCCCCGAAACCCTAGATTTTCATGCCTACTTTGACTGCTCATATCTCCGCATCCTTAGCTCCATTTTGGACATATAATATATCAAAATCTTCGTCTCGACGAGTACATCATTTCATTCCATTGCATCATTTGCATTTGAGTTCATCTTGATGCCCAAAATGCTGGTAGAAGGAGGCATCATGAGTTAAACTGCAGATCCGTTAGCTCATCATTGACTTCTGTCATTTTTGCCATGATTATTGTGTGCATGGTATGCCTGTGCCCCTTTGGGATGAATTGTTAAGCATTTTGTCTTCTTTCCAGAGATGCCACCCATGAATTTTTAGGATGTGTGTGTTGTCTTGTGCAAGCTTGCCAAGAGGGGTACCTGAGATTGCTGATTTCAGGGACTTAGTGATTTTCACTAAGTCTGGGATGTTTTAGTTCATGATGCTATATGTCCAGCTTGTTTCCTAGTGATCCGTGCCTCTTTTGAGGATGATCAGTAAGAGTGGTTTGTTATTCTTGTTATGCTCTATCCATCCATGTCTTTACTTGTTATGTCGGGGCACCCTAGGTTGAGTCAATCGAGCTCAACTTTTGCATAGTTGTTAATTTGGGCAGATCGTGAACTCTTTTGCGATTTTGCCGGTGCCATTGTTAGTGACTCGTGCATGCTATGCCATTGTTCTTGCCATGTCTAGCTAGCAGTTTGTGCCTTCTTTATGGATATATGTTTGCCTTGCCATGACTTGCACCGTAGTGAGTGCATCGAGCTCGTTTACATGCCTCCGTGAGTTATAATTCCAGCATGTCTCAGTTTTCACTAAGTCTGAAAACTGATTGTGTTTCATCTATGTTCGTGTGCTCGTTAGAGTATTTTGTGAACCCTTTTAGCCCCAGGTCATTTTGGGTGTTTTGTTAAGCTTGTTGAGTAGCTCCATGCCATGCTCTTACTTGCCATGTTCAGGTTATGTTTCATGTTGTTTTGCTGCTCCGAAGAGAGCATCGTGGTCTGAAATCCCAGACTAGCGTTAATTTCGCTAACTTTGAAATCTGTTTTGCTTATTCAGTTTTGCCATGCTTGTTTGAACCCCTTAATGGATGAATTTGCCTATGGCTCAGTCCTAGTGATTTGTTAAGCATCCTGTGTACATCCCTGCCATGCATTTTGTTTTCATGTTTGGTGGCTGTAGCATGTTCATTTCGTTGCATTTAGGAGCCTACTTGCTGTAAATCGTAGATCGGTTCGTTTCGTAAAACGCTTGCCATTTCCAAACCGTAGCTCCGATTCCTATGATCTTTATATCATTTTCAGGGGATTTCTTCCCCTCTATCCAGTGGCACACTTGGTTTTCCAAGTTGAGGCCAGGTTCATGCATGTCCTATCACGTCTTGCATTTTGCTTCCCGCATCGCATCCCACATAGCATACCATCTTTGCATATTATTGGTTGCCCTTGCACGTGGTTGATTGTATCCTTGTTGCTTGTTTGTGTTGTTGGGTAGAGCCGGGAGACGAGTTCGCTAACGAGGAGCCCGTTGAGTTTGCTTTTGAGGATCCAGTCAACTCTGACAACTGTGCAGGCAAGATGATCATACCCTCGAAATCACTACTATCTTTGCTATGCTAGTTTGCTCGCTCTTTTGCTTTGCCAATGCTATGATGCCTACCACTTGCTTGTCAGCCTCCCAATTTCCATGATTGAGCCTCTAACCCACCTTTGTCCTAGCAAACCGTTGATTGGCTATGTTACCGCTTTGCTCAGCCCCTTCTTATAGCGTTGTTAGTTGCAGGTGAAGATTGGAGCCGTTCCTTGTTGGAACATTTATTTACTTGTTGGGATATCATTATATTGCTATGTTATCTTAATGCATCTATATACTTGGTAAAGGGTGGAAGGCTCGGCCTCTCGCCTAGTGTTTTGTTCCACTCTTGCCGCCCTAGTTTCCGTCATATCAGTGTTATGTTCCCGGATTGTTGCGTCCCTTACGCGGTTGGGCTATAATGGGAACTCCTTGATAGTTCGCCTTGATTAAAGCTTTTCCAGCAATGCCCAACATTGGTTTTACCTTTTGCCACCTACCCCTTTTTCCCTTGGGTTTCCGGAGCCCGAGGGTCATCTTTATTTTAGCCCCCCACGGGTCAGTGCTCCTCTGAGTGTTGGTCCGAAATGAGCTGCCTGCGGGGCCACCTCGGGGAAACTTGAGGGTTGGTTTTACTCGTAGCTAGTCTCATCTGAGTGTGCCCTGAGAAAGAGATATGTGCAGCTCCTATCGGGTTTTGTCGGCACATTCGGGCGGTGTTGCTGGACTTGTTTTGACCTGTCGAATCATCTTGTTGTACCGAGATACCGAGTCTGATCGGTGTGTCTTGGGTGGAGGTCTATTCCTTCGTTGACCGTGAGAGCTTGTTATGGGCTAAGTTGGGACCCCCTACAGGGATTGATCTTTCGAAAGCCGTGCCCGCGGTTATGGGCAGATGGGAATTTGTTAATGTCCGGTTGTAGATAACTTGAACCTTAATTAATTAAAATGAATCAACTGAGTGTGTTGCCGTGATGGCCTCTTCTCGGCGGAGTCCGGGAAGCGGACACGGTGTTGGAGTTATGTTTGCGCAGGTTGCTCTCTAGTTCCTCGCTCGCGCCTTGCTCTCTCTTCTCGCTCTCTTTCGCGAATAAGTTAGCCAGCATATATGCTAGTCGCTTGCTGCAGCTCCACTTATACATTACCCCTTTCCTACCTATTAAGCTTAAATAGTCTTGATCGTGAGGGTGCGAGATTGCTGAGTCCCTGTGGCTCACAGATTACTATTACACCAGATGCAGGGACAGATGATACAGCTCCAGATGGTGCGCTCGAGCTCAAGTGGGAGTACGACAAGGACTCTCAATGTTACTATGTGTCTTTTCCTGATGATTAGTAGTGGTGCCTATTCGGGGTTAGATTCAGGGCCTTGTCGCATGTTGGGGGGTCTTTTCTATTTTGGCGCCGTAGTCGGGCCATGAGTGATTTGTATGATGGATGTTATTTATGTACTTTGATGTGACGTGGCGAGTGTAAGCCAACTATGTTCTTCCCCTTTATATTATTTATGTACATGGGATGTGTGATGATTTCCCGACTTGCGACATTGCTTTCAATGCGGCTATGCCTCTAAGTCGTGCCTCGACACGTGGGAGATATAGCCGCATCTGGTTGAACCATAGGTAGTATTGGGGATCACCTCTTGAGCATAATAAATTTGCTAATGATTATGCGTAGAACACTCATCTTATTCTTGTACTCGTAAGTTAGCCAGATATAAACATGCTTAGTGCTTCTGCAACCTCACCATTTAACCATTTCATACCTATTAAGTTCCGCTGGTTTTGATACTTTGCACTACTGCAGGATGCTGCTAACGCGACACTACGATCAGAGACCCTTCGAGAAACTGTGTGCGATGCAATGATCGCAAACAGTGGTGTATGAAAACCGTCAAAAAGTATAAAACGTTTGCGATGACGGATGCATCAAACATGGTTCAGATTTTAGCTGCGTGTGCAATGAAGGGCATACATTCAGTTCAATTAACTGTTTGCGATGAGGAGGAACAAAAGAAACAGGCAGCCAGATGAAGGCGTGTGCGATACACAGCATACGGTTCACTCGGATGAACTATTTGTGATTAGGCAACACAAAAGAAACGGGCAGCCAGGTGAAAGTGTGTGCGATATACATCATACGGTTCACTCGGATGAACTGTTTGTGATTACGCAACACAAAAGAAACATTCAGCCAGATCAAAGTGTGTGCGATATACACATGCAGTTCACTCGGCCCTTGTCGTCAGTGTGTTACCTCTGTGGCAACCATTCGCTCCCCAGGCGCCTCTTCGTGTACCGTGGCAACTGTCCACCGACTCTTCGCCTTTCCCTCTTGATTTGGAATTGCTGTCGCACACTCTTCCACTACTAGGGAAAACCTAGCAGCAACGTGGGTATTTTGTCTATCAGTAGCGCGGGATGCCGCGCTACTGATAAGGCGCTACAACTAACATGTAGCAGTAGCGCGTGTCATCCAACGCTACTGCTATACATGGGTAGCAGTAGCGTGCTTTAGTTCAAGGCGCTGCTGCTAATATATGCAGCGCTTTTTAGCAAGAAGCGCTACCGGTAAGGGAGCGCTACTGCTAACTTTATTCCCCTCGCTATTGCTAGTTTTATTAGTTTCTATTTTTTTCTGCATATTTGTTTTGTATTTGAACATGCTTTATACAATAATCTTTAGCATATCATACACATACAAATGTAATCATAGCATATACACACAAATAGTCTTATCAAATCATGTCATCATCATAATCATCATCCAACGCAAAGCGGTCTCCGGTCATCATCTCGAAAATAGCGATACAAGTCTCAGTTACTTGCAACTACATCGTCATCCATCTAAACAATGATATACGTGAGAAGAGCTATCACTATGAGTGAGAGCGGAACTATGTAGTACATGAGTTCATATCCCTCTCTCGCATTAGCGTGAACCTAAACTAACTACTCGCTGTCGCTCGGAACCCGGAAACCGGTACACCCGGGCCTGACACTCTGGCCACTCGTCGTATACTCCTGGCGTAGCACTTCTTCGTATCGATGATCTATGCACCTGCATTGTCACATGAGTCGATGATATGCAACATATATAGTTGAGCAACAGAAAGAGACATACTTGCAAAAATAGAAGTAGCATATCATAAGCATAAACAAGAAAAGTTCATCGTAACCAAAATGCCCTAACTAGAGTGATCTTCGCTAGTCGAGGAGGACGGTTTAGTTACATCACAAATAAAGTTTAGTCGTGCATAACTCAAAGTTTCGTCATACAGAAAGTATGGACTAAACGGACACATTGTCATATATCAACAATCACTCCAACATGTCGTGCCATCCATCCAAGTCAGGGAGATAGTCCCTGAGCCTAGTGAAAGGCTTCACGTCGAGACGCTGAATGGCTACGCGTGTTCGGACGTCTTCCCACGACATTTGTCCTTCTTCGTAGAACATCCCCGTTTTTTCGACGACCTCCTTCATGATGATTTGGGCAAGTTCACGCTGGATGTGATAGAACTCAGCTCGAAGTCGATGATCCTCGATATCTCCTAAGTTCTTTGCCCATTGCAGAATATGGGCATCGTCGGATGTAGGTGACATGCGAAGGTTCTGGTGATCCCGTCTGTACTCCAGCATGTGGTGTAGGACATAGAATCCATCTTTAAGAGAATCACTTGGTTGCTGGATGCAGCAGAAGTCGGTCTTATGGCCGAAGGCGGGCCTGCCGTCCCTTTTCTTCTTGTCCATGACCTCTCCACCCCGTGCGCCGCAGTAAAGCATAGCACTGTCGAGAACAAACTTGATGTGGGTGTAATCCTTTTTGTTAATGTTCTTCGACGAGTCCAAGTAAAGAGCGTGGAAGTATCGGGGGTAGAGGATGATGAGGACGGTGCGCCCGCCGCTGCGCAAAATAAGTACACCTCAAATTAATTAGCCTCCACCATGCAAATGAATGATTGAAATCGAAGGAAGAATATCCGTGAGGATGACTTACATGGGATGATAAGGCACGAGAATCGCCTCCTTATCCTTATTGGCGAGCATGAAATTGACGATGTATTCCCTCGCGTATTCACGGTGCTTTGCGTAGACTCCCAAGAAGCCCTCGTGCATGAAGTACGGGTCAGCGACACAGATATGAGGTATCTGCTCAAACCCGACGAGGTAGTTCATGTGCAAGGCATAAATGCGGACAAACATAAAATCCAGCTTCTTCAAGTGAAACATGTCGAAGATGTAATCGAATCGAAGAAAGAACTTCTCCGCGGGGAATGTGTCGACGTACGACAATTGCCGCGGCACGTTAACCACGTAGAGTGGGTATCCTGGATTTTTTGAGGTGATGAGGCCTTTCTCTATCCGCAACACATCATCATGAAGTCTCCTTAGATCACCGAATCTGGCCCCTAGCACTGCTTTAGGTAGGATTGGTTGACCGGGGATATGCCATTTTGCCGCACCGGGGATATCTATACGGTCTTGAACCCGAGGGTGCTAAGGCGGCTGGATCATAGAAGCAGCTTGGTTGCCTTTCCTCGCTCTCTTCCTAGGATTCTTTGCTACCGGAAGGTCGTCTATAATACGTTTAGCCTCCGGAGGCGGCAATTCAGGCACCGACTCATGACGCTCAAACCATGAGTAGGCGCCAGTATTGAGATACTGCTAAGTGTCATCCTCATCCTCATCCTCATCTATGGTGACATCACCAGCGACTAATGGAGCCACTTCCTCACCCCGTCCGCTATCACCCAGCACGACAGCCGATGCTAATTGGGTAGGTGGGGTGTTGATGTTCATACCTAACTGCGTGCTCATGGGTGTGTTCCCGGCCGCCTCCAGACGAAGCAGACTCTTTGGCCACAACAAGACCCACCCATTGCAATCACCAAGCTGTCGTGGGGTCTCGTCGTCATCCCCTAGTACCAGAGGGGCCAAATTCTCGTGGCCCGGTTTGACACTAGCCACGTAAACCTTGAAGACGTCTGGGGGGATCGGCCGGCCGTGGAACAATGGTTCTTTCGGCTTCATTATCGTCGCCTTCCCCACGTTCATCTTCTGGTCGTCGATGGTGTACAATATGGTGCACAGGGTTATGTCCGCCTGGAAAGACATGTCTGCGACGTGAGACATCCGAAAGGCAATGGAAACGGGAGATTATACATTTATTGAAGAGGGCCGGTATGACAGATACCATGCGGGCGTCGAGCTCAGCCAAAGACAAAGCACCGCCGAGCACGTCCGGTGCTGGAGCAGGTGGGGGAGCCAGTGCCGGAGCAGGTGCGGGAGTAGGTGCAGGTGCTCATGCAACGCTAGTCGAGCTGCTCTCGAAGAAGTCGGCAAGGGGAAATTCTGCTGCATTTTTTTCTGGATTTTGCCTGATCTAATTGAAAATGGCCGGAACTAAGGCACTAGACATATCTGCAACCACCTTTTTTGCGGCAGCTACCGCTGTTGCGACTGTCTTAACAGATTTCTTCTCAACTTCAATCTCAACCTTCTTGTCGATGTTTTCTTCAGTTAAACTCCATCTTTCCTTCTCTCCTCCGTGGTCTCATGGTAGTACTACTTCCACGTGGCGCCGTCTCCAACATCGTGCATGCATCCATATGATGGCCGAGTGTCCACTGGGAGTCGTTTCAATATGTTCAACGCCCGGTTGAATGGGGTGTCCCACTTGGGCCTCGCCAACGCCTCAGACGACGAGTCGCTTTCGGCTGCAATCCTCTGCTACTCTCTCTGCAAAAGGAACAAGGATCATCTACAAATATGACTAAATGTGCAGTCGAATTGATCAGAAACTAAAATTACCAGCAGTCTCATGAACTCCATCATGATCGGGTCCGTCTTGAAAACCTTCTTGACTGAGTCCCAATGGTGTTGTGCCCTGAGGACGTCACGCTCCCGCGGGATGATGAAGTCCGCCAAGGGGTCTAGGATGCCCAGACTTTCGCGTTCCGCGTCCTCCTTGGCCCATATGGACCTCTTCCCGCCGTAACCATGGCTTCCGAGGTGGTGGCGCCCCATGTTCCTCTATTGAAGCCCCTTCATGTACTTCGACTTTTTTTTGGCAGCTTCAGCCTTGCAAGCCGCCTTGAATATTTCAAAGTGCTCTTGCGTGATTGTAGGATTATCCTTTACAATCTCGGAGTAGGGTTCCTTTTTGTTGACAATCCGATGTTTCACCCTTGCTTTCCAGGCGGCCAACGCGTCGCTTAACTTGGTCATGGCGTGTTTGTTTATCTTCTTCATTGCCGGGTCCTTATCTGGATCTTTATAATCCTTTTCATTCCGGCCCGGGAACAAGAATATCTGGTGCAACTTCTTTAGGAGGGAGGGCCTCATATTATCTATCTTCTGTAGTTTCTCATCGTTGATGGTGGCGGTTGTCCGTACGATGCAACCTATTTGATTGCCGTAGCACGATCGCGCTACCTCGGGCGCTATTGGCTCAAAAATGTCATCGTCCATCTCCGTGACCACCAGTCTAGTAGTCAGGAGCTGGTTTGGGCATCGTGGCCTCTTTGCTTTCAGTTCTAGACCAGCTCCGCTAGTCTCGGTGCATGTGTTGGCGCCAGTCTTGGCGCCTGTGTTGGCGCCGGTCTCGGCGCTGGTCTCAGTATCATCGTCGGTCTGCATGTCGGTATCAGTCCCCGATGTGACAGGTGGGCCCAACAACAATATTCATTGATCGTCGGCAAGGCTCAAAAATTCGTCTGCCGCTAGGTAGACGTCGTCGCAATCACCAGAACCATGTCCTTCATCGTTGCTAGCCATGTTTCCTACGACTAAATCTAGTCAATTAATTCTAGACCTAATAAAATTAATAATTACATTAAAAAGGCCTATGTTTTGCAGGAACGTTGACTCCTTCCTGATGCGGGAAATCCCGGACACTCGATATGTCCTAGTTTGTAGCACAAGTCATGCCGAAATTCACGGAAAATTTCGGCATGACCTTTGCTAAAAAGTGGACAAATCGAGCACCTGAAATTTGCCGGAATGGAAATGAATCAACATTCCGGCAAAACATAGGCCACTTAGCTTCATTCCCTGGAAACAGTGTTCAAATATCCATCTTTGACAGTACAACACATGTCCAAATATACACGAGCAACCACATGTCCAAATATACATGTCCAAATTTCACAAGCTAATTCAAAAACTAAGTGTAGAAGAAAATTCATTTAACTACTAATAGAACAAAATTCAGTTAACTTTAGTGCTCTATAACGATGAAAGGAAAAAATTCAGTTAACTACTAATTTCATTCATTTAGGTTATTCATTTAACTTCACCTAATTAACCTACTGTACCACTACTACTAGCAGCACTACTAACCTAATTACCTAGCAAAACCCTACTGCCCTAACTGAAAAACATCTAATTAACATCTACTAGTACCACTACTGCCCTAACCTAATTAACATCTACTAGTATCACTATATACTACAAGCAGCACTGCTACATCATTTTCTTCATTTTTTCTTAAAAAAACATCTATGAAAACAAAAACCCTAATTAAACCCTACTGCCCTAACTAACTTTTGCTGTAAACCAAATTTTTTGCTCTAAACTAATTTTTGCTCTAACATCTACTACATAACATCTTTTGCTCTAAACTAATTTTTTTTGCTATAAACTAACTTTTGCTATACTAATTTTTGCTCTAAAATGCAGAGAGAGAGGAGTGGTGGGGGGCTTACAGAGAGGGGAGAGATGATGGAGGGGAGGTGCTCGGCGATGGAGGCAGGGGCAGGAAAGGCAGGCTCGGGCAGTGGCGGTCCTGGGTGGGCTCGGGCGGCGGTGAGGTCGAGGGCCGCCGCGGTGAGGTCGAAGGCAGCGGTGGTGAGGCTGAGGGTGGCCTCGAGCGGCGGTGGTGAGGATGAGGGCGGCCTCAGGGGGAGACGGTGAGGTTGCGTGCGTCCACGCCGCAGGAGACAGTGGTGAAGTGGGGCGACGATGAATTGGGGAGACGGCGGCGAAGTGGGGCCAGGGATTTTGGGGGAGAAGTGGTGGCCGGGGGGAGGGAAACTGCTGGTTAAGTGAAACATAATGGTAGCGCATTTCTAAAAACGCGCTATAGCTAAGTTAGCTGCAGCGCGTTTTTAGAAAAGCGCTACTGCTATGCCTTTCTCCTTTTCCCCCTTTTTCATTTATTTTTCTTTACATTTTATTTTTTTCCTTTCTCCTTTTTCCATTTCTTTCATTTTCATTTACTTTTCTACTTGTTTTTCATTTTATTTTCTTTTCGTTAGCAGTAGCGCCTTACACCTAAACGCGCTGCTACAACAATATTAGCGGTAGCGCTGTTTCTAAAAGACCGCTACTACTATGTGTAGCCTATCGGCTTAGTGGTGGGAATTTTAGTACTAGCGCTTTTACCATGGGACGCGCTACTGCTATATATGTATCTACATCATGGTTATTCTGCACGCGCTATTGTTGTGCAGCAGTAGCGCGCTTTTTTAACAAGCGCTACTGCTAAAGTTCTGTGTATAAGGTTTTCCCTAGTAGTGTTCCTCCGTCCTCCATTTGCCTTCACCCTTCCTTCTGCCATTGTTCGATCGTCTTCTCCATGGAGGGAACAGGCCAGAAACGACCCAGTTATTCTTGCCCCGATCTGAATGATGACGTGGTGGAGGAACTCATTGATCGGTGCGACGTCATCACCTCAGCTAGCATGGCAGGTTCGTTCAAGACCAATCTCGACTCAACTAATAACATCATTACAAGGAACCCAAGGGTCCAGGAGCGGGTTGATCTCCCTATCTTCTTCGCCGTGACCCTGCTGACTGGCGCGTGGATGAGGGAAGCCTCGCCTTGTGTAAGTTGATGCCACTTGATAATGATACGTATGATGTTAAGATGCCATCGCTTGAGGGCAATGATGATGTAACACCCTCGATGCGACTATATCTCCCACGTGTCGAGGCACGACTTAGAGGCATAATCGCATTGAAGGCATATGTCGCAAGTGAGGCAATCTTCACACAACCCATGTAATATAATAGGGGAAAGAGTTACATAGTTGGCTTACACTCGCCACTTCACACAATTACATGAATAAAACATTACAACATCCAAATACACTCAGGGCCCGACTACGGAGCCAAAAGAAAAGAAGAACCCCAAATGCGACAAAGGTCCCCGATCGACCCCAACTGGGCTCCACTACTGATCAACTAGCACGAAACAACATAAAGGACAAGATCATCATCGAGCTCCTCCTGAGCTTGGTTGCGTCATCGGCACGGTCTCATCGGCACCTGCAAACTGGTTTTGGAAGTATCTGTGAGCCACGGGGACTCAGCAATCTCGCACCCTCGCGATCAAGACTATTTAAGCTTATGGGTAAGGTAAAAGGTATGAGGTGGAGCTGCAGCAAGCGACTAGCATATATGGTGGCTAACCTATTCGCAAAATGAGAGCGAGAAGAGAAGGCAAAGCACGGTCGATAAAAGTATGATCAAGAAGTGATCCTGGACTACCTACGTCAAGCATAACTCCAACAACCGTGTTCACTTCCCGGACTCCGCCGGAAAGAGACCATCACGGTTACACACGCGGTTGATTTATTTTAATTAAGGTCAACTTCAGGTTTTCTACAACCGGACGTTAACAAATTCCCATCTGCCCATAACCGCGGGCATGGCTTTCGAAAGTTCAAATCCCTGCAGGGGTGTCCCAACTTAGCCCATCACAAGCTCTCACGGTCAACGAAGGAATAGACCTCCACCCGAGATATTCCGATCAGACTCGGTATCCCAGTACAACAAGACATTTCGACAGGGTAAAACTAAACCAGCAACACCGCCCGAATGTGCCTACAAATTCCGATAGGAGCTGCACATATCTCTTTCTCAGGGCACACTCAGATTGTCCAAACTTCCGGTAGGCCAGCCCAGAGTTGCCCCTGGTAGCCACTGGCGGCTGACGTTTCAGACCAACACTCAGAGGAGCACTGGCCCGGGGGGGGGGGGGGTTAAAATAATGATGACCCTTGAGTCTGCAGAACCCAAGGGAAAGAAAAGGCTAGGTGGCAAATGGTAAAACCAATGTTGGGCATTGCTGGAGAAGCTTTACTAAAGGCGAACTGTCAAGGGGTTCCCATTATAGCCCAACCGCGTAAGGGACACAAAATCCGGGAACATAACACCGATATGACGGAAACTAGGGCGGCAAGAGTGGAACAAAACACCAGGCATAAGGCCGAGCCTTCCACCCTTTACCAAGTATATAGATGCATTAATTAAATAAGATATATCGTGATATCCCAACAAGTAAACATGTTCCAACAAGGAACAACATCTCCATGTTCCAACAAGGAACAACTTCAA
This sequence comes from Triticum monococcum, assembly GCA_034509565.1. Taxonomy (NCBI): domain Eukaryota; kingdom Viridiplantae; phylum Streptophyta; class Magnoliopsida; order Poales; family Poaceae; genus Triticum; species Triticum monococcum. The sequence goes on along the minus strand of CM067841.1, from coordinate 283,445,276 downwards.
TCTTCACCTGCAACTAACAATGCTATAAGAGGGGCTGAGCAAAGCGGTAACATAGCCAATCAACGGTTTGCTAGGACAATGGTGGGTTAGAGGCTGGACATGGAAATTTGGGAGGCTGACAAGCAAGTGGTAGGCATCATAGCAATGGCAAAGCAAAAGAGCGAGCAAACTAGCATAGCAAAGATAGTAGTGATTTCGAGGGTATGATCATCTTGCTTGAAATCCCGCAAAGAAGAAGAACGAGTCCATGAAGAAGACAAACGGACGAAGTTGAACGGTTCCTCACAAACTCGACGTTACCGGAACCAACCCGAAGAAGCATCACCGGAAAAGAAACACACAACATAGTAAACAACCCACACATGAACATGGTATGATATGCGAGATGCGGGATGCGATGCGGGATGCAAAATGCAAGACATGACAGGAAATGCATGAACCTGGCCTCAACTTGGATAACCAAGTGTGCCACTGGATAGAGGGGAGGAAATCCCCTGAAAACGATATAAAGATCATGGCAATCGGAGCTACGATTTAGAAATGGCAAGCGTTTTACTAAACGAACCGATCTGCGATTTACAGCAACATGCCTCCTAAATGCAACAAAATGAACATGCTACAGCCACCCAACATGAAAAAAAATTGCATGGCAGTGATGTACTCATCAAGCTTAACAAATCATAATGACTGAGGCATAGGCAAATTCATCCATTAAGGCCTTCAAACAAGCATGGCAAAACTGAATAAGCAAAACAGATTTCAGACTTAGCGAAATTAACGCTAGTCTGAAATTTCAGACGACGATGCTCTCTTCGGAGCAGCAAAACAACATGATGCAAAACCTGAACATAGCAAGTAATAGCATGGCATGGAGCTACTCAAAAAGCTTAACAAAACACCCAAAATGACCTGGGGCCAAAAGGGTTCACAAAATACTCTACCGAGCACACGAACATCGATGAAACACAATCAGTTTTCAGACTTAGTGAAAACTGGGACATGCTGAAATAATAACTCACGGAGGCATGTAAACGAGCTCGATGCTCTCACTACGGTGCAAGCCATGGCAAGGCAAGCATATATACATAAATAAGGCACAAAATGCTAGCTAGACATGGCAAGAACAATGGCATAGCATGCATGGATCACTAGCAACCACTCCGGCAAAATCGCAAAAGAGTTCACGATCTGCCCAAAACAGCAACTATCCAAAAGTTGAGCTCGATTGAGTCAACCCAGGGTGCTCCAACATAACAAGTAAAGACATGGATGGGTTAAGCACAACAAGAATAACAAATCACTCTTACTAATCATCCTCAAAAGAGGCACGGATCACTAGGAAACAAGCCGGACATATAGCATCGTGAACTAAAACGGCCCAGACTTAGTGAAAATCACTAAGTCCCTGAAATCAGGAAACTCAGGTAGCCCTCTTTGCAAGCTTGCACAAGACAACACACACATCCTAAAAAATACATGGAAGGCACCTCTAGAAAGAAGACAACATGCTTAACAATTCATCCCAAAGGGGCACAGGCATATCATGCACGGATTAAATATGGCAAAAATGACAAAAGTGCATGTTGAACTAACGGATCTGCAATTTAACTCAACATGCCTCCTTCCAACAGCATTACGTGCATCAAGATGACCTCAAATGCAAATGATGCAATGGAATGAAATGATGTACATGTCGAGACGAACATTTTGACATATCATATGCATGAATCGGAGCTACGAATGCAAAGATACGAGGCCTCGAACTTGGCATCATGGATCTGGGAATTTCGGGGACTTAGCCAAAATTTACCTCCGCGAAAAAAAATCAGCGCGGGATGGAGCGGTGCAGATCTGAGATGGGACGTTTGGATGGAGGGTGTGGTTGATCTGATCCCGATCCGCGGGATCTCGCCGGAGACGAGGAAGATGGCCGGAGTGGACGAACGGCGGCGGGGGTGGCCGAGTCCGGCCGGCCGGGGCATCGTGGAGGAGGCCCGCGGCGGCGAGAGGAGGCGGCCGAGGCGGAACGGGCAAGATGGGCGGCGCCGGTGGAGCTTGGTGGCGGCGCCGGTCGCGGGCGGGGCGGCGCCCGCGGTGGGCGGCGGCGGATCCGGGCGGGGCGGCGCCCGCGGTGGCGGAGGCGGTGCTGGGCGGCGACTGCGAGGTGGTGGTGGCGGTTGGTGGCGACGCAGGCGGCGCGGCCGGCGAGTGGGCGGCGGCGGGGCGCCGGCGACGCAGGCGGCGGCGTGCGGCCGGGGACGAAGAAGATGGCGGCGGGGCGGATCGGGCGAGGCGGCGGCGCTCTGGGCCGCGGGGGCCCCGAGCGGGCTCGGCGGGCCGCGGCGGCGGCTGACCCGCGGTGGACACGTGGCGGCCAGCCACTGGAGCGGGGCGGCGGCGCGATTTTTGTCCGGCCGGGTCGGACATGTCCGGCTCGGTGCGGGGATTTTTAGGGTTTCGGAGGTGGAAGACGAGATCCGGAAATGGAGGGGTATAAATAGGCATAAGTGGAGCTAGGAGAGTCCAAATGAGGTGCGGTTTTCGCCCACACGATCGTGATCGAACGACCGAGACGATGGAGCAGAGTTAGGTGGGTTTTGGGCCAAAATGGAGGGGTGTTGGGCTGCAACACACACGAGGCCTTTCGGTCCCTCGGTTAACCGTTGGAGTATCAAACGAAGTCCAAAAGATACGAAACTTGACAGGCGGTCTACCGGTAGTAAACCAAGGCCGCATGACAAGTCTCGGTCCAATCCAGAAATGTTTAATCCCCACACACGAAAGAAAGCTATAAATGGCCACCGGAGGAGAACGAAGCGCCGGAATGAAAAACGGACAACGGGGAAATGCTCGAATGCATGAGATGAACACGTATGCAAAAGAAATGCACATGATGACATGATATGCAATGCATGACATGCAAGCAATGACAAGGCAACACCAGCGAATAACTGCACGACACCTGGCACATCGGTCTCGGGGCGTTACAACACTCCACCACTACGAGAGGATCTCGTCCCGAGATCTAGAATGGCACCGGAGGGAAAACGGAAGGGAAAGAGAAGAGGTAAGCTAAGTTGCTCCTTTGACAAACGAGTGAAACCAAAGAACCTGGAAGAGGTTAAGCCATCTCGAGAAAAGAATACAACGGAGATGAATGAAGTTGAAAACACTCCGTTAGAAAAAAAATAGGGAGAAGGAACATTGCGAAAACCTTGAGATTGAAGGGAAGATATATAAAGAAAAACACTCCGGTTACGGAAGGAGAACAAGGAGAAACCAAAAATTCGGGCAGCACTCCGGTTGAGAAGGGAGTCAAAATTGATAAGATGAGAGAGCTCAAATGAAAACACGACACTCCGGTTGAGAAAGGGATGCAAGACTTGATAAGGCGAAAAGAACTTTAACAAAGGGGCACAATACTCCGGTTAAGCAAGATAGGGAAGGAATAGTACAATTTGGGCAGCACTCCGACTGCAACTGGAAGGAATTTGAACATGAACTTGACAAACCGAGATGAGGAGTGAAAAGAGCAACATCAGTAGACCTCCAGGAGAAAGAATAGAAGATAGATAATTGAAATAGGAGAATGGAGAAGAAAATGCCAACTTCTGCCACAAAAGAGCTTGACAAGGCATCTTTAGGAGAAAAATCGAACGGAATTGTTGTAAAAACAACAATGAAAAGAGTAATCATGATATATGGTCTTATGGAATACAACTCAAATTATGTGGTGACAACCTGCCACTGACGGGAAGAGAATTGGGTTGGAATGAACAAGGAGACGAGAAACTATTTCACCGGGAGGATAATTGAAGAATTTGGGTCATTTATAAGCACCATAGATAGCAACAACCTTAGGGAAGGCTTTAGGTGAAATATAACCCAAGATCATTCCAATGACGAGATTGGTGGATTTAAAATATCCCAATCTTGACAACATGTGAATCATGACAATATGAACTTAAGTTATCAAGAATGACATAATACCACCTCCAAAGATACGGTAGAAAGAAATGCACTCCGGATTACAATATGAAGAAAGCTTGAGCTTCTCTGGCAAGAAAGTTGATGAACGTTTCGAGAGGGAATCAAATCCTTGATGAACCATCATGTAGAACCTCCATGAAGAACTCCGGTAATAAAAGAATGATCCAAAATAATTGAATGATGAAAAGAATAAGATTGAAGCCTCGCAATGATTTAGACAGAGATCTCCGTGATAATATAATTGAAAGAGGTTAGAACTCTTGGGAAAGAAAAGATAAAGCATCTCGAACCAAGAATGTGATATGATGCACCTCCGGAATAAGGAATCAATCATTTGGGTGAAACAAGAGTAAGAATTATGTTGTGCGTATCCTTCATCAATTAAATTGATGACAAACCATGGATTTGGCACACTACTTATTCTCGTAGAAAGGATTAAGAGAGATATAGCGCAAACTTAAGAAGGTATTGAACGAACCACCGGAAGGGTTGAAACAACGAATAAATTGATATGATAAGAAAGAAGAAGAAATCTTGAACGAACCACCGTGAGAATTGAAAAAGGAACGATTAAAATATGAAGAGACATCGGGAAGAATTTAGCAAATGAACGAAGATGCTTGAGAGAATTTAGATACAAGTGAATATAATAGATCATGGACCGATTAGAGATCACTTGAACGCTGCACCGGTAAGATCGGAGAATGATCAGTGAAAGCTGAGAATGAATAAACTTGACTTGATGGACTCCGGATAACAAACTGAGAAGACTCTTAAATTGCTCCGGAAGGGCGAAAAGAATTCTCACAATCAAAACAATTATGAGAGGATGGCAACCAGCTAGAATCACGAATCTTGAAGAGAATGGAGCAAGATTAAGAGAAAAACTTCTTCGATCTTCAAATGTCGTCGAGAAACACCACCAAAATTATTAGACACTCCGGAATGAAGAATGGAAAGGTTGAGCCAACGATGAAAAAAAAAATTTAACCGATCTTGGAGAAAGACATTTGACTGATGGCAATTCATTCTTACGTCAACTTCGAAAAGAATTTGAGAATAACTCCGGGAAAATAAGAGGAGTCAGGTAAGATCCTGGGAAAAGACCTGTGGGTTAGGGCCCACTCAAAGGAAAACACCGTTGAAATGATTAAAAGAGGGGTTGCGCCGGTTGAATTAAATGGCTAGAATGAAATAACATCCTCGAAAGAGTTTGAAAGGATTACGAAAGCAGAGTGGAAACACGAATCTCCAATATATCTTGAGCACTCCAGAATAAATGAATAGCGAGAAGTGAACCATTATGAGGAGCACCGGCATAAGAAAAGCATTGAAACGAGAAAAAATGATATGATCCACAAAGCTTGAATTGGTTCCACCGGAGAAGAAAACAATGAATAATGGTGAACTAGAAACTCCGTTAAAATCTTCATGAGAATCACCGGATAAGAATATTGATAGAAAAGAATGGAGAGACTTCCCATCAATAAAATGGATACTTGATTAAGAAATCTGAGTCCTCGAAGAAACAAGGGTGGGAGGGAGGGAAAAACAAAGGCAACTTGGAGACGGATGAAACAAACACCGTTGAGAAGAAGTGATAACTGATCTTGCTGATATTGGAATGATCGGATCCACTTTAAGAGAAACACGCCGGTTTAAAAGAAATTGGCATGACAATCTTGATGATCAAGAAGGATTGGTATTCGCATAGGAATATGAGAACACCACTTAAACAAGGGATGGAATCAACATTTGACTTCGAAGCAACTCGAATACCACAACTCAAAATAAACCAAGGATTGGCTTGCAGAATAAGCCGGAACAAACATATGATAGAGATTTCGTCCGAAGTTTTCGTGGTGGGACCTACACGGGCTCGATCGTACAGCACCATCATGTACAAGGCAGTGCACATGACATACGAAGCATCCCCGAGTCAGCATAGCCAAGGACTCTTTAAGACACAACGAGACCACTGTAAAATCGACCGTGAATAGGCGAAGCACTAGACGTCGAACCCCAATTTCATATCATACATCTGTCGAAAAGATATCCTAAGAGCTACTTGAATTCCCACCCATGGAACTCCCGAAACTTTCCGGTTATGCAATCAGGTGTTGAGGATACAGGGGAAGCATAATATCTCACCCAAGCTAGAAAATCCTACATCCAGCTGCATCCATCCTTCAACACATAACCAAGAAACCTTCGGAAACCATCTATCTCAACCTTCGAAAAGCATCCGTTATACGAGTTATGGCGATACTCCCGAACTCCCACCCCAGTACTGGGTGGCGTCGAGGTTATCTCACCAACGAACTGCATAAAGGAGATTTTCGATGTCGCGCACATATCTCAAGTATGCCAGAATTGCAACGATAGAATTATGATGACAACACCTCAGAGCTCCACTCCCCGGGACACTTCCACTAAACCCCTGACAGGAGGCACCAAGACAGTATTCTCATCATAAGCCATCGGAACAAAACTAAGATACTCGCATGATCCTAAAAAAATTTTAGTGAAATTTGAGAAGAGAAGAGTCAAAACTCTATGTCAGGATGCCTTACCAGAGGGATGAGGAGACTGGGAAGTAAAAGAATTCCTAAGCTCTCCGATATATAATTCCTAAGGACTCAAAACATTTTTTCTAGACACAACTCGGCCGCTAAAACGATCAATCAGTAGGGGCTCCTAAGGTCGGGGAAGGCTCTGATACCAACTTGTAACACCCTCGATGCGACTATATCTCCCACGTGTCGAGGCACGACTTAGAGGCATAATCGCATTGAAGGCATATGTCGCAAGTGAGGCAATCTTCACACAACCCATGTAATATAATAGGGGAAAGAGTTACATAGTTGGCTTACACTCGCCACTTCACACAGTTACATGAATAAAACATTACAACATCCAAATACACTCAGGGCCCGACTACGGAGCCACAAGAAAAGAAGAACCCCAAATGCGACAAAGGTCCCCGATCGACCCCAACTGGGCTCCACTACTGATCAACTAGCACGAAACAACATAAAGGACAAGATCATCATCGAGCTCCTCCTGAGCTTGGTTGCGTCATCGGCACGGTCTCATCGGCACCTGCAAACTGGTTTTGGAAGTATCTGTGAGCCACGGGGACTCAGCAATCTCGCACCCTCGCGATCAAGACTATTTAAGCTTATGGGTAAGGTAAAAGGTATGAGGTGGAGCTGCAGCAAGCGACTAGCATATATGGTGGCTAACCTATTCGCAAAATGAGAGCGAGAAGAGAAGGCAAAGCACGGTCGATAAAAGTATGATCAAGAAGTGATCCTGGACTACCTACGTTAAGCATAACTCCAACAACCGTGTTCACTTCCCGGACTCCGCCGGAAAGAGACCATCACGGTTACACACGCGGTTGATTTATTTTAATTAAGGTCAACTTCAGGTTTTCTACAACCGGACGTTAACAAATTCCCATCTGCCCATAACCGCGGGCACGGCTTTCGAAAGTTCAAATCCCTGCAGGGGTGTCCCAACTTAGCCCATCACAAGCTCTCACGGTCAACGAAGGAATACACCTCCACCCGAGATATTCCGATCAGACTCGGTATCCCAGTACAACAAGACATTTCGACAGGGTAAAACTAAACCAGCAACACCGCCCGAATGTGCCGATAAATCCCGATAGGAGCTGCACATATCTCTTTCTCAGGGCACACTCAGATTGTCCAAACTTCCGGTAGGCCAGCCCAGAGTTGCCCCTGGTAGCCACCGGCGGCTGACGTTTCGGACCAACACTCAGAGGAGCACTGGCCCGGGGGGGGGGGGTTAAAATAATGATGACCCTTGAGTCTGCAGAACCCAAGGGAAAGAAAAGGCTAGGTGGCAAATGGTAAAACCAATGTTGGGCATTGCTGGAGAAGCTTTACTAAAGGCGAACTGTCAAGGGGTTCCCATTATAGCCCAACCGCGTAAGGGACGCAAAATCCGGGAACATAACACCGATATGACGGAAACTAGGGCGGCAAGAGTGGAACAAAACACCAGGCATAAGGCCGAGCCTTCCACCCTTTACCAAGTATATAGATGCATTAATTAAATAAGATATATCGTGATACCCCAACAAGTAAACATGTTCCAACAAGGAAAAACATCTCCATGTTCCAACAAGGAACAACTTCAATCTTCACCTGCAACTAACAATGCTATAAGAGGGGCTGAGCAAAGCGGTAACATAGCCAATCAACGGTTTGCTAGGACAATGGTGGGTTAGAGGCTGAACATGGCAATTTGGGAGGCTGACAAGCAAGTGGTAGGCATCGTAGCAATGGCAAAGCAAAAGAGCGAGCAAACTAGCATAGCAAAGATAGTAGTGATTTCGAGGGTATGATCATCTTGCCTGAAATCCCGCAAAGAAGAAGAACGAGTCCATGAAGAAGACAAACGGACGAAGTTGAACGGTTCCTCACAAACTCGACGTTACCGGAACCAACCCGAAGAAGCAATCACCGGAAAAGAAACACACAACATAGTAAACAACCCACACATGAACATGGTATGATATGCGAGATGCGGGATGCGATGCGGGATGCAAAATGCAAGACATGACAGGAAATGCATGAACCTGGCCTCAACTTGGATAACCAAGTGTGCCACTGGATAGAGGGGAGGAAATCCCCTGAAAACGATATAAAGATCATGGCAATCGGAGCTACGGTTTAGAAATGGCAAGCGTTTTACTAAACGAACCGATCTGCGATTTACAGCAACATGCCTCCTAAATGCAACAAAATGAACATGCTACAGCCACCCAACATGAAAACAAATTGCATGGCAGTGATGTACTCATCAAGCTTAACAAATCATAATGACTGAGGCATAGGCAAATTCATCCATTAAGGCCTTCAAACAAGCATGGCAAAACTGAATAAGCAAAACAGATTTCAGACTTAGCGAAATTAACGCTAGTCTGAAATTTCAGACCACGATGCTCTCTTCGGAGCAGCAAAACAACATGATGCAAAACCTGAACATAGCAAGTAAGAGCATGGCAGGGAGCTACTCAACAAGCTTAACAAAACACCCAAAATGACCTGGGGCCAAAAGGGTTCACAAAATACTCTACCGAGCACACGAACATCGATGAAACACAATCAGTTTTCAGACAGTGAAAACTGGGACATGCTGAAATAATAACTCACGGAGGCATGTAAACGAGCTCGATGCTCTCACTACGGTGCAAGCCATGGCAAGGCAAGCATATATCCATAAAGAAGGCACAAAATGCTAGCTAGACATGGCAAGAACAATGGCATAGCATGCATGGATCACTAGCAACCACTCCGGCAAAATCGCAAAAGAGTTCACGATCTGCCCAAAACAGCAACTATCCAAAAGTTGAGCTCGATTGAGTCAACCCAGGGTGCTCCAACATAACAAGTAAAGACATGGATGGGTTAAGCACAACAAGCATAACAAATCACTCTTACTGATCATCCTCAAAAGAGGCACGGATCACTAGGAAACAAGCCGGACATATAGCATCGTGAACTAAAACGGCCCAGACTTAGTGAAAATCACTAAGTCCCTGAAATCAGGAAACTCAGGTAGCCCTCTTCGCAAGCTTGCACAAGACAACACACACATCCTAAAAAATACATGGAAGGCACCTCTGGAAAGAAGACAAAATGCTTAACAATTCATCCCAAAGGGGCACAGGCATATCATGCACGGATTAAATATGGCAAAAATGACAAAAGTGCATGTTGAACTAACGGATCTGCAATTTAACTCAACATGCCTCCTTCCAACAGCATTACGGGCATCAAGATGATCTCAAATGCAAATGATGCAATGGAATGAAATGATGTACATGTCGAGACGAACATTTTGACATATCATATGCATGAATCGGAGCTACGGATGCAAAGATACGAGGCCTCGAACTTGGCATCATGGATCTGGGAATTTCGGGGACTTAGCCAAAATTTACCTCCGCGAAAAAAAAATCAGCGCGGGATGGAGCGGTGCAGATCTGAGATGGGACGTTTGGATGGAGGGTGTGGTGGATCTGATCCCGATCCGCGGGATCTCGCCGGAGACGAGGAAGATGGCCGGAGTGGACGAACGACGGCGGGGGTGGCCGAGTCCGGCCGGCCGGGGCATCGTGGAGGAGGCCCGCGGCGGCGAGAGGAGGCGGCCGAGGCGGAACGGGCAAGATGGGCGGCGCCGGTGGAGCTTGGTGGCGGCGCCGGTCGCGGGCGGGGCGGCGCCCGCGGTGGGCGGCGGCGGATCCGGGCGGGGCGGCGCCCGCGGTGGCGGAGGCGGTGCTGGGCGGCGACTGCGAGGTGGTGGTGGCGGTTGGTGGCGGCGCGGCCGGCGAGTGGGCGGCGGCGGATCCGGCCGGGTGCGGCGGCGGGGCGCCGGCGACGCAGGCGGCGGCGTGCGGCCGGGGACGAAGAAGATGGCGGCGGGGCGGATCGGGCGAGGCGGCGGCGCTCTGGGCCGCGGGGGCCCCGAGCGGGCTCGGCGGGCCGCGGCGGCGGCTGACCCGCGGTGGACACGTGGCGGCCAGCCACTGGAGCGGGGCGGCGGCGCGATTTTTGTCCGGCCGGGTCGGACATGTCCGGCTCGGTGCGGGGATTTTTAGGGTTTCGGAGGTGGAAGACGAGATCCGGAAATGGAGGGGTATAAATAGGCATAAGTGGAGCTAGGAGAGTCCAAATGAGGTGCGGTTTTCGCCCACACGATCGTGATCGAACGACCGAGACGATGGAGCAGAGTTAGGTGGGTTTTGGGCCAAAATGGAGGGGTGTTGGGCTGCAACACACACGAGGCCTTTCGGTCCCTCGGTTAACTGTTGGAGTATCAAACGAAGTCCAAAAGATACGAAACTTGACAGGCGGTCTACCGGTAGTAAACCAAGGCCGCATGACAAGTCTCGGTCCAATCCGGAAATGTTTAATCCCCACACACGAAAGAAAGCTAGAAATGGCCACCGGAGGAGAACGAAGCGCCGGAATGAAAAACGGACAACGGGGAAATGCTCGAATGCATGAGATGAACACGTATGCAAAAGAAATGCACATGATGACATGATATGCAATGCATGACACGCAAGCAATGACAAGGCAACACCAGCGAATAACTGCACGACACCTGGCACATCGGTCTCGGGGCGTTACAGATGACCCACAAGTATAGGTGATCTATCGTAGTCCTTTCGATAAGTAAGAGTGTCGAACCCAACGAGGAGCAGAAGGAAATGATAAGCGGTTTTCAGCAAGGTATTCTCTGCAAGTACTGAAATAAGTGGTAACAAATAGTTTTGTGATAAGATAAATTGTAACGAGCAACAAGTAAAAAAGTAAATAAAGTGCAGCAAGGTGGCCCAATCCTTTTTGTAGCAAAGGACAAGCCGGAACAAACTCTTATAATAGGAAAGGCGCTCCCGAGGACACATGGGAATATCGTCAAGCTAGTTTTCATCACGTTCATATGATTCACGTTCGATACTTTGATAATTTGATATGTGGGTGGACCGGTGCTTGGGTGCTGTTCTTACTTGAACAAGCATCCCACTTATGATTAACCTCTATTGCAAGCATCCGCGACTACAACAAAAGTATTAAGGTAAACCTAACCATAGCATGAAACATGTGGATCCAAATCAGCCCCTTACGAAGCAACGCATAAACTAGGGTTTAAGCTTCTGTCACTCTAGCAACCCATCATCTACTTATTACTTCCCAATGCCTTCCTCTAGGCCCAAATAATGGTGAAGTGTTATGTAGTCGACGTTCACATAACACCACTAAAGGCTAGACAACATACATCTTATCAAAATATCAAACGAATACCAAATTCACATGACTACTAATAGCAAGACTTCTCCCTTGTCCTCAGGAACAAACATAATTACTCACAAAGCATATTCATGTTCATAATCAGAGGGGTAATAATATGCATATAGGATCTGAACATATGATCTTCCACCAAATAAACCAACTAGCATCAACTACAAGGAGTAATCAACACTACTAGCAACCTACTAGCACCAATCCCGGACTTTGAGACAAGAATTGGATACAAGAGATGAGCTAGGGTTTGGAGATGAGATGGTGCTGGTGAAGATGTTGATGGAGATTGCCCTCTCCCGATGAGAGGAGCGTTGGTGATGACGATGGTGATGATTTCCCCCTCCGGGAGGGAAGTTTTCCTGGCAGAACAGCTCTGCCGGAGCTCTAGATTGGATCCGCCAAGGTTCCGCCTCGTGGCGGTGGAGTTTCGTCCCAAAAGGTTCCTCCTTATTTTTTTCTCATCGAAAGACTTCATATAGGAGAAGATGGACGTCGGAGAGCCACCAGGGGGCCCACGAGGTAGGGGGCGCGCCCTAGGGGGGGGCCCACCCTCGTGAGCAGGGTGTGGGCCCCCTGGCCTTCATCTTTGGCGAGGATTTTTCTTTATTTATTTTAAGATGTTCCGTGGAGTTTCAGGACTTTTGGAGTTGCGCAGAATAGGTCTCTAATATTTGCTCCTTTTCCAGCCCAGAATTCCAGCTGCCGGCATTCTCCCTCCTTATGTAAACCTTGGAAAATAAGAGAGAATAGCCATAAGTATTGTGACATAAAGTGAAATAACAGTCCATAATGCAATAAATATCGATATAAAAGCATGATGCAAAATGGACGTATCAACTCCCCCAAGCTTAGACCTCGCTTGTCCTCAAGCGAAAAGCCGATAACAATAAATATGTCCTCATGTTTAGAGGTAGAGGCGTCGATAAAAATAAAATACGGACATGAAGGCATCATGATTATTCTCATAACAGCAACATATATAGATTTTGTCATATGATTACTTATGTTCAAGTGATGATCTATTCAGAATGCAAAAGTATAAATCATAAACCTTATTGGGCTCCGACAAACTATAATCTCAGTCATTGAAGCAATTGCAATTTATCATAACATCAGAAAGAGTCTATGTCAGAGCTAAAAATCAAGTCCACATACTCAACTATCATTTAGTCCTCCATAATTACTAACACTCACGCAATACTTGTGGTTACGGAGTTTTAATCGGACACAGAGAAAGATAGGGGCTTATAGTTTCGCCCCACAACCTTTTACCTCAAGGGTAATGTCAACAATAATGGTTCATGCTCCCCTATATCCAATTAGATATATATATATCATGTTCTTTCCAACATATTGAGCTTGCCAAAGGATAAAATGAAAAAGAAAAGGCGAAGATCACCATGACTCTTGCATAAGGTAGAAGATAATAATAAAGGATAGGCCCTTCGCAGAGGGAAGCAGAGGTTGCCATGCGCTTTTATGGTTGGATGCATAAAATCTCAATGCGAAAGAACGTCACTTTATATTGCCCCTTGTGATACGAACCTTTATTATGCAGTCCGTCGCTTTTATTACTTCCACATCACAAGATCGTATAAAGCTTATTTCTCCCACACCAATCAATCATACATATTTAGAGCAATTTTTTTTGCTTTGCACTGATGACAACTTACTTGAAGGATCTTACTCAATCCATAGGCAGATATGGTGGACTCTCATGGCAAAACTGGTTTAAGGGTATTTGGAAGCACAAGTAGTATTTCTACTTGGTGCTGAGAATTTGGCTAGCATGAGGGGAAAAGGCAAGCTCAACAAGTTAGAGGATCCATGACAACATACTTTATCTCAAATATAAGAAATACATAACTCATTACATTGTCTTCCTTGTCCAACATCAACCCTTTAGCATGTCATATTTTAATGAGTGCTCCCAATCATAAAAAGATGTCAATGATAATATATCTATATGTGAAAACCTCCCTTTCCTTATTACTTCCTATTAATTGCAACAATGACCAAAGCTATGTCTGCCAACTCCCAACAACTTTTAATCATCATACTCTTCCTATGTGAAGTCATTACTCTCAATAAGATCAATATGAACTTTTTGTTTCTTTTTATTCTTTTTCTCTTTTCTTTTATTCACCCAAGATCATGGCAAAATAATCAAGCCCTTGACTCAACACTAATCTTTATTATATAGAGCTCACGGACTCGATTACAAAGAGAGATCATAAAGCAAAACTCAAAACTAGATCATGCCATAAACTTTATTCTACTAGATTAAGATACTACTAATAGGATCGAACTAAGAAAAACGGTAAAGATAGGAGTTGCGATTGTGATACGATACCGGGGCACCTCCCCCAAGCTTGGCAGTTGCCAAGGGGAGTGCCCATACCCATGTGATTATATCTCCTTGGTTGGTGAAGAAGGTGGAGGTGTTGTTGATGATGCAGGCTTGTCATCCATCTTCCAAGGCATAGGTTCACCATCATAGAAGGATGATCGAGTCTCCAGAATCCTCGAATCTGCAGCCAAACTCATTCTTTTGAATCTATATTCATACTCACAGTTTTGGTTTTGCAGGTCATAGATTTGGGCTTGGAGGTGCTCGATCTTCTCATATAGCTTGAAGATGGCCTCCTCGGTGTTCTTGGCGATGATTCCCCTCAGGATGCGGTTCTCCTCCTCGAGCTTATTGACTTGCTGTTTGAGGTCCATTATTTCCTTACGAAGCTTTCCTGTGACAGCTAAAGCTCCTTGCACCCAAGGGTGTTGCATAGTTGCGGGAGAACAAGTGACACTCCTCTTCATATTTTCATAAGAAAGAAATCTAACATTAGAAGGGATAACCGAGTTTGGAATAGCTGAGCTCTGTAGTTCCCCCATCGTGAACCCAACTTGGAGGCGAGAGGTGACTTCTTGATCCTCCATGGCATCTACTCTCATCAAGTCAGCCTCCATCTCTTCCTCCGTTGCTGGCCCAAAATGGTCAGCGTCGGTGTTTGCCCTTGGTTCTGGTGCCAGATTAGATACCCGGCTCTCCCCGATTGACTCTTGAGAAGACATCTTGCTCTAATCTGCAGCAGCAACAACTCGAAAACAAAAACAGAGGAGGTTTGGGTGATACGGGAGTCAAAACCTTCGGGAGATTATGTAATAAATTTTTACCAACCAAAATACGTATCGTGCAAGAAAACGGAGTCCGGAAGGCACACGAGGCGCTCACGAGGTAGGGGGGCGCGCCCAGGGGGTTAGGGAGCGCCCACCACCCTCGTGGGTCCCTCATGTCCTTCCCGGACTGCTACTTATTTTTCTATTTTTCTAAATATTCCAAAACCGAGAAATATTGCCTTAAAAATTGTTTTGGAGTCGGTTTACTTACCATACCACATACCTATTCCTTTTCGGAGTCTGAAACATTCCAGAAAGTGTCCCTTATGTATTCCTCCGGGGTTACGGTTTCAATAATATTGGTTTCAACATTTATGGGATTACCTGAGATATAATGTTTGATTCTTTGACCGTTTACCACCTTCGGATTTGTACCCTCAAAGTTGTTGATTTTTATGGCATCGGAATGATAGACCTCTTCGATAAAATAGGGGCCTTCCCATTTAGAGAGAAGTTTTCCTGCAAAAAATCTTAAACGAGAGTTGTATAGCAATACATAATCACCTACATTAAACTCACGCTTTTGTATCCTTTTGTCATGCCATCTTTTAACTTTTTCTTTAAACAACTTGGCATTTTCATAAGCTTGGGTTCTCCATTCATCAAGTGAGCTAATATCAAATAACCTCTTCTCAGCGGCAAGTTTAAAATCATAGTTAAGCTCTTTAATAGCCCAATATGCCTTATGTTCTAGTTCGAGAGGTGAGTGACATGCTTTTCCATAAACCATTTTATACGGAGACATACCCATAGGATTTTTATATGCAGTTCTATAAGCCCATAATGCATCATCAAGTTTCTTGGACCAATTCTTTCTAGACCTATTAACAGTCTTTTGCAAAATTAATTTGAGCTCTCTATTGCTCAACTCTACTTGACCACTAGACTGAGGGTGATAAGGAGATGCAATTCTATGATTAACATCATATTTAGCAAGCATTTTACGGAAAGCACCATGAATAAAGTGTGAACCACCATCAGTCATTAAATATCTAGGGACTCCAAACCTCAGGAAAATAACTTCCTTAAGCATTTTAATAGAAGTGTCATGATCAGCACTACTAGTTGGAATAGCTTCTACCCACTTAGTAACGTAATCTACAACAACTAAAATATGAGTATATCCATTAGAGGCAGGAAAAGGTCCCATATAATCAAAGCCCCAAACATCAAACGGTTCAATAACAAGAGAATAATTCATAGGCATTTCTTGATGTCTACTAATATTACCAATTCTTTGACATCCATCACAAGACAAACTTACGGGCATCCTTGAAGAGAGTAGGCCAATAAAAACCAGATTGCAATACCTTATGTGCAGTTCTATCTTCAGCGTGGTGTCCTCCATAAGCCTCGGAATGACACTTGCGTAGGATCTATTCCTGTTCATGCTCAGGTACACAACGTCTAATAACACCATCTACTCCTTCTTTATAAAGATGTGGGTCATCCCAAAAGTAATGTCTTAAATCATAGAAAAACTTTTTCTTTTGCTGGTATGTGAAGCTAGGTGGTATAAACTTAGCAACAATATAATTAGCATAATCAGCATACCAAGGAGTACTACGAGAAGTACTTATAACATTTAATTGTTCATCAGGAAAGCTATCATCAATAGGTAGTGGGTCATCAAGAACATTCTCTAACCTAGACAAGTTGTCTGCAACAGGGTTCTCAGCTCCCTTTCTATCAACAATATGCAAATCAAATTCTTGTAGCAAGAGAACCCATCTAATAAGTCTAGGTTTAGCATCTTTCTTTTCCATAAGGTATTTAATAGCAGGATGATCAGTGTGAATAGTTACTTTAGAATCAACAATATAAGATCTGAACTTATCACAAGCAAATACAACTGCTAAAAGCTCTTTTTCAGTAGTAGCATAATTTCTTTGAGCATTGTCTAGAGTCTTACTAGCATAATGAATAACATTTAATTTCTTATCAACTCTTTGCCCTAGAACAACACCTACAGCATAATCACTAGCATCACACATAATTTCAAAGGGTAAATTCCAATCAGGTGGCTGAACAACAGGTGCAGAGACTAATGCTTTCTTAAGTATTTCAAATGCTTCTACACAATCATCATCAAAGACAAATGGTATATCTTGTTGCAATAAATTAGTTAGAGGCCGGGAAATTTTTGAGAAGTCCTTAATGAACCTCCTGTAAAATCCGGCGTGATCGAGGAAACTTCTTATACCTTTGACGTCCTTGGGACATGGCATCTTTTCAATAGCATCGACCTTGGCTTTATCAACTTCAATACCTCTTTCAGAAACTTTGTGCCCCAAGACAATACCTTCATTAACCATAAAGTGGCACTTTTCCCAATTCAAGACAAGATTAGTTTCTTCACATCTCTGCAAAACTCGATCAAGATTGCTCAAGCAATCATCAAAAGAGGAACCATAGACAGAAAAGTCGTCCATGAAAACCTCGCAAATCTTTTCACAAAAGTCAGAGAATATAGCCATCATGCATCTTTGAAAGGTAGCAGGTGCATTACATAAACCAAAAGGCATACGTCTATAAGCAAAAGTACCAAAAGGGCATGTAAAAGTAGTATTTGATTGATCTCTAGCCGACACAGGTATTTGAGAGAAACCAGAATAACCATCTAGAAAGCAATAGTGTGTATGTTTGCATAATCTTTCTAGCATTTGATCAATAAAAGGTAAGGGGTAATGATCTTTCTTAGTAGCTTTATTTAATTCGCGGAAATCAATTACCATCCTATAACTTGTGATAATTCTTTGTGGAATCAATTCATCTTTATCATTAGGAACAACAGTAATACCTCCCATCTTAGGGACTCAATGGACAGGACTTACCCACTCACTATCAACAACGGGATAGATTATACCTGCCTCCAGAAGCTTGAGTATTTCTTTTCTTACCACTTCTTTCATTTTAGGATTCAGACGTCGTTGAGGATCATGAACTGGTTTGGCATCTGTTTCCAAATTTATTTTATGTTGACATAGAGTGGGACTAATGCCCTTAAGATCATCAAGAGTATATCCAATAGCAGCACGATGCTTCTTCAGAGTTTTCAATAATCTTTCTTCTTCATGCTCTGAAAGGTTAGCACTAATAATAACAGGATATATCTTCTTTTCATCAAGATAAGCATATTTAAGATTATCAGGCAAAGGTTTAAGCTCAAACACGGGATCACCCTTGGGTGGAGGAGGATCCCCTAAAATTTCAACAGGCAAGTTGTGTTGCAGAATAGGTTCCTGTTTAAAGAATACTTCATCTATTTCCCTTCTTTCATTCATGAACATATAATTCTCATGGTCTAGCAAATAGTGTTCTAAAGGATCACTTGGAGGTACGGCAATAGAAGCAAGACTAGTAATTTCATCCTTACTAGGTAATTCTTCCTCACGGTGTTGTTTACTAAATTTAGAGAAATTAAACTCATGAACCATATCATCCAAGCCAACAGTAACAACATTCTTTGTGCAATCTATGGTAGCATTGACAATATTTAAGAAGGGTCTACCAAATATAATGGGACAAAAACTATCTTGTGGGGAACCAAGAACAAGAAAATCAGCAGGATATTTAGTTTTCCCACACAGGACTTCAACATCTCTAACAATTCCAATTGGTGAAATAGTATCTCTATTAGCAAGTTTAATACTAACATCAATTTCTTCTAGCTCAACAGGTGCAATGTCATGCATAATTTCTTTGTATAAGTCAATAGGTATTGCACTAGCACTAGCACCCATATCACATAAGCCATGATAACAATGATCTCCTATTTTAACAGAAATAACAGGTACACCTACCACATGTCTATGTTTATCTTTAGCACAAGGTTTGTCAATTCTAGCAGTTTCACCTTCGAACTGAATAACATGCCCATCTATATTATCAGACAAGAGATCTTTAACAATAGCAATATTAGGTTCTACTTTAACTTGCTCAGGAGGTGTATAAGTTCTAATATTGCTTTTACGAACAACAGTTGAAGCTTTAGCATGATCCTTTATTCTAACAGGGAAAGGTGGTTTCTCAACATAAGAAGTAGGAGCAATAGGATCATTATAAGTGACAGTCTTTTCTTCAACTTTAATAGGTGCAACTACTTTTACTTCTATGGGAGGATGATATTTAAACCACTTCTCCTTAGGGAGATCAACATAAGTAGCAAAAGATTCACAGAAAGAAGCTACTATCTTAGAGTCAAGTCCATATTTAGTGCTAAACTTACGGAAAATATCGGTGTCCATAAAAGATTTAACACAATCAAACTTAGGTGTCGTACCTGACTCCTTACCTTCGTCGAGGTCCCAATCTTCAGAGTTGCGTTTAATTCTATCCAATAAATTCCATCTGAATTCAATAGTCTTCATCATAAAAGAGCCAACACAAGAAGTATCGAGCATGGTTTGATTATTATGAGAAAGCCGAGCATAAAAACTTTGCATAATTATTTCTCTAGAGAGCTCATGATTGGGGCATGAATATAACATTGATTTAAGCCTCCCCCAAGCTTGAGCGATGCTTTGTCCTTCGCGAGGCCAGAAATTATATATATAATTGCGATCACGATGAACAAGATGCATAGGGTAATACTTTTGATGAAATTCCAACTTCAATCTTTTATAGTCCCATGATCTCATATCATCACATAGCCTATACCATATCAACGCGTCTCCCTTCAAAAATAAAGGGAAGACCTTCTTCTTAGCAACATCATCGGGTATACCTGCAAGCTTAAATAATCCACAAACTTCATCCACATATATTAAGTGCTCATCACGATGCTTCGTTCCATCTCCTGTAAAAGGGTTAGCTAGCAGTTTTTCCATCATACCCGAAGGAAATTCAAAAGGAGTTTCATTTTCAATAGGTTCAGTAAGTTGAGGAGCAACTCTTTGCTCTACTGGACGGGGTGAAGATACCCCGAACAAGCCCCTCAGAGAATTACTTTCCATAGTAGCAAGTGACAGTAAATTTCAGCACACTATATAAATTTTTCCTTACCAAATTCCACCTACCAAAGGCGCTACATTCCCCGGCAACGGCGCCAGAAAAGAGTCTTGATGACCCACAAGTATAGGGGATCTATCATAGTCCTTTCGATAAGTAAGAGTGTCAAACCCAACGAGGAGCAGAAGGAAATGATAAGCGGTTTTCAGCAAGGTATTCTCTGCAAGTACTGAAATAAGTGGTAACAGATAGTTTTGTGATAAGATAAATTGTAACGAGCAACAAGTAACAAAAGTAAATAAAGTGCAGCAAGGTGGCCCAATCCTTTTTGTAGCAAAGGACAAGCCAAAACAAACGCTTATAATAGGAAAAGCGCTCCGAGGACACATGGGAATATCGTCAAGCTAGTTTTCATCACGTTCATATGATTCGCGTTCGATACTTTGATAATTTGATATGTGGGTGGACCGGTGCTTGGGTCCTGTTCTTACTTGAACAAGCATCCCACTTATGATTAACCTCTATTGCAAGCATCCGCAACTACAACAGAAGTATTAAGGTAAACCTAACCATAGCATGAAACATGTGGATCCAAATCAGCCCCTTACGAAGCAACGCATAAACTAGGGTTTAAGCTTCTTTCACTCTAGCAACCCATCATGTACTTATTACTTCCCAATGCCTTCCTCTTGGCCCAAATAATGGTGAAGTGTTATGTAGTCGACGTTCACATAACACCACTAGAGGCTAGACAACATACATCTTATCAAAATATCAAACGAATACCAAATTCACATGACTACTAATAGCAAGACTTCTCCCTTGTCCTCAGAAACAAACATAATTACTCACAAAGCATATTCATGTTCATAATCAGAGGGGTAATAATATGCATATAGGATCTGAACATATGATCTTCCACCAAATAAACCAACTAGCATCAACTACAAGGAGTAATCAACACTACTAGCAACCTACTAGCACCAATCCCGGACTTTGAGACAAGAATTGGATACAAGAGATGAGCTAGGGTTTGGAGATGAGATGGTGCTGGTGAAGATGTTGATGGAGATTGCCCTCTCCTGATGAGAGGAGCGTTGGTGATGACGATGGTGATGATTTCCCCTTCCGGGAGGGAAGTTTCCCTGGCAGAACAGCTCTGCCGGAGCTCTAGATTGGATCCGCCAAGGTTCCGCCTCGTGGCGGCGGAGTTTCGTCCCGAAAGGTTCCTCCTTATTTTTTCTCATCAAAAGACTTCATATAGGAGAAGATGGACGTCGGAGAGCCACCAGGGGGCCCACGAGGTAGGGGGCGCGCCCTAGGGGGGCGCCCCCGCCCTCGTGAGCAGGGTGTGGGCCCCCTGGCCTTCATCTTTGGTGAGGATTTTTCTTTATTTATTTTAAGATGTTCCGTGGAGTTTCAGGACTTTTGGAGTTGCGCAGAATAGGTCTCTAATATTTGCTCCTTTTCCAGCCCGGAATTCCAGCTGCCGGCATTCTCCCTCATTTTGTAAATCTTGTAAAATAAAAGAGAATAGCCATAAGTATTGTGACATAAAGTGAAATAACAGTCCATAATGCAATAAATATCAATATAAAAGCATGATGCAAAATGGACGTATCAGGCAAGGCTTGGGCAGGCGCAAATGGAGATTGGGTTGTTTATTACCCAACTACGAGTGGGAACTTGTGAATGTGTACACTCGTCACTGGGTTCCAGTTCCAAAAATCTTAGACGACTGCCCAAAGGTTGAGTACACCGATATTCTACGTGAGTTCAAATACGATCATGGTGACTGTCGTCTATGGAAGATAGCAATTTGTCGAGTTCCCAATCGCTCTTGGGATTACACGAACTATGAAGTTGTTGCTATCTTCGGCAAGCTTATTGCCGTCCTTACTTCCACACCTCGATGGATATTGCTCAAAAATCAATTTCTGCTCACAGATGAGTACTATGATGCAATTCAATACAAGGGTCTTTTGTTTGCTGCCACCACTCGTGGCACTGTTTTTGCATGGAATCCTGATACTTTCGGTACGTTTATCTTCCATCGTAATTATAATTGTTTCATCCACATGCATGCGGGTTAGCTAGTTTCCCTTCACTAATTAACCTTCTTGTGTTTCCAAGGTCCTCTGAACATTCCACCACCTATACTTGAAATTTTTACGACCATGAGGTCGAGCAGGACCCATATACTTAGTGGCGCCTGGCAACTTATTCCGATGGATCACCTCTTCTTGTCTGTATACAGGGCACTACTGATGTTACTATGGAAGCAGGTGTTGTCTCGCATGGTCGCACTCTCCTTACCTATTACAACATCCATTGCAGGGTATTCAGGATGGATACTAGTGTACTAGCGCCAACATCTTCTCCCTGGTTCAATATTGAAAGTCTTGGAGGACACTCGCTCTTCCTTGGACAAAACTATCCAATGATGGTGGAGGGCGATCCAGCTATTGTTGACACAACGTTACTACCATTTATGAGAAGCAACTGTATCTATACCTCGGACATTACTATGCTTCCCTACCGTCCCAATATTGGTCCTGACATAGGCCGCTTCAGCCTGGATGACCAGTCCTACATTGGTCTCGAGATTGACAGTAGCTGGCCCTTCCCAGAGAATCACTTCTTGTTCAAAGCAAGCATTTCCAACACCAACGAGTGGTTGAGCTGAAGTTCATTTAATCGCTTTGTTATTTGTTGTGTGAGAGAAACTATACTAGAATGTTTTGTTGGAAATGATCTATAATCCAACGTCTATCCTCGTTGTCATTGTGGGTTGATGACTTGTTGTATGTACTCAATGGTACATTTGCCTATGCGTCCATCAACTCACGCCTGCTAGTGGTGTCCATATGAACAGTGCTAGTGATTTTAGTTGCAAAAATTAGATAGTGCTAGTGATTTTTAGCTGCATATTTTGACAAATCACAGTGTTACAAGGTTGACAAATGGCAATGTTACTAGATAAGCAAATGTCAATCTTTCCAGTTTGACAAATGGCAACATACCCAAAATGACAGATATGCAAATCTTACCCAATTGTTTGTACATGGTTGCACACGGGTCATGCAAAACAACCGTTTGCGTTGAAGGGATGCAGAAATCCTGATCGGCACATTTTCCCTTGGCTTCCTGGGGAAGCTGTCGGTTTGCATACGGGTGTTCTAACTAAAACGTTTGCGATGAGTGTTTTATATTTAAAAACCATTGACATTTTTTTCAAAATAAAGTCATTTGATAAGTCTGTACATTAAGAGAGAAAGACGCAAGTTCTTTCAAACCATATCTTTCATTCAGTCACACTGCGAATTTATATTCATATGATCGAGAATTCGAGATACAGTATTAAACCCCCAAAAAACTATTTTCGGCGGCGGTGGAGGCGGTGTGCTGCGCTGTCGTTGTCGTCCTCCGGGACGCCATTGTTGAAGTCTTCAAGGCAACACAAAATGTTCTTCACTTGTAAATCAAACATCTTGTCGTCGCGCAATCGACGGGCGGGGCACGGGAGGACGACAACTGGCGCCGCTGAGAGGTAGCGGTCGGCGGCAGCGTTCCATGCCGCTGAGGGGGTGCATGCACGGGCATGAGCACGGGCGTGGAGGGTGCAGCCAAACACACGGGGACCGGCGCCGCGGTGGGTGGAGGGGTGCGCACGGGCAGGGGCACGGGCGCGGCGGGTGCAGCCAAACGCATGGGGGTCGGCGCCACGGTGGCTGGAGGGGCGCGCACGGGCACGGGCGCTGGCGCTGGCATGTACACGAGCTCGCGCGGGTCCGTGGAGACCTCACTGACGCCCGTGGCTTCTAGCTCTGCGATAGTGCTCGGTGACCCATCAATGCTACGGGGATGGTCGCTGGCGCGAGCGCAGGGATGGGAGCTGTGATGGGAGCGGGGGCATCAACCACCACGGCTATCTCATTCTGGGCCATGTCCATGAGGCTCCATTCCTCCTTATTTTCTATCTCCTCTGGCTCGGAGTCGACATCACCAAACTTAAAAACTAGTGGCAGATGATCATTCTGCGCCATGGCGTTGGTGGAGGTCTGCGGGAGGGAGGGGAATGTGAGGCGAGCAGTAAGGCCGCCCGTATTAAACAACGGCTCGGGCGCCATTAATGGAGAGGAAGGCGGGCGACCATGGAAGTCAAAGGGCTCGCTTCCCAGTGAGCCTGCGCAGCGTACAACTCGCATGCTTCCCGGTGAGCCTGCGCATTGGAGGACAGCTTGCACGCCTCTCGGTCAGCCTACGCACCGGACTGCGCTCGCACGCCTCCCGTTCAGTCAAGGTCAAGTAGTTGTCCTCACGGCACCTCCTACAACAATTAAAACCAAGACACGTGGCGTCACGTGAATGGTTAACAGAACACACACGGTTTGAATTGTAGAAACTTTTGAGATATTAAAGTGGCAACTATTTTTCAAAATGCCTTTGTTGGTTGTCATTATTCGAGTGCACCTTCTCCCAAAATGGACACGAAAAATGCCGCAGCATGTCGGGTGCCATTCCATGATAGCATGCCAAGTTTCATGAATTTCAGACGAGTTTTGGATTTACTAGAATTTAAAAACCAGGTATTTCAATGTTTTGCCGGCAATCAACGGTGCCTTGGTGTTTGAAATTCATTCACATTTCTTGCATGGGACCTAAGCATGCAACCCAAGGACACAAATTTTATTTTCAACCAATTTATATGCACTGGGGCATGTGCATGTAGTTCAAATTACATAAATGCATTGAAAACTCAGTTAATGCATAAAAATGTCCAAACGAACCCCGAAAAAACCCAAAAATTGACACAACACTCCTGTTGTTCTATGTTGAAACGAGAAATTTTTTGAAAGCAATAAGAGCCAATGGACATCGTTTCGTCCCCAAAAGTGGGACATTCCCTATCGAAACCATCATGCTTGTTGTGAGAAGCTCTGGTTTGCGAGAAGCATATACCCGAACCTGCCCCAAATGGGACAATTTTTTTTACCACGTCATGTTGATGCCGCTCCATGATAGCATGCCAAGTTTCATGAATTTCAGACGAGTTTTGGATTTACTGGAATTTAAAAACCAGGCATCTCAACATTTTGCCGGCAATCAAAAGTGCCCTAGTGTTTGAATTTCATTCCCATCTCTTGCATGGGACCTATAAATTCACCCAAGGACACACATGTGATTTTTCAACCAAATTTAGTTCATTGGAGCGTGTGCTTGTAGTTTAAATTTGAATTATGCACATAAAATGCCTAGAAAACCCAATTGATGTATAAAAAAAGGCCAAACAAACCCCGAAAAATTCCAAGATTAAACACAACACTCATGTTGTTCTATGTTGACACTAGAATTTTTTTGAAAGCAATAAGAGGCAACGGATATCATCCCATCCCCAAAGGTGGTACGTTCCCTATCGAAACCATCATGCTTGTTGTGAGAAGCTCTGGTTTGTGAGAAGCTTATACCCGAACCTGCCCCAAATGGGACAATTTTTTTACCACGACATGTTGATGCCGCTCCATGATAGCATGCCAAGTTTCATGAATTTTAGACGAGTTTTGGATTTACTAGAATTTAAAAACCAGGCATCTCAATGTTTTGCCTGGAATCAATAGTGCCCTGGTGTTTGAATTTCATTCCCATCTCTTGCATGGGACCTAGAAATTCACCCAAGGACACACATGTGATTTTTCAACCAACTTTGGTACATTGGAGCATGTGCTTGTAGTTCAAATTTGAATTATGCGCATAAAATGCCTAGAAAACCCAGTTAATGTATAAAAAAGGCCAATTGAACCCCGAAAAATTCCAAGATTAAACACAACACTCCTGTTGTTCTATGTTGACACTAGAAATTTTTTGAAAGCAATAAGAGGCAACGGATATCGTCCCGTCCCCAAAGGTGGTACGTTCCCTATCGAAACCATCATGCTTGTTGTGAGAAGCTCTGGTTTGTGAGAAGCTTATACCCGAACCTGCCCCAAATGGGACAAATTTTTTACCACGGCATGTTGATGCCGCTCCATGATAGCATGCCAAGTTTCATGAATTTTAGACGAGTTTTGGATTTACTAGAATTAAAAAACCAGGCATCTCAACATTTTGCCGGCAATCAATAGTGCCTTGGTGTTTGAATTTCATTCTCATCTCTTGCATGGGACCTAGAAATTCACTCAAGGACACACATGTGATTTTTCAACCAACTTTGGTGCATTGGAGCATGTGCTTGTAGTTCAAATTTGAATTATGCACATAAAATGCCTAGAAAACCAAGTTAATGTATAAAAAGGCCAGGGGAACCCTGAAAAATTCCAAGATTAAACACAACACTCCTATTTTTCTATGTTGGCACTAGAAATTTTTTGAAAGCAATAAGAGGCAACGGATATCGTCCCGTCCCCGAAGGTGGTACGTTCCCTATCAAAACCATCATGATTATTGTGAGAAGCTCTGGTTTGTGAGAAGCTTATACCCAAACCTGCCCCAAATGGGACAAAATTTTCACCCCGGCATGTTGATGCCTTGTCACATCCCTAGTTCTGGTATGATCTAGGCTTGCTTTGTGCATCATGTTTAAGTTTCAAATGAATTTGAAACGGGGAACGTTTCAAACCCTAGCACCAAAGCAAATTCAAATAGGTTCAAATTAAAAATGGAATTTCAATAAACCCAAAATGCTCTTCAAAAATGTTCATGGCCTTTGGAAAATGTTGCAAACAACAACCAGAGGTGATGCACATTTTTTCTAAACATTTTGGATTTTTGAGTGAACCCATATGTATTTGAATTGGAGCTGTTTAAAATAATATAAATATTTTAAAGGCTCCAAAAATGTTGGAAATTGGTGAGGGCCTCTGGTATATTATAACTAGTGGTCACAAGGAATCCCAACATTTTTAGAATTGTGCTAGTATTTATTTTAAGTCAAAACAAATGTCAGAAATAGAAAAGAAAACAAAAAGGGAAAACTTACCTGAGGCCTGGCACTGTGAGGCCCAGTTGGCCGGCCCAGCCAGCTGGCCCTGCCAGTCATCTCCCTCCTCTCGCCAGGAGGATGAGAGGCGCGTGCCCAGCGCCCGCGGCCACACGCCAAGGCCACCTCCTCTCTCCCTGCCTGCCTGTCCCCTTCCCGGTGCCATTGTGGAGGCCACGGAGACGCCCCGCACCTCTCCCACTCTCTCCCGCGCTTCTCCCCTCCTACGGCACCCTCTCCCGCGACGGCCGAAGCACTGCCGTCGCAGCTGACAAGCACCACGGCGGCCACTGCCTCCCCCTCGCCCCCTGGACATGCCCATTAGCTCCGCGCTGCCGTCCTCGACCTCTCTAACGACTCACGCAAGCCGGGACGCCCTGTAGAGCTGCCCTCGACGTTGTCTTCCTCGTCGGTGCCGCGGATCACCGCCGTCAAATTCGTCGCCGTCCAGCCTTCCCCGAGCTCACTAGCCTGCTCCGCGAGTTCCTTGTGAGCCCCTCTTTCCTCCTCCCCTCTCCACATCGTCTCTTGCGACCTCTAGTCGTGGTTCCCACCTCGGCCGGAGCCCGCCACCGCCGCCACGAAGCTCGCCGTCGCTAGCAGCCCCGCCTGGCCAAACCAAGCACGTAGGCATGCTCCGGGCATCCCCAGGAAGCCGCAGCACGCCTCAGGTCGCTTGCTAGTGCACCATAGCGCTCGCGCCTGAGCTCGCCGAGCTCCGGCCACCGCACTCGTCGTCGCCGGTGCCACTCCGGCCACCCCCCGGCCACGCCACCACCATGGTTGGATGCGGACGAGCGTCCGCACCCCGTAGCTGCGCTCGGCGCGCCAAATGGCGCCCTGTAGGCAAAACCCGCAGCGCACCGCCGCGTCTCGCCTCACCGGCGTCGAGCCGCCGGCAGGTTTGCCCAGTTGACCAGGGTATTTGACCTCCCCTGGGTCTATGACATGCGGGCCCCGCCCAGTTAATTAGTCTAGTTTAGGTTTAAAACTAATTAGTTTAACCTCGGTTAGTGCTAATTAAACTAGGTTAGTTTAGTTAGTCATTGACCAGTGGGTCCCACTAGTCAGGTTTGACCTGGACCACGCATGTTGACTTGCTGACATCACACTGACATCATGCTGACGTAATAAGTCATTTCTGGATTTAGTTTAAATTAGAATAAATTAGGAAAATCCATAAAATGATATAAACTTCTAAAATTCATAGAAATTCAACCGTAGCTCACAATGAAATAATTTATATATAAAAAATGATCAGAAAAATGCAAGGAATCCATTTATGCCAGTTACATGCATGAAAAACCAACTTATACATGCTGTATAAGTGAAAACATAATATGGGCATTTTAAATGCTTCATTTTGAATTTGCATTTGAATCTTTGATTCAAATGGGCTTCAACCAATTTGGTAGCATCTTGCATTAGCCCAAACACTACCATTTGCACATGTTATGTTCATGCATCATATTGTTGCATTGTTTGTGTATTGATTGTCGGCATCGTTTCTTCTCGATAGGTTCCACTCCGGAAGGTGTTCCCGAGTACCTGTCAGAGGAGCAGTGCCCCATCGTCGTTCTATCAGGCAAGCAACCCCCCCTTGAGCATTTCGATAAATCCCACTCTCTCGCTCTGGCTCCTTATACTGCATTAGGACAACAACGATTCAACTGCTACTTTCTGCTGCGGTAGTTGAACCCATTCCTCTGCATGACCTATCATTGCCACAGTAAATAGCTGAAACCCACTAGCATGAGTAGGAGTTGCTTGAGCCTTGATGTGCCTACTCATCCATGCTTGTTTTCTTTATGCCAGCTATGCTTAGAGTTGTGTCAGGTCTGATTCATCGGGAATGAATCGGAGTGGTGAACATGTCCTACCAATAAAGGCTAAGTGTGTGAACACGTTTTGGTAAAGGTAGTGATGAGAGGCCATGTAGGAGTACATGGTGGGTTGTCTCATTGGAACCGTCCCTTAGCACTGAGTTCTATGTATGTTATCCAAGTCCAGTTACTACCACACATTGGGTTCCGGTTATCCGGCCCCTCTCGGCTTATTAATCCACTTGATCTCTGTCCAGGAGTTGCAACTAGTTTCTGGCGTTTGTAGGTAGTTCTACTTGTCTACCAGGTGGTGTCCGACGGGACGGGCTTGGGACAGACTAGGCACCGTGGCACGGTGTACCAAGTGGCACCCGGATGGTGGACTTGGGAACCCTGCACACATCGTTTGGGGCTGTACTGGAGACTTCGGCCGGAACTCCTTGCGGATGGAACTCGAATAGGCGATAAACCTGGACGAGAGACTTGTGTGGTTAGTCAGGTCGTGGCCGACACCCTCGCCCGGCTTCCGCTTGAAGGTTGCCGGGGTACATGACGTGTACAGGGCGATAAGTGGCGAGAGTGTGTGTGAAGAAGTACACCCCTGCAGGGTTAATATTATCTATTCAAATAGCCATTTTCCTCGGATATGGAAACTTGGAGGACTTATGTAGTACATAGACAACTTGAAGTGGCTACTCTAAAATCCGCAAGATAAGCGTGAGTGCTATGGATGGCCTTCTCGTAGGGAGACGAGAACGGATCCATAGTGGAGTATTGATATGGCGAATATGTGGACTCGTGTGTGTCTTCTCACCTCAAAGAAGTTTCTGATACTCGTAGTATAGGTTAGCCACTGAGTCAAAGCTGGCTTGCTGCTGTCAAAACTCCACCACCCCTTTGTTGATAATGTTGCATATGTAGATAGTTCTGATGTAAGACTTCCTGAGTACCTTCGTACTCACGTTTGCTTATTTATGTTTTGCAGTTGGTTACACTAGTGACTTCGACGAGTAGCTTGTATCCCAGCTACGATCTTGTACCCTTTGGAGGGTCTTGTAGGTAGTCAGGCTTCTCAGCCCTTTTCTTTTATAGTTGTCTGTACTCAGACATGTAATGCTTCCATTGCTTGTATGCTCTGAATGATGGGTCATGAGACCCCTGTTTGTATTGAATGCTATGTGGCTCTTCCGGGCCTTTATATATATATGAGTTTGAGTTATGTTGTGATGCCATGTTGTACAACACATACTTGCATGTTATGCGTACGTGTAACGTGTATTGCTATGTGTGGGATCCGGCAATCTAGTTGTTTATCCTTGGTAGCCTCTCTTATGGGGAAATGTAGTCTAGTGCTTCCACTGAGCCTTGGTAGTCCGCTACAGCCTGGTTTATCGGAGTCTTGTTAGCCCAGCACTACTGCTCCGGAACACTTAGACTGGCCGGCATGTGATTCACTTTGTTCCTGTGTCTGTCCCTTCGGGGAAATGTCACGCGGAGACAATCCGGAGTCTTGTTAGCCTGCTACAGCCCGGGTTCCCGGAGTCCTGTTAGCCCAGTTGCTACATCCTCGATTCATACGCTGTTGATTGCTACGTCTTGAGCTTGCGTTGGTTTTCCCCAAAGAGGAAGGGATGATGCAGCAGAGTAGCGTAAGTATTTCCCTCAGTTTTTGAGAACCAAGGTATCAATCCAGTAGGAGCCCATGCTCAAGTCCCTCATACCTGCACAAAGTGATAGCTACTCGCAACCAACATGATTAGGGGTTGTCAAGCCCTTCACGGTCACTTACGAGAGTGAGATCTGATAGATAGAATATTTTTGGTATTTTTGATATAAGGATGCAAAGTAAAAAGTAAAAACAAAGTAAATAGCAAAACAATATAAAAGTGATGGAGATTGATATGATGAGAATAGACCCGGGGCCCATAGGTTTCACTAGTGGCTTCTCTCAAGAGCATACGTATTCTACGGTGGGTGAACAAATTACTGTTGAGCAATTGATAGAATTGTGCATAATTATGAGAATATCTAGGCATGATCATGAATATAGGCATCACGTCTGTGACAAGTAGATCGAAACGATTCTGCATCTACTACTATTACTCCACTCATCGACCGCTATCCAGCATGCATCTAGAGTATTAAGTTAAAAACAGAGTAATACTTTAAGCAAGATGACATGATGTAGAGAGATAAATTCATGCAATATTAAATAAACCCCATCTTGTTATCCTCTATGGCAACGATACAATACGTGCCTTGCTGCCCCTTCTGTCACTGGGTAGGACACCGCAAGATCGAACCCAAAGCTAAGCACTTCTCCCATGGCAAGAACTACCAATCTAGTTGGCCAAACCAAACGGATAATTCGAAGAGACTTGCAAAGATAACCAATCATACATAAAATAATTCAGAGAAGATTCAAATATTATTCATAGATAGACTTGATCATAAACCCACAATTCATCGGTCTCAACAAACACACCGCAAAAAGAAGATTACATCGAATAGATCTCCACAAGAGAGGGGGAGAACTTTGTATTGAGATTCAAAGAGAGAGAAGAAGCCATCTAGCTACTAACTATGGACCCGAAGGTCTGAGGTAAACTACTCACACTTCATCGGAGGGGCTAGGATGATGTAGAAGCCCTCCGTGACGACGGCCCTCTTCCGGCGCAGCTCCGGAACAGGCCCCAAGATGGGATCTCGTGGATACAGAAAGTTGCGGCGGTGGAATTAGGGTTTTGGCTCCTGTTCTGATTGTTTGGGGGTACGTGTGTATATATAGGAGGAAGGAGTACGTCGGTGGAGCACCGAGGGGCCCACGAGGCAGGGGCGCGCCCTAGGGGGGGCGCCCCCCACCCTCGTGACCACCTCTTTGATCCCTTGCAGTAGGGTCCAAGTCCCCTGGATCACGTTCGGTGAGAAAATCACGTTTCCGAAGATTTTATTCCGTTTGGACTCCGTTTGATATTCCATTTATCCGAAACACTGAAATAGGCAAAAAACAGCAATTCTGGGCTGGGCCTCCGGTTAATAGGTTAGTCCCGAAAATAATATAAAAGTGGAAAATAAAGCCCAATATAGTCCAAAACAGTAGATAATATAGCATGGAGCAATCAAAAATTATAGATACGTTGGAGACGTATCAAGCATCCCCGAGCTTAATTCCTGCTTTTCCTCGAGTAGGTAAATGATAAAAAGAGAATTTTTGATGCGGAGTGCTACTTGGCATAATTTCAATGCAAATCTTCTTAATTGTGGTATGAATATTCAGATTAGAAAGATTCAAGACAAAAGTTTATATTGACATAGAAAATAATAATACTTTAAGCATACTAACAAAGCAATTATGTCTTCTCAAAATAACATGGCCAAAGAAAGTTATCCCTACAAAATCATATAGTCTGGCTATGCTCCATCTTCCCCACACAAAGTATTTAAATCATGCACAACCCCGATGACAAGCCAAGCAATTGTTTCATACTTTTGATGTTCTCAAACTTTTTCAATCTTCACGCAATACATGAGCGTGAGCCATGGACATAGCACTATAAGTGGAATAGGATGGTGGTTGTGGAGAAGACAAAAAGGAGAAGATTGTCTCACATCAACTAGGCATATCAACGGGCTATGGAGATGCCCATCAATAGATATCAATGTGAGTGAGTAGGGATTGCCATGCAACGGATGCACTAGAGCTATAAGTGTATGAAAGCTCAACAAAAGAAACTAGTGGGTGTGCATCCAACTTGCTTGGTCACGAAGACCTAGGGCATTTTGAGGAAGCCCATCATTGGAATATACAAGCCAAGTTCTATAATGAAAGATTCCCACTAGTGTATGAAAGTGACAACATATGAGACTCTCTATATGAAGAACATGGTGCTACTTTGAAGCACAAGTGTGGAAAAAGGATAGTAGCATTGTCCCTTTTATTTATTTAAATTTTTTATTTGTTTGGCCTTTCTTTTTTTATTTGGCATTTCTTTTTTTATTTGGCCTTTTTTGGGACAATGCTCTATTGAATGATGATCATCACACTTCTATTTATTTACAACTCGATACTAGAACAAAGTATGACTCTATATGAATGCCTCCGGCGGTGTACCGGGATGTGCAATGATGCATGAGTGGCAAGTATGAAAGAATTATGAACAGTGGCTTTGCCACAAATACTATGTCAACTACATGATCATGCTAAGCAATACGACAATGATGAATGTGTCATGATACACGGAATGGTGGAAAGTTGCATGGCAATATATCTCGGAATGGCTATGGAAATGCCATAATAGATAGGTATGGTGGCTGTTTTGAGGAAGGGATATGGTGGGTTTATGGTACCGGCGAAAGTTGCGCGGTACTAGAGAGGCTAGCAATGATGGAAGGGTGAGAGTGCGTATAATCCATGGACTCAACATTAGTCATAAATAACTCACATACTCATTGCAAAAATCTATTAGTCATCAAAACAAAGTACTACGCGCATGCTCCTAGGGGGATAGATTGGTAGGAAAAGACCATCGCTCGTCCCCGACCGCCACTCATAAGGAAGGCAATCAATAAATAAATCATGCTCCGACTTCGTCACATAACGGTTCACCATACGTGCATGCTACGGGAATCACAAACATCAACACAAGTATTTCTCAAATTCATAACCACTCAACTAGCATGACTCTAATATCACCATCTCCATATCTCAAAACAATTATCAAGTATCAAACTTCTCTTAGTATTCAACACACTCATAAGAGAATTTTATTATTCTTGAATACCTAGCATATTAGGATTTTAAGAAAATTACCATGCTATTTAAGACTCTCAAAATAATATAAGTGAAGCATGAGAGTTCATCTATTTCTTCAAAATAAAACTACCACCATGCTCTAAAAGGTATAAGTGAAGCACTAGAGCAAATGACAAACTACTCCAAAAGATTTAAGTGAAGATCAATGAGTAGTTAAATAATTATTTAGCTATGTGAAGACTCTCTAACATTTAATAATTTCAGATCTTGGTATTCTATTCAAACAGCAAGAAAAGAAAAATGACATCTAAGAATAGCAAACATCATGTGAAGAAGCAAAAACTTAGGATCAACCGATACTAACCGATAGTTGTTGAAGAAGAAAGGTGGGATGCCAACCGGGGTATCCCCAAGCTTAGATGCTTGAGACTTCTTGAAATATTATCTTGGGGTGCCTTGGGCATCCCCAAGCTTGAGCTTTTGTGTCTCCTTAATTCCTCTCATATCACGGTCTCCCTAAATCTCAAAAGCTTCATCCACACAAAACTCAACAAGGACTCGTGAGATAAGTTAGTATAAACCATTGCCAAAACCTTATCATACTATACTGTAGCAAATCACTAAAATTATTATTCAACATTGCATACTAAATGCCTCTGCATATTTAATAGTCCTATCCTCAAATAGAATCATTAAAGAAGCAAACATATGCAAATAATGCAAACATAACAGCAATCTGCCTAAACAGGATAGTCTGTAAAGAATGCTGCAACATCCATACTTCCCTAGCTCCAACAATTATGAAATAAAATTCCCACTGTAGTAAATTTATCATAGCTTAATATGCAAAAGGTTTCAACATTTTATCACATTCTTACTTTTCTAGGGAATTATTGCAACAGCGGTAAACTTTCTGTTTTCAAACAGCAACATGTATACTTGTAACATAGGCATAGTAAAGGCTATCAATGCCACTTTTATTGAAATAAAAGATTCAAAAACATTGTTCTAAATAACAGCAAGCAAATCCTAACAAAATAAATTGACGCTCCAAGCAAAACACATATCATGTGGCGAATAAAAATATAGCTCCAAGTAAAGTTACCGATGAACGAAGACGAAAGAGGGGATGCCTTCCGGGGCATCCCCAAGCTTAGGCTCTTGGTTGTCCTTGAATATTACCTTGGGGTGCCTCGGGCATCCCCAAGATTAGGCTCTTGCCACTCCTTATTCCATAGTCCATCGAATCCTTACCCAAAACTTGAAAACTTCACAACACAAAACTTAACAGAAAACTCGTAAGCTCCGTTAGTATAAGAAAATAAATCACCACTTCAAGGTACTGTAATGAACTAATTATTTATTTATATTGGTGTTAAAATTACTGTATTCCAACTTCTCTATGGTTTATAAACTATTTTACTAGCCATAGATTCATCAAAATAAGTAAACAACACATGAAAAACAGAATCTGTCAAAAACAGAACAGTCTGTAGTAATCTGGATCAAACGTATACTTATGGAGCTCATAAAATTCTCAAATAAATTGCTAGACCTGAGGAATTTATCTATTAATCATCTGCCAAAAGAATTAACTAAATAGCACTCTCCAAATAAAAATGGCAGCAATTCTCGTGAGCGCTAAAGTTTCTGTTTTTGACAGCATGATCAACAAGAGTTTCCCAAAGTCTTCCCAAAGGTTCTACTTGGCACAAACACTAATTAAACGCATGAAACCACATCTAAACAGAGGCTATATGAATTATTTATTACTAAGCAGGAACAAAAATAAAATTGGGTTGCCTCCCAACAAGCGCTATCGTTTAATGCCCCTAGCTAGGCATGATGATTTCAATGATGCTCACATGAAGGATAAGAATTGTAACATAAAGAGAGCATCATGAAGAATATGACTAGCACATTTAAGTCTAACATACTTCCTATGCATAGGGATTTTGTGAACAAACAACTTATGGGAGCAATAATCAACTTGCATAGGAAGGTAAAACAAGCATAACTTCAAAACTTTAAGCACATAGAGAGGAAACTTGATATTATTGCAATTCCTACAAGCATATGTTCCTCCCTCACAATAATTTTCAGTAGCATCATGAATTAATTCAACAATATAACCAGCACCTACATCATTCTTTTCATGATCTACAAGCATAGAAATTTTATTACTCTCCACATAAGCAAAATTCTTCTCATGAATAATAGTGGGAGCAAACTCAACAAAATAACTATCATGCGATTGAAAATTAAGATCAAGATGACAAGTTTCATGGTTATCATTATTATTTAAAGCATACTATCATCACAATAATCATCATAGATAGGAGGCATGCTTTCATCATAATAAATTTGCTCATCAAAACTTGGGGGACAAAAAATATCATCTTCATCAAACGTAGCTTCCCCAAGCTTGTGGCTTTGCATATCATTAGCATCATGGATATTCAAGGAATTCATACTAACAACATTGCAATCATGCTCATCATTCAAATATTTAGTGCCAAACATTTTATAGATTTCTTCTTTTAGCACTTGAGCACAATTATCCTTTCCATCATACTCACGAAAGATATTAAAAAGGTGAAGCGTATGAGACAAACTCAATTCCATTTTTTTGTAATTTTCTTTTGTAAACTAAACTAGTGATAAAACAAGAAACTAAAAGACTTGATTGCAAGATCTAAAGATATACCTTCAAGCGCTAACCTCCCCGGCAACGGCGCCAGAAATTCTTCTTGCTACGTCTTGAGCTTGCGTTGGTTTTCCCCGAAGAGGAAGGGATGATGCAGCAGAGTAGCGTAAGTATTTCCCTCAGTTTTTAAGAACCAAGGTATCAATGCAGTAGGAGCCCACACTCAAGTCCCTCGTACCTGCACAAAGCGATAGCTACTCGCAACCAACGCGATTAGGGGTTGTCAAGCCCTTCATGGTCACTTACGAGAGAGAGATCTGATAGATAGAATATTTTTGGTATTTTTGATATAAGGATGCAAAGTAAAAAGTAAAAACAAAGTAAATATCAAAATAATATAAAAGTGATGGAGATTGATATGATGAGAATAGACCCGGGGGCCATAGGTTTCACTAGTGGCTTCTCTCAAGAGCATAAGTATTCTACGGTGGGTGAACAAATTACTGTTGAGCAATTGATAGAATTGTGCATAATTATGAGAATATCTAGGCATGATCATGAATATAGGCATCATGTCCGTGACAAGTAGATCGAAACGATTCTGCATCTACTACTATTACTCCACTCATCGGCCGCTATCCAGCATGCATCTAGAGTATTAAGTTAAAAACAGAGTAACGCTTTAAGCAAGATGACATGATGTAGAGAGATAAATTCATGCAATATGAAATAAAACCCATCTTGTTATCCTCGATGGCAATGATACAATACGTGCCTTGCTGCCCCTTCTGTCACTGGGTAAGGACACCGCAAGATCGAACCCAAAGCTAAGCACTTCTCCCATGGCAAGAACTACCAATCTAGTTGGCCAAACCAAACGGATAATTCGAAGAGACTTGCAAAGATAACCAATCATGCATAAAGAATTCAGAGAAGATTCAAATATTATTCATAGATAGACTTGATCATAAACCCAGAATTCATCGGTCTCAATGAACACACCGCAAAAAGAAGATTACATCGAATGGATCTCCACAAGAGAGGGGGAGAACTTTGTATTGAGATTCAAAGAGAGAGAAGAAGCCATCTAGCTACTAACTATGGACCTGAAGGTCTGAGGTAAACTACTCACACTTCATCGGAGGGGCTTGGATGATGTACAAGCCCTCCGTGATGACGGCCCTCTTCCGACGGAGCTCTGGAACAGGCCCCAAGATGGGATCTCGTGGATATAGAAAGTAGCGGCGGTGGAATTAGGGTTTTGGCTCCTGTTCTGATTGTTTGGGGGTACGTGTGTATATATAGGAGGAAGGAGTACGTCGGTGGAGCACCGAGGGGCCCACGAGGCAGGGGGCGTGCCCTAGGGGGGGGGCGCCCCCCACCCTCATGACCACCTCTTTGATCCCTTGCAGTAGGGTCCATGTCTCTGCATCACGTTCGGTGAGAAAATCACGTTTCCGAAGATTTTATTCTGTTTGGACTCCGTTTGATATTCCATTTATCCGAAACACTGAAATACGCAAAAAACAACAATTCTGGGCTGGGCCTCCGGTTAATAGGTTAGTCCCAAAAATAATATAAAAGTGGAAAATGAAGCCCAATATAGTCCAAAACAGTAGATAATATAGCATGGAGCAATCAAAAATTATAGATACGTTGGAGACGTATCATTGATCGACATGCTCGAGGTTGATTCATGTATGCCTATCCCTGTAAGTTAGTGCCACTTTGGGTTCACGACTAGTCATGTTGGCCCAGTTTCTCTGTCATATGGATGCTAGCGACACTATCATATACGTGAGCCAAAAGGCGCAAACGGTCCCGGGCCATGGTAAGGCGACACCTGTGGGGATACCGTGCATGAGTCCGCAAGGTGATATGATGTGTTACATGCTAGATCGGTGTGACCTAGGATCGGGGTCCCGACATGCCTCTCCATGATATCATGCAAAGTTTCATGAATTTCAAACGAGTTCTGGATTTACTAGAATTTTAAAACCAGGTATCTCAATGTTTTGCTGGCAATCAACAGTGACCTGGTGTTTGAAATTCATTCCCATCTCTTGCATGGGACCTAGAAATTCACCCAAGGACACACATGTGATTTTTCAACCAACTTTGGTGCATTGGAGCATGTACTTGTAGTTTAAATTTGACTTATGCACATAAAATGCCTAGAAAAACCCAGTTAATGTATAAAAAAGGCCAAACGAACCCCGAAAAATTCATTCCCATTTCTTGCATGGGACCTAAGCATGCACCGAAGGACACATATTTAATTTTTCAACCATTTTGTATGCACCAGAGCATGTGCATGTGGTTTAATTTTGAATTGTGCACCTAAAATGGCTAGAAAACCAGTTTAATGTATAAAATGTCCAAACGAACCCTGAATAATTCCAATTCTTTTACGACACACATATAGTTGCATGTTCATTGCAGATAAAAGGTCTAGCAATTCAAACATCGTCTATTGCCGCAGTGACCCCATTTTGTAATTCAAATCAAGTAGATCCCACACAGTTTATTATCACCAACCGTGTGCGATGTAGTAGAAAATATCTTGGCGCACCGTCAGTGTATAGTACGCCTATGGCTTATGCGAGAAGGTGCGTCGGCTACTGTCAGTGTCAAAACTGGCGAATCTCGGGTAGGGGGTCCCGAACTGTGTGTCTAAGGCAGATGGTAACAGGAGGCAGGGGACACGATGTTTACCTAGGTTCGGGCCCTCTTGATGGAGGTAATACCCTACGTCCTGCTTGATTGTTCTTGATGATATGAGTATTACAAGAGTTGATCTACCACGAGATCGTAGAGGCTAAACCCTAGAAGCTAGCCTATGGTCTGATTGTTTGTTGTCCTACGGACTAAACCCTCCGGTTTATATAGACACCGGAGGGGGCTAGGGTTACACAGAGTCGGTTACAAGGGAGGAGATCTACATATCCATATTGCCTAGCTTGCCTTCCACGCCAAGGAGAGTCCCATCCGAACATGGGACGAAGTCTTCAATCTTGTATCTTCATTGTCCAACAGTCCGGCCAAAGGATATAGTCCGGCTGTCCGGAGACCCCCTAATCCAGGACTCCCTCAGTAGCCCGTGAACCAGGCTTCAATGACGATGAGTCCGGCGTGCAGTTTTGTCTTCGGCATTGCAAGGCGGGTTCCTCCTCCGAATACTCCATAGAACATTTTGAACACCAGAATAGTGTCTGGCTCTGCAAAACAAGTTCCACATACTACCATAGAGAGAATAATATTTCCACAAATCCAATCTGCTGACACGTTTGACAACATGACATCACATCATGGCCCGGTCATTATTCGAACCGTTTTTCTCAACCAGCACCGCACATAACGCGGGGCGGTTTTCTTGACACATCCTGTCAAAGTAGAGATTGTGTCCCCCTTATTACGGGATTCTCATCAATACGGACGTGGGTAACCCAACCACGCCATCAATTACGGCGCTTGGGGAATAAGATGTCTTACCAGGTGAGTGGGGAGGCACACCGCGTCTTCCGCCCTTATAAAGGGACAAGGATTCACTCTTTTCACCCACACCTTCTTCCCGATTCATTCCGATCTGCTCAGGCTCCAGCACCCAAGCGTTCATCTTCCCTGCCCACAAAAGGCCTTCCAAAGATGTCCGGATCCAGAGCAGGAGGCAAATGGATGGCCTCTACCGTCCGAGAGAAGGATATCAAAAAGCTTCGGGAGGCCGGGTATCTGGCCAAGAAAATCAGCCACCGTCTTACGACGGCGGGACAGATCGTCCCTACACCGGAACCCCATGAGAGGGTTGTATTCCTCCCTCATTTTGTCCGCGGGCTAGGGTTTCCCCTCCACCCGTTCGTTCGCATCATCATGTACTATTATGGGATCAATCTTCATGATCTATCCCCTAATTCCTTCCTCAACATATCGACATTTATTGTCGTGTGCGAGGCTTTCCTCCGCATTTCGCCGCACGTCGGTTTATGGCCGAAGGTTTTTAATGTGAAGCCCAAGGTGGTGGGCGGCGAGCACGCCGAGTGCGGGGGCACTATGGTGAGCAAGATGCCCAACGTCATATGGCCAACGGGAACCTTTAATGATTCTGTCAAGGAGTGGCAACAACAGTGGTTTTACATCACTGAGTCGTGCGGCAAGGAATGGGCCGCCTCTCCCGAGTTTCGATCCGGCGCCCCTTTGCGGCTTACATCCTGGGTCAAGAAAGGCCTGGACTGGTCCTCATCCGACGAACTGTCGGTGCTTCAGACGCGCGTTAAAGATATGGGAGATAAGAGCATTGAGCTTGTCAACATAGTCCAGGTGATGTTAGTCCGCCGGATACTGCCTTGTCAACACCGGACTTGCAATCTATGGGATTTTGATCTGGCCCGGCACCAAACCTTGCGAAGGTTCTTCGGCTCCTTGCACGAGGACAATTGGAAGGTGCTTTTCAATTCCAGCAAATCATGGCCGGACTCCGCCGAAGACCGTGGGTACCAACTGCCTCGCCCTGCAAGTTCAGTGAGTTTATCAAACTTTTCTATCCGCATGACCCAAAGGAAGCGCTTAATGCATGTTTATTCAACTCCCCCAGAGCTGGACGAAGAAGGCAGAGCAGATCCATTGTCTGGCCTCGCTACCCGAAGACCCGGCCATCCCACTTCTGACAAAGATGCTGGTCCCGGCGCCCTACAAGGTGCCAAATAAGATGGCCGAAAAGGAGGCCAAAAAGGCCCAAAAGGGCGGCCTTTGCCGTCGCGGCACTTCGTACATAATACCCGAAGGCTCTGATACCCATTCCGCCTCCGAAGAGGATAAAAAGGAGGAGGAAGATGAATCCCCTGCGGGGGGAAGGAGGAAGAGGACGACCTCCGCACCCTTAAAGGCTGAACTGCCCAAAAGGGGAAGGGCTTCTCTTCCGGAGGAGTCCACTGCCGCCGCCGACAGCGACCTGGCATGGGATCCCAGGGCCCAGCCCCTGGTCAACTCGTAAGTATATAAAATCCGAGTACGTTTAAGCGTCCGGACTCATCGTGGCTTAGCATTTTAACCTTAAGCCATATTTTTTGGTAGTCCGGTGAGGTCCCGTACCAAACAATCCTCATCAGAGGACCTGCTGAGCTCGAATGCTATGGAGAGTGGGATGCCCCAAAAGGCCCCTTCCTCCAAACAGGTGCATAACACCGAGGCTTCGTCCCAGGAGGACCTCGGCCAAGGAGGAAAGGAAGAAACCGTGAAGGCGGCGCCTGGAGGTCAAACCGCAGGGGCCGGACACGTGAGGGAAAAGATTCCCATAGGGTCTGACGGCGGGGGCGACCTTGAGTTCGGCTCCTCATCGGATGCGATTCCAGAGGTGTATACGGCTCCAGAATCAAGAAGACAGCCTCCTTCAGCTAGAGGGAGCGTGCCTGTTCCGCTAGCGACCTCTGTCCATCCAGAGGTGTCAGATGCTTTGTTGGTGGCGTTACGAGATGCCTCCATTGTTAACGAACACCGTGCCCTTATGGGTGCGGTGATTGAGAAGATTCAGTCAACCGAGAGTGGACTGAACGAAGCCTGTATCAACCTTATAAGAGGCTTTGAGGTATGTTTTATAAGTTACCGAAGAGTGTCATAGTTGTTGGGGAACGTTGCAGAAAACAAAAATTTTCCTACGGTTTCACCAAGATCCATCTATGAGTTCATCTAGCAACGAGTGATCGGATGCATCTACATACCTTTGTAGATCACGAGCGGAAGCGTTCAAGGAACGGGGATGAGGTAGTCGTACACGACGTGATCCAAATCACCGGAGATCCTAGAGCCGAACGAACGGCACCTCTGCGTTCAACACACGTACGGTTGGCATGACGTCTCCTCCTTCTTGATCCAGCAAGGGGGAAGGAGAGGTTGATGATGATCCAGCAGCACGACGGCGTGGTGGTGGATGCATGGCGTCACAGCAGCAGGGCTTTGCCGTATACTACGAGAGGAAGAGGTGTAGCAGGGGAGAGGGAGGCGCCAAGACTCAAGGTGCGGCTGCCCCCTCCCTCCCCTTCATATATATAGGCTCCCCTAAGGGGGGCGGCGGCCCTAGGAGATGAGATCTCCTAGGGGGGGGGGGGCGGCCAGGGCTGGAGTGGCCCCCAAGGCAAGGTGGGGCGCCACCCACCCCTAGGGTTTCAACCCTAGGCGCATGGGGTGGGCCTAGGGGGGCGCACCAGCCCACTATGGGCTGGTTCCCCTCCCCACTTTGGCCCATGGGGCCCTCCGGGATGGGTGGCCCCACCCGGTGGACCCCTGGGACCCTTTCGGTGGTCCCGGTACAATACCGGTGACCCCGAAACTTGTCCCGATGGCCGAAACAACACTTCCTATATATAATTCTTTACCTCCGGACTATTCCGAAACTCCTCGTGACGTCCGGGATCTCATCTGGGACTCCAAACAACATTCGGGTTACTGCATATACATATCTTCACAACCCTAGCGTCACCGAACCTTAAGTGTGCAGACCCTACGGGTTCAGGAGACATGTAGACATGACCGAGACGACTCTCCGGTCAATAACCAACAGCGGGATCTGGATACCCATGTTGGCTCCCACATGCTCCTCGATGATCTCATCGGATGAACCACGATGTCGAGGATTTAAGCAACCCCGTATACAATTCCCTTTGTCAATCGATATGTTACTTGCCCGAGATTCGATCGTCGGTATCCCAATACCTTGTTCAATCTCGTTACCGGCAAGTCACTTTACTCGTACCGTAATGCATGATCCCGTGACCAGACACTTGGTCACTTTGAGCTCATAATGATGATGCATTACCGAGTGGGCCCAGTGATATCTCTCCGTCATACGGAGTGACAAATCCCATTCTCGATCCGTGTCAACCCAACAGACACTTTTGGAGATACCCGTAGTATACCTTTATGGTCACCCAGTTACGTTGTGACGTTTGGTACACCCAAAGCACTCCTACGGTATCCGGGAGTTACACGATCTCATGGTCTAAGGAAAGGATACTTGACATTGGAAAAACTCTAGCAAACGAACTATGCCATCTTTATGCTATGTTTAGGATTGGGTCTTGTCCATCACATCATTCTCCTAATGATGTGATCTCGTTATCAATGACATCCAATGTCCATAGTCAGGAAACCATGACTATCTGTTGATCAACGAGCTAGTCAACTAGAGGCTTACTAGGGACATGTTGGTGTCTATTATTCACACATGTATTAGATTTCCGGATAACAAAATTATAGCATGAATAAAGACAGTTATCATGAACAAGGAAATATAATAATAATGCTTTTATTATTGCCTCTAGGGCATATTTCCAACAGTCTCCCTGTAACGCCCCATATGTAACCTTCCCAAATTGTACTCCAACTCTTGCCATTTCTGGCATTAAGTTATATTTAATTCTCGGGTTCGGGTCTTTGTCTCCATGTGTTGTTTTTGTTTTCGTGCATCTCATATCATGTCATCACATGTATTGCATTTGCATACATGTTCATCTCATGCATTCGAGCATTTTCCCCGTTGTCCGTTTTGCATTCCGACGCTTCGTTCTCCTCCGGTGGCCATTTCTAGCTTTCTTTCGTGTGTGGGGATTAAACATTTCCAGATTGGACCGAGACTTGCCATGCGGCCTTGGTTTACTACCGGTAGACCGCCTGTCAAGTTTCGGGTCATTTGGACTTCGTTTGATACTCCAACGGTTAACCGAGGGACCGAAAAGGCCTCGTGTGTGTTGCAGCCCAACACCCCTCCATTTTGTCCCAAAACCCACCAAACTCTGCTCCATCGTCTCGGTCGTTCGATCACGATCGCGTGGGCGAAAACCGCACCTCATT
This sequence comes from Triticum monococcum, assembly GCA_034509565.1. Classification (NCBI taxonomy): domain Eukaryota; kingdom Viridiplantae; phylum Streptophyta; class Magnoliopsida; order Poales; family Poaceae; genus Triticum; species Triticum monococcum. Next base: position 283,401,274 of record CM067841.1, on the reverse strand, counting down.
TGGACTCTCCTAGCTCCACTTATGCCTATTTAAACACCCCCATTTCGGATCTCGTCTTCCTCCCCGTCCTCCTCCTAAAAAAACAGATCAACCCCCCCCCCCCCCCACTGACGGACGTGTCCGGATCCGACCGGACACCGTCCGCTCGCGCCGCCTCCGCCAACCACGCGCCGCCACGTGGCGCTCCAGCGCCCGCCGCCACCAGCGCCCGACCCCGCCGCCCGAGGCGCCGCCGCAGCGCCCACCTCCGCCGCCTCGTCGCCGTTCCTCGCCGCCGCCAGCGCCCGACCCGCCGCCCGAGACGCCGCCGTCCCCGCTGCCTCCTCGCCGCGCCACCGCGGGACGCTGCCCCCGCCGGCGCCGCCGACCGCCACCGCCGCCGTCCACCTCCGCCTCGCCGGCCTCCTCTCCTTCCTCCGGCTCCGGCGAGCTCCGCCGGCGTCGAGCTGCTACAGTGCCACCTCAGGAAGCGTGCCCTGGATCTGGATCTGAGATCCCGTCTCGGTTGACTTTTTCCTCAGAAACCCTAATTCCGTAATTTTTTATGCCATGTTTGGCCTGCCATATCTTTGCACCCGTAGTTCCGATTTGGGCATATGATATGTCAAAATCTTCGTCTCGACGAGTACATCATTTCATTCCATTGCATCATTTGCATTTGAGGTCATCTTGTTGCCCAAAAGGCTGTTGGAAGGAGGCATCATGAGTTAAATTGCAGATCCGTTAGTTCATCATGCACTTTTGTCATTTTTGCCATGTTTAATCCGTGCATGATATGCCTGTGCCCTTTGGGATGAATTGTTAAGCATGTTGTCTTCTTTCCAGAGGTGCCTCCCATGCATTTTTAGGATGTGTGTATTGTCTTGTGCAAGCTTGCAAAGAGGGGTACCTGAGTTTACTGATTTCAGGGACTTAGTGAAAATCACTAAGTCTGGGATGTTTTAGTTCACAATGCTATATGTCCGGCTTGTTTCCTAGTGATCCGTGCCTCTTTTGAGGATGATCAGTAAGAGTGTTTTGTTGTTCTTGTTGTGCTTAATCCATCCATGTCTTTACTTGTTATGTTGGAGCACCCTAGGTTGACTCAATCAAGCTCAACTTTTGCATAGTTGTTGTTTTGGGCAGATCGTGAACTCTTTTGCGATTTTGCCGGAGCTATTGCTAGTGATCCATGCATGCTATGCCATTGTTCTTGCCATGTCTAGCTAGCATTTTGTGCCTTCTTAATGGATATATGCTTGCCTTGCCATGAGTTGCACCGTAGTGAGTGCATCGAGCTCGTTTACATGCCTCCGTGAGTTATTATTTCAGCATGTCCCAGTTTTCACTAAGTCTGAAAACTGATTGTGTTTCATCGATGTTCGTGTGCTCGGTAGAGTATTTTTGTGAACCCTTTTGGCCCCAGGTCATTTTGGGTATTTTGTTAAGCTTGTTGAGTAGCTCCATGCCATGCTCTTACTTGCCATGTTCAGGTTATGCTTCATGTTGTTTTGCTGCTCCGAAGAGAGCATCGTGGTCTGAAATTCCAGACTAGCGTTAATTTCGCTAAGTCCGAAATCTGTTTTGCTTATTCAGTTTTGCCATGCTTGTTTGAAGCCCTTAATGAATGAATTTGCCTATGCCTTAGTCCTGGTGATTTGTTAAGCTTCTTGAGTAAATCATTGCCATGCAATTTGTTTTCATGTTTGGTGGCTGTAGCATGTTCATTTCGTTGCATTTAGGAGCCTACTTGCCGTAAATCGCAGATCGGTTCGTTTAGTAAAACGCTTGCCATTTCTAAACCGTAGCTCCGATTGCCATGATCTTTATATCGTTTTCAGGGGATTTCTTCCCCTCTATCTAGTGGCACACTTGGTTTTCCAAATTGAGGCCAGGTTCATGCATTTCCTGTCACGTCTTGCATTTTGCATCCCGCATCGCATCCCGCATAGCATATCATCTTTGCATATTATTGGTTGCCCTTGCACGTGGTTGATTGTATCCTTGTTGCTTGTTTGTGTTGTTGGGTAGAGCCGGGAGACGAGTTCGCTAACGAGGAGCCCGTTGAGTTTTCTTTTGAGGATCCAGTCAATTCTGACAACTGTGCCGGCAAGATGATCACACCCTTGAAATCACTACTATCTTTGCTATGCTAGTTTGCTCGCTCTTTTGCTTTGCCAATGCTACGATGCCTACCACTTGCTTGTCAGCCTCCCAATTGCCATGATTGAGCCTCTAACCCACCTTGTCCTAGCAAACCGTTGATTGGCTATGTTACCGCTTTGCTCAAGCCCCTTCTTATAGCGTTGTTAGTTGCAGGTGAAGATTGGAGCCGTTCCTTGTTGGAACATTTATTTACTTGTTGGGATATCATTATATCGCTATGTTATCTTTATTCATCTATATACTTGGTAAAGGGTGGAAGGCTCGGCCTCTTGCCTAGTGTTTTGTTCCACTCTTGCCGCCCTAGTTTCCATCATATCGGTGTTATGTTCCCGGATTGTTGCGTCCCTTACGCGGTTGGGCTATAATGGGAACCCCTTGATAGTTCACCTTGATTAAAGCTTGTCCAGCAATGCCCAACATTGGTTTTATCATTTGCCACCTACCCCTTTTTCCCTTGGGTTTCCGGAGCCCGAGGGTCATCTTTATTTTAGCCTCCCACGGGCCAGTGCTCCTCTGAGTGTTGGTCCGAACTAGAGTCCTGTGCAGCGCCCCCTCGGGGAAACCCGAGGTTTGGTTTTAGTTGTATGGAGCGCTCATCTGAGTGTGCCCTGAGAAAGAGATATGTGCAGCTCCTATCGGGATTTGTCGGCACATTCGGGCGGTGTTGCTGGTCTTGTTTTAACCTGTCGAATCATCTTGTTGTACCGGGATACCGAGTCTGATCGGTGGGTCCTGGGTGGAGGTCTATTCCTTCGTTCACCGTGAGAGCTTGTTATGGGCTAAGTTGGGACCCCCCTGCAGGGATTGATCTTTCGAAAGCCGTGCCCGCGGTTATGGGCAGATGGGAATTTGTTAATGTCCGGTTGTAGATAACTTGAACCTTAAATAATTAAAATGAATCAACTGCGTGTGTTGCCGTGATGGCCTCTTCTCGGTGGAGTCCGGGAAGTGGATGCGGCGTTGGAGTTATGTTTGCGTAGGCTGCTCTATATAGTTTCCGCTCGTGCTTTGCCTTCTCTTCTCGCTCTACTTTGCGAATAAGTTAGCCACCATATATGCTAGTCGCTTGCCGCAGCTCCACTTACATTACCCCTTTCCTACCTATTAAGCTTAAATAGTCTTGATCGCGAGGGTGCGAGATTGCTGAGTCCTTTGTGGCTCACAGATTACTATTACACCAGATGCAGGGACCGATGATACTTCTCCGGATGGCACGCTCGAGCTGAAGTGGGAATACGACGAGGACTCTCAGCGTTACTATGTGTCGTTTCCTGATGATCAGTAGTGGTGCCTATTCGGGGTTTGATTCAGGGTTTAGTTGCTTGTTGGGGGTCTTTTCTATTTTGGCTCCGTAGTCGGGCCATGAGTGATTGTATGATGGATGTTATTTATGTACTTTGATGTGACGTGGCGAGTGTAAGCCAACTATGATATTATTCCCCTTTATATTATATATGTACATGGATTGTGTAATGATTCCCGACTTGCGACATTGCTTTCTATGTGCCTATGTCTCTAAGTCGTGCCTCGACACGTGGGAGACATAGCCGCATCGAGGGCGTTACAAGTTGGTAATCAGAGCCTTTCCTGACCTTAGGAGCCCCATTGCTTGATCGTTTTTAGCAGCCGAGTTGTGTCTAGAAAAATGTTTTGAGTCCTTAGGAATTATATATCGGAGAGCTTAGGAATTCTTTTTACTTCCTAGTCTCCTCATCGCTCTGGTAAGGCATCCTGACGTAGAGTTTTGACTCTCCTCTTCTCAAATTTCACTAAAAATTTTTTTAGGATCACGCGAGTATCTTAGTTTTGTTCCGATGGCTTATGATGAGAATACTGTCTTGGTGCCTCCTGTCAGGGGTTTAGTGGAAGTGTCCCGGGGAGTTGAGCTCTGAGGTGTTGTCATCATAATTCTATCGTTGCAATTCTGGCATACTTGAGATATGTGCGCGACATCGAAAATCTCCTTTATGCAGTTCGTTGGTGAGATAACCTCGACGCCACCCAGTACTGGGGTGGGAGTTCGGGAGTATCGCCATAACTCGTATAACGGATGCTTTTCGAAGGTTGAGATAGATGGTTTCCGAAGGTTTCTTGGTTATGTGTTGAAGGATGGATGCAGCTGGATGTAGGATTTGCTAGCTTGGGTGAGATATTATGCTTCCCCTGTATCCCCAACACCTGATTGCATAACCGGAAAGTTTCGGGAGTTCCATAGGTGGGAATTCAAGTAGCCTTAGGATATCTTTCCAGCAGATGTGTGATATGAAATTGGGGTTTGACGTCTAGTGGTTCGCCTATTCACGGTCGATTTTACAGTGGTCTCGTTGTGTCTTAAAGAGTCCTTGGCTATGCTGACTCGGGGACGCTTCGTATGTCATGTGCACTGCCTTGTACATGATGGTGCTGTACGGTCGAGCCCGTGTAGGTCCTACCACGAACACTTCGGACAAAATTTCTATCATGTGTTTGTTCCGGCTTATTCCGCAAGCCAACCCTTGGTTTTATTTCAATTTGTGGTATTCGTTCTGCTTCGACGTCATATGTTGATTCCATCCCTCGTTGATGTACCTCCTCTACCTGATTCTTCGTGGCTTCGCAATTTAGGAATATGTGACCACTTCAAGAGAAGTGCATTCGGTCATTTTGTTCGGATGTGAAGACTTTATGTTGCAATTTTCATTCCGTTGGTTTCACCTTCAATATTTCTCTATTTGTTTGCTAATGGTGGTCAACCTCTTCAGGATGGCTCCCGCTAAGAGCACCACTCAGAACCAGAATCAAGATCCGCCGCCACCTCCGCCTCCTCCGGAAGCATGGCAAGCTGTGATGGCTGCTACTAATGCAAATACACAGCTGATCATGCAAATCATCCAAGAGCGGAATCAAAGCAGTCAAGCGAATCAAGGCAACAACCAGAACCATTTTGCAACTCTGAATCAGTTCCTCGCAAATGGTCCAAAGACGTTCAGTAACTGCGTTGAGGCTACCGATGCTGATGATTGGTTAGTCGATCTGGGCAAGCATTTTGAATGTAGCAACGTCAGACCTGAAGATTTCGTCAAGTTCGCGTCTTTCCAGCTCAAGGATCAGGCCGCAGAGTGGTTCCAGCAGTACCGGGATTCCAGAGGTGGACGTTTGATCACTTGGGATGATTTCCGTCGTGATTTTCGAGCTCATCACATTCCTCAAAGTGTGACTGAAAGCAAACGTGAAGAATTCCGCAATCTGAAGCAAGGCTCTTTGTCTGTCTATGACTACAACAAGTTGTTCCAGAAGCTTGCCCATTTTGCCAAGCAGGATGTTCCTGATGAGAAGAGCATGATCTATCAGTTCAGGGGTGGTCTTCGTGAAGAAATTCAGCTCGCTCTTGTCCTCTTCGAGCCGCTGAGATACGATGAGTTCTACAACATGGCACTGAAGCAAGAGGCTGCTCAGCTAAGGTGTGATGCTTCCAGGAAGCGAGTCAGAGACACTACGCCTTCTTCCTCTACTCAAGTGGCCAAGCAGCAGAAGTATTGGCTTCCTCCTCCTCCGTTCCGTCAGCCATATCAGCAGAAGAGCAAAGGTGGCAGTGGTTCATCCCACCCACCCAACCCAGGCTTTCAGAACAAGACTTCGTCTCAAGCTTCAAGATCGAGTGCTCCGTACCACCGTCCGCTCTCAGAGGTCACGTGCAACAAGTGCCAACAGAAGGGTCACTATGCCAACAAGTGTTTCAACCAGAGGCGTCTTCCTCCTCCTCCTCCTGTCAGATCGGCAAGTACAGCTGTGGTCAAGCATAACCCCAAATCCGCCAAGGTCAACTTGATGAACGCAGCTCAGGCAGAGGATTCGTCAGATGTGATCATGGGTAACCTTCCTATTAATGATATTCCTGCAAAAGTTCTTTTTGACACAGGTGCATCGCATTGTTTTATTTCCAAACCTTTTGCATCAAAGTATGAGTGTGATTATCAGTATCTGCAAAGTGCCTTGCAAATTGTGTCACCGGGCAAGAAGATGACAGCTAACACCTGCGTTCCAGAGGTTACTATCACTTTGGGCGACTACAAGTTCCTTTCTTCCCCAATTGTTCTTGGTGATTCCGATATTGATCTTATTCTTGGGATGGACTGGCTCTCTAAACACAAGGCTCACCTCGATTGTGCAGCCAGGCAGATTCAACGGACTCATTTGTCTGAAGATGTCATTGTTTTTGCTGCTCGGGATAATACCATCTGGTTGTTCTCTTTCAGTGAGAAGGGTGTATTGGATGCTACTTCACAGATTCCGGTTGTTTGTGAGTATCAAGATGTCTTCCCAGAAGAACTCCCAGGCATGCCTCCAAACCGGCCGGTTGAATTTGTTATTGAACTTGAGCCCGGTACGGAACCTGTGTGCAAACGTCCCTACAAGCTCGGCCCCGAAGAGTTGAAGGAGTTGAAGAAACAACTCGATGTTCAAGAAAGGATGGGTCTCATTCGGCCTAGTACTTCTCTGTGGGGTTGTGGTGTTCTTTTTGTGAAGAAGAAGGATGGAACGGACCGACTTTGTGTTGATTATCGTCCATTGAACAAGAAGACCATCAAGAACAAATACCCACTTCCCAACATTAATGAGCTGTTCGAACAACTCAAGGGTGCTCAAGTATTCTCCAAGCTTGACCTCCGTATGGGTTATCATCAAATTCGCATTCGTGAGCAAGATATTCCAAAGACGGCATTCAGAACAAGCTATGGGTCATATGAATACACTGTTATGTCTTTTGGCCTCGCCAATGCTCCTCCGACGTTCTCTCGCATGATGAACTTGATCTTCAACCCCTACACCAATGACTTTGTTTTGGTCTATCTCGACGACATCCTGGTTTTCTCGAAGAACAAGGAAGATCATGCCAAGCACTTGCGTTTGGTTCTTGACAAGCTCAGGGAACATCAATTCTACGCCAAATTCTCCAAGTGTGAATTTTGGCTCGATGAGGTTCTTTATCTTGGTCATATTATCTCTGCCAAGGGCATTTCCGTGGATCCTGAGAAGGTTTCTGCAATTGTTAATTGGGAACCTCCTCAGAATGTGAAGCAACTCCGTAGCTTCCTTGGTCTTGCAAGTTATTGCCGAAGATTCGTTGAAAACTTCTCCAAGATCGCGAAGCCTCTCTCTAATCTTCTTCAGAAGCACGTCAAGTACGTTTGGTCTCCGGAGTGTGATATCGCTTTCAACGCTTTGAAAGAGAAATTGATCACTGCTCCAGTTCTAACTCCGCCTGATGAAACCAAGCCGTACGAGGTCTTTTGTGATGCCTCTCTCCAAGGTCTAGGTGCTGTACTGATGCAAGAGAAGAAAGTTGTTGCTTATACCTCTCGCCAGTTGAAGCCTAATGAGAAGAACTACCCCACTCATGATCTCGAGTTGGCGGCAGTTGTGCATGCATTGTTGACTTGGAGACATCTTCTCTTGGGAAGGAAAGTGGACATTTTCACTGATCACAAGAGTCTCAAGTACATCTTCACTCAGCCTAATCTCAACCTCATGCAGACTCGATGGGTCGAAATGATTCAAGAGTACAATCCGAGTATCGAGTATACTCCAGGCAAGGCTAATGTGATTGCTGACGCTTTGAGCAGAAAAGCATATTGCAACAGTCTGATTCTCAAGCCTTATCAACCCGAGCTTTGTGAAGCTTTCCGCAAACTTAATCTGCAAGTTGTTCCTCAAGGTTTCCTCGCCAACCTTCAAGTTTCTCCTACCTTGGAAGACCAGATTCGCCAAGCCCAGCTTCTTGATGCTATGGTGAAAAAGGTGAAGATTGGTATTGCAAAGAGTCAGTCCAAGTACAAGTGCTACCGACTTGATGACAAGGACACTCTCTTCTTCGAGGATCGAATTGTTGTGCCCAAAGGTGAACTTCATAAAGTGATCATGAATGAGGCTCACAACTCTCTCCTCTCCATCCACCCTGGGAGCACGAAGATGTATCAAGATCTGAAGCAAACTTATTGGTGGACTCGAATGAAGCGCGAGATCGCTCAATTCGTGAATGAATGTGATGTCTGCAGAAGAGTGAAGGCAGAACACCAGAGGCCAGCAGGTCTACTCCAACATCTTGCCATTCCAGAATGGAAGTTTGACCACATTGAAATGGACTTCGTGACTGGGTTTCCAAAGTCCAAGCGTGGCAATGATGCTATATTCGTTGTCATTGACAAGCTCACCAAAGTGGCTCATTTCCTGCCCATCAAAGAGTCAATCACTGCAGCTCAATTGGCGGAGCTCTATACCTCTCGAATTGTCTCTCTGCACGGTATTCCTCAAGTGATATCTTCAGACCGTGGCAGCATCTTTACCTCCAAGTTCTGGGATTCTTTTCAGAAGGCCATGGGCACCAGCATTCGCTTCAGCACTGCTTTCCACCCTCAAACAAGCGGTCAAGTCGAACGTGTCAACCAGATTCTTGAAGATATGCTCAGGGCTTGTGTTATCTCCTTCGGCATGAAGTGGGAGGATTGCCTTCCCTATGCTGAATTCTCGTACAACAACAGTTTCCAAGCAAGTTCCGGCAAGGCCCCATTTGAAATCCTGTATGGTAGGAAGTGCCGTACACCTCTCAACTGGTCTGAAACCGGTGAACGTCAGCTGCTGGGTAATGACCTGATCACAGAGGCAGAAGAAATGTGCAAGGTCATTCGTGATAACCTCAAAGCAGCCCAATCCCGCCAGAAAAGCTTCTATGATAGTAAGCACCGTGATTTGGCCTTCGAGATCGGAGATCATGTCTACCTCCGCGTCTCTCCTATGAAAGGGACTCGTCGCTTCAGTATCAAAGGGAAGCTTGCCCCCAGATACGTCGGGCCTTTCAAGATCGTCAGCAAGAGAGGCGACCTCGCCTATCAACTCGAGCTTCCTACAAACTTTGCCAATGTTCATGATGTGTTCCACGTCTCGCAACTCCGTAAGTGCTTCAAGACGCCTGAGCGCACCGTCAACTTCGAGGACATTGAGCTCCAAGAAGATCTCTCCTACCGTGAGCACCCAGTTGCAATCCTTGAAGAGACTGAACGCAAAACTCGCAACAAGTCAATCAAGTTTCTCAAAGTCAAGTGGTCACACCATTCCGACCGTGAAGCTACCTGGGAACGCGAGGATCACCTCCGTTCTGAGTACCCGGAGTTCTTTCAGTCCTAGATCTCGGGACGAGATCTTTTCGTAGTGGTGGAGTGTTCTAACGCCCCATATGTAACCTTCCCAAATTGTACTCCAACTCTTGCCGTTTCCGGCATTAAGTTATATTTAATTCTCGGGTTCGGGTCTTTGTCTCCGTGTGTTGTTTTTGTTTTCGTGCATCTCATATCATGTCATCACATGCATTGCATTTGCATACATGTTCATCTCATGCATTCGAGCATTTTCCCCGTTGTCCGTTTTGCATTCCGGTGCTTCGTTCTCCTCCGGTGGCCATTTCTAGCTTTCTTTTGTGTGTGGGGATTAAACATTTCCGGATTGGACCGAGACTTGCCATGCGGCCTTGGTTTACTACCGGTAGACCGCCTGTCAAGTTTCGGGTCATTTGGACTTCGTTTGATACTCCAACGGTTAACCGAGGGACCGAAAAGGCCTCGTGTGTGTTGCAGCCCAACACCCCTCCATTTTGGCCCAAAACCCACCAAACTCTGCTCCATCGTCTCGGTCGTTCGATCACGATCGCGTGGGCGAAAACCGCACCTCATTTGGACTCTCCTAGCTCCACTTATGCCTATTTAAACACCCCCATTTCGGATCTCGTCTTCCTCCCCGTCCTCCTCCTAAAAAAACAGATCAACCCCCCCCCCACCGACGGACGTGTCCGGATCCGACCGGACACCGTCCGCCCGCGCCGCCTCCGCCAACCACGCGCCGCCACGTGGCGCTCCAGCGCCCGCCGCCGCCCGAGGCGCCGCCGCCGCGCCCACCTCCGCCGCCTCGTCGCCGTTCCTCGTCGCCGCCAGCGCCCGAACCTGCCGCCCGAGACGCCGCCGGCCCCGCCGCCTCCTCGCCGCGCCGCCGCGGGACGCCGCCCCCGCCGGCGCCGCCGACTGCCACCGCCGTCGTCCACCTCCGCCTTGCCGGCCTCCTCTCCTTCCTCCGGCTCCGGCGAGCTCCGCCGGCGTCGAGCTGCTACAGTGCCACCTCGGGAAGCGTGCCCTGGATCTGGATCTGAGATCCCGTCTCGGTTGACTTTTTCCTCACAAACCCTAATTCCGTAATTTTTTATGCCATGTTTGACCTGCCATATCTTTGCACCCGTAGTTCCGATTTGGGCATATGATATGTCAAATCTTCGTCTCGACGAGTACATCATTTCATTCCATTGCATCATTTGCATTTGAGGTCATCTTGTTGCCCAAAATGCTGTTGGAAGGAGGCATCATGAGTTAAATTGTAGATCCGTTAGTTCATCATGCACTTTTGTCATTTTTGCCATGTTTAATCCGTGCATGATATGCCTGTGCCCCTTTGGGATGAATTGTTAAGCATGTTGTCTTCTTTCCAGAGGTGCCTCCCATGCGTTTTTAGGATGTGTGTGTTGTCTTGTGCAAGCTTGCAAAGAGGGGTACCTGAGTTTACTGATTTCAGGGACTTAGTGAAAATCACTAAGTCTGGGATGTTTTAGTTCACGATGCTATATGTCCGGCTTGTTTCCTAGTGATCCGTGCCTCTTTTGAGGATGATCAGTAAGAGTGTTTTGTTATGCTTGTTGTGCTTAATCCATCCATGTCTTTACTTGTTATGTTGGAGCACCCTAGGTTGACTCAATCAAGCTCAACTTTTGCATAGTTGTTGTTTTGGGCAGATCGTGAACTCTTTTGCGATTTTGCCGGAGCTATTGCTAGTGATCCATGCATGCTATGCCATTGTTCTTGCCATGTCTAGCTAGCATTTTGTGCCTTCTTAATGGATATATGCTTGCCTTGCCATGAGTTGCACCGTAGTGAGTGCATCGAGCTCGTTTACATGCCTCCGTGAGTTATTATTTTAGCATGTCCCAGTTTTCACTAAGTCTGAAAACTGATTGTGTTTCATCGATGTTCGTGTGCTCGGTAGAGTATTTTTGTGAACCCTTTTGGCCCCAGGTCATTTTGGGTATTTTGTTAAGCTTGTTGAGTAGCTCCATGCCATGCTCTTACTTGCCATGTTCAGGTTATGCTTCATGTTGTTTTGCTGCTCCGAAGAGAGCATCGTGGTCTGAAATTCCAGACTAGCGTTAATTTCGCTAAGTCTGAAATCTGTTTTGCTTATTCAGTTTTGCCATGCTTGTTTGAAGCCCTTAATGAATGAATTTGCCTATGCCTCAGTCCTGGTGATTTGTTAAGCTTCTTGAGTAAATCACTGCCATGCAATTTGTTTTCATGTTTGGTGGCTGTAGCATGTTCATTTCGTTGCATTTAGGAGCCTACTTGCCGTAAATCGCAGATCGGTTCGTTTAGTAAAACGCTTGCCATTTCTAAACCGTAGCTCCGATTGCCATGATCTTTATATCGTTTTCAGGGGATTTCTTCCCCTCTATCTAGTGGCACACTTGGTTTTCCAAATTGAGGCCAGGTTCATGCATTTCCTGTCACGTCTTGCATTTTGCATCCCGCATCGCATCCCGCATAGCATATCATCTTTGCATATTATTGGTTGCCCTTGCACGTGGTTGATTGTATCCTTGTTGCTTGTTTGTGTTGTTGGGTAGAGCCGGGAGACAAGTTCGCTAACGAGGAGCCCGTTGAGTTTTCTTTTGAGGATCCAGTCAATTCTGACAACTATGCAGGCAAGATGATCACACCCTTGAAATCACTACTATCTTTGCTATGCTAGTTTGCTCGCTCTTTTGCTTTGCCAATGCTACGATGCCTACCACTTGCTTGTCAGCCTCCCAATTGCCATGATTGAGCCTCTAACCCACCTTGTCCTAGCAAACCGTTGATTGGCTATGTTACCGCTTTGCTCAAGCCCCTTCTTATAGCGTAGTTAGTTGCAGGTGAAGATTGGAGCCGTTCCTTGTTGGAACATTTATTTACTTGTTGGGATATCATTATATTGCTATGTTATCTTTATTCATCTATATACTTGGTAAAGGGTGGAAGGCTCGGCCTCTTGCCTAGTGTTTTGTTCCACTCTTGCCGCCCTAGTTTCCGTCATATCGGTGTTATGTTCCCGGATTGTTGCGTCCCTTACGCGGTTGGGCTATAATGGGAACCCCTTGATAGTTCACCTTGATTAAAGCTTGTCCAGCAATGCCCAACATTGGTTTTACCATTTGCCACCTATCCCTTTTTCCCTTGGGTTTCCAGAACCCGAGGGTCATCTTTATTTTAGCCCCCCACGGGCCAGTGCTCCTGTGAGTGTTGGTCCGAACTAGAGTCCTGTGCAGCGCTCCCTCGGGGAAACCCGAGGTTTGGTTTTAGTTGTATGGAGCGCTCATCTGAGTGTGCCCCGAGAAAGAGATATGTGCAGCTCCTATCGGGATTTGTCGGCACATTCGGGCGGTGTTGCTGGTCTTGTTTTAACCTGTCGAATCATCTTGTTGTACCGGGATACCGAGTCTATTCGGTGGGTCCTGGGTGGAGGTCTATTCCTTCGTTGACCGTGAGAGCTTATTATGGGCTAAGTTGGGACCCCCCTGCAGGGATTGATCTTTCGAAAGCCGTGCCCGCGGTTATGGGCAGATGGGAATTTGTTAATGTCCGGTTGTAGATAACTTGAACCTTAAATAATTAAAATGAATCAACTGTGTGTGTTGCCATGATGGCCTCTTCTCGGTGGAGCCCGGGAAGTGGACGCGGCGTTGGACTTATGTTTGCGTAGGCTGCTCTATATAGTTTCCGCTCGTGCTTTGCCTTCTCTTCTCACTCTACTTTGCGAATAAGTTAGCCACCATATATGCTAGTCGCTTGCCGCAGCTCCACTTACATTACCCCTTTCCTACCTATTAAGCTTAAATAGTCTTGATCGCGAGGGTGCGAGATTGCTGAGTCCTTTGTGGCTCACAGATTACTATTACACCAGATGCAGGGACCGATGATACTTCTCCGGATGGCGCGCTCGAGCTGAAGTGGGAATACGACGAGGACTCTCAATGTTACTATGTGTCGTTTCCTGATGATCAGTAGTGGTGCCTATTCGGGGTTCGATTCAGGGTTTAGTCGCTTGTTGGGGGTCTTTTCTATTTTGGCGCCATAGTTGGGCCATGAGTGATTGTATGATGGATGTTATTTATGTACTTTGATGTGACGTGGCGAGTGTAAGCCAACTATGATATTATTCCCCTTTATATTATATATGTACATGGGTTGTGTAATGATTCCCGACTTGCGACATTGCTTTCCATGCGCCTATGTCTCTAAGTCATGCCTCGATACGTGGGAGACATAGCCGCATCGAGGGCGTTACACTCCCACTTGCACTAGAGTCAATAATCTAGTTACATTGTGATGAATCGAACACCCATGGAATTCTGGTGTTGATCATGTTTTGCTCTAGGGAGAGGTTTAGTCAACGGATCTGCTACATTCAGGTCCGTATGTACTTTACAAATATCTATGTCTCCATCTTGAACATTTTCACGAATGGAGTTGAAGCGACGCTTGATGTGCCTGGTCTTCTTGTGAAACCTGGGCTCCTTGGCAAGTGCAATAGCTCCAGTGTTGTCACAGAAGAGTTTGATTGGCCCCGACGCATTGGGTATGACTCCGAGGTCGGTGATGAACTCCTTCACCCAAATTGCTTCATGTGCTGCCTCCGAGGCTGCCATGTACTCCGCTTCACATGTAGATCCCGCCACGACGCTCTGCTTGCAACTGCACCAGCTTACTACCCCACCATTCAAAATATACATGTATCCGGTTTGTGACTTGGATTCATCCAGATCTGTGTCGAAGCTAGCGTCGACGTAACCCTTTACGACGAGCTCTTCGTCACCTCCATAAACAAGAAACATTTCCTTAGTCCTTTTCAGGCACTTCAGGATATTCTTGACCGCTGTCTAGTGTTCCTTGCCGGGATTACTTTGGTACCTTCCTACCAAACTTACGGCAAGGTTTACATCAGGTTTGGTACACAACATGGCATACATAATAGAACCTATGGCTGAGGCATAGGGGATGACACTCATCTCTTCTATATCTTTTGCCGTGGTCGGACATTGAGCTGAGCTCAATTTCACACCTTGTAACATAGGTAAGAACCCCTTCTTAGACTGATCCATATTGAACTTCTTCAATATCTTATCAAGGTATGTGCTTTGTGAAAGACCTATGAGGCATCTTGATCTATCTCTATAGATCTTGATGCCTAATATATAAGCAGCTTCTCCAAGGTCCTTCATTGAAAAACTCTTATTCAAGTAGGCCTTAATGCTGTCCAAGAGTTCTATATCATTTCCCATCAAAAGTATGTCAGCTACATATAATATGAGAAATGCTACAAAGCTCCCACTCACTTTCTTGTAAACGCAGGCTTCTCCATAAGTCTGCATAAACCCAAACGCTTTGATCATATCATCAAAGCGAATGTTCCAACTCCGAGATGCTTGCACCAGCCCATATATCGAGCGTTGGATCTTGCACACCTTGTCAGCATTCTTAGGATCGACAAAACCTTTCGGCTGCATCATATACAATTCTTCCTTAAGGAAACCATTAAGGAATGCCGTTTTGACGTCCATTTGCCATATCTCATAATCATAGTATGCGGCAACTGCTAACATAATTCGGACGGACTTCAGCTTCGCTACTGGTGAGAAAGTCTCATCATAGTCAACCCCTTGAACTTGTCGATAACCCTTAGCGACAAGTCGAGCTTTATGGATGGTCACGTTACCATCTGCGTCTGTCTTCTTCTTAAAGATCCATTTATTTTCTATGGCTCGCCGATCATCGAGCAAGTCAGTCAAAGTCCATACTTCGTTTTCATACATGGACCCTATCTCGGATTTCATGGCTTTTAGCCATTTGTCGGAATCCGGGCCCGCCATCGCTTCTTCATAGTTCGAAGGTTCACCGTTGTCTAACAACATGATCTCCAAGACAGGGTTGCCGTACCACTCTGGTGCGGAACGTGTCCTTGTGGACCTTCGAAGTTCAGTAGCAACTTGATCTGAAGTTTCATGATCATCATCATTAACTTCCTCTCTAGTCGGTGTAGGCACCTCAGGAACATTTTCTTGAGTTGCGCCATTTTCCGGTTCAAGAGGTAACACTTCATCAAGTTCTACTTTCCTCCCACTTACTTCTTTCGAGAGAAACTCCTTCTCTAGAAAGGATCCATTCTTGGCAACAAAGATCTTGCCTTCGGATCTGAGGTAGAAGGTATACCCAATAGTTTCTTTTGGGTATCCTATGAAGACGCATTTTTCCGACTTGGGTTCGAGATTTTCAGGTTGAAGTTTCTTGACATAAGCATCGCATCCCCAAACTTTTAGAAACGACAGCTTAGGTTTCTCCCCAAACCATAATTCATACGGTGTCGTTTCAACGGATTTCGATGGAGCCCTATTTAAAGTGAATGCGGCAGTCTCTAAAGCATAGCCCCAAAAAGATAGCGGTAAATCGGTAAGAGACATCATAGATCGCACCATATCTAATAGAGTGCGATTACGACGTTCGGACACACCATTACGCTGAGGTGTTCCAGGCGGCGTGAGTTGTGAAACTATTCCACATTTTCTTAAGTGTGTGCCAAATTCGTGACTCAACTATTCTCCTCCACGATCTGATCGCAAAAACTTGATTTTTCTGTCACGTTAATTTTCAACCTCACTCTGAAATTCCTTGAACTTTTCAAAGGTCTCAGACTTGTGTTTCATTAAGTAGATATACCCATATCTACTCAAGTCATTAGTGAGGGTGAGAACATAACAATAGCCACCGCGAGCCTCAACACTCATTGGACCGCACACATCAGTATGTATGATTTCCAACAAGTTGGTTGCTCGCTCCATTGTTCCTGAGAACGGAGTCTTGGTCATTTTACCCATGATGCATGGTTCGCACGTGTCAAATGATTCATAATCAAGAGACTCTAAAAGTCCATCTGCATGGAGCTTCTTCATGCGTTTGACACCTATGTGACCAAGGTGGCAGTGCCACAAGTATGTGGGACTATCATTATCAACCTTACATCTTTTGGTATTCACACTATGAACATGTGTAGCATTACGCTCGATATTCATTAAGAATAAACCATTCACCATCGGAGCATGACCATAAAGCATATCTCTCATATAAATAGAACAACCATTATTCTCGGATTTAAATGAGTAGCCATCTCGAATTAAACGAGATCCCGATACAATGTTCATGCTCAAAGCTGGCACTAAATAACAATTATTGAGGTTTAAAACTAATCCCGTAGGTAAATGTAGAGGTAGCATGCCGACGGCGATCACATCGACCTTGGAACCATTCCCGACGCGCATCGTCACCTCATCCTTCGCCAATCTCCGTTTATTCCGCAGCTCCTGCTTTGAGTTACAAATGTGAGCAACTGCACCGGTATCAAATACCCAGCAGCTACTACGAGTACTAGTAAGGTACACATCAATTACATGTATATCACATATACCTTTTGTTTTGCCAGCCTTCTTGTCCGCTAAGTATTTGGGGCAGTTCCGCTTCCAGTGACCACTTCCCTTGCAATAAAAGCACTCAGTTTCGGGCTTGGGTCCATTCTTTGGCTTCTTCCCGGCAGCTTGCTTGCCAGGTGCGGCAACTTCCTTGCCGTCCTTCTTGAAGTTCTTTTTACCCTTGCCCTTCTTGAACTTAGTGGTTTTATTCACCATCAACACTTGATGTTCCTTCTTGACTTCTACCTCCGCTGATTTCAGCATTGAAAATAACTCAGGAATGGTCTTTTCCATCCCCTGCATATTGAAGTTCATCACAAAGCTCTTGTAGCTTGGTGGAAGCGACTGGAGGATTCTGTCAATGACCGCATCATCCGGGAGATTAACTCCCAGCCGAGTCAAGCGGTTATGCAACCCAGACATAGTGAGTATGTGCTCACTGACATAACTATTTTCCTCCATCTTACAGCTGAAGAACTTGTCGGAGACCTCATATCTCTCGACCCGGGCATGAGCTTGGAAAACCATTTTCAGCTCTTCGAACATCTCATATGCTCCATGTCTCTCAAAACGCTTTTGGAGCCCCGGCTCTAAGCTGTAAAGCATGCCGCACTGAATGAGGGAGTAGTCATCAGCACATGTCTGCCAAGCGTTCATAATGTCTTGGTGCTGTGGGACGGGTGGGTCACCTAGCGGTGCTAGTAGGACATAATCTTTCTTGGCAGCTATGAGGATGATCCTCAGGTTCCGGACCCAGTCCGTATAGTTGCTGCCATCGTCTTTCAGCTTGGTTTTCTCTAGGAATGCACTGAAGTTGAGGACAACGTTGGCCATTTGATCTACAAGACATATTGCAAAGATTTTAGACTAAGTTCATGATAATTAAGTTCATCCAATCAAATTATTTAATGAACTCCCACTTAGATAGACATCCCTCTTCTAGTCATCTAAGTATAACATGATCCGAGTCAACTAGGCCATGTCCGATCATCATGTGAGACGGACTAATCAACGTCAGTGAACATCTTCATGTTGATCGTATCTTCTATACGACTCATGCTCGACCTTTCGGTCTTCTGTGTTCCGAGGCCATGTCTGTACATGCTAGGCTCGTCAAGTCAACCTAAGTGTTTGCATGTGTAAATCTATCATACACCCGTTGTATGTGAACGTTGGAATCTATCACACCCGATCATCACGTGGTGCTTCGAAACAACGAACTGTCGCAATGGTGCATAGTTAGGGGGAACACTTTCTTGAAATTATTATGAGGGATCATCTTATTTACTACCGTCGTTCTAAGTAAACAAGATGCAAAACATGATAAACATCACATGCAATCAAATAATAATAGTGACATGATATGGCCAATATCACATAGCTCCTTTGATCTCCATCTTGGGGCTCCATGATAATCTTGTCACCGGCTTGACACCATGATCTCCATCATCATGATCTCCATCATCGTGTCTCCATGAAGTTGCTCGCCAACTATTACTTCTACTACTATGGCTAACGCGTTTAGCAATAAAGTAAAGTAATTTACATGGCGTTTCTCAATGACACGCAGGTCATACAAAATAAAGAAAACTCCTATGGCTCCTGCCGGTTGTCATACTCATCGACATGCAAGTCGTGATTCCTATTACAATAGCATGAACATCTCATACATCACATATATATCATTCATCATTCATCACAACTTTGGCCATATCATATCACAAAGCACTTGCTGCAAAAACAAGTTAGACGTCCTCTAATTGTTGTTGCAAGTTTTACGTGGATGAAATAGGGTTCTGGCAAGAATGTTTTCTTACCTACGTGAAAGCCACGACGTGATTTGTCAACTTCTATTTACCCTTCATAAGGACCCTTTTCATCGAATCTGCTCCAACTAAAGTGGGAGAGACAGACACCCGCCAGCCACCTTATGCAACTAGTGCATGTCAGTCGGTGGAACCGGTCTCACGTAAGCGTACGTGTAAGGTTGGTCCGGGCCGCTTCATCCCACAATACCGTTGAAGCAAGATAAGACTAGTAGCGGCAAGAAAGTTGACAACATCTACGCCCACAACAAATAGTGTTCTACTCAAGCAAGAAGGACTACGCATAGACCTAGCTCATGATGCCACTGTTGGGGAACGTTGCAGAAAACAAAAATTTTCCTACGGTTTCACCAAGATCCATCTATGAGTTCATCTAGCAACGAGTGATCGGATGCATCTACATACCTTTGTAGATCGCGAGCGGAAGCATTCAAAGAACGGGGATGAGGTAGTCGTACACGACGTGATCCAAATCACTGGAGATCCTAGCGCCGAACGGACGGCACCTCCGCGTTCAACACATGTACGGTCGGCGTGACGTCTCCTCCTTCTTGATCCAGAAAGGGGGAAGGAGAGGTTTATGATGATCCAGCAGCACGACGGTGTGGTGGTGGATGCAGGGCGTCACAGCAGCAGGGCTTCACCGTATACTACGAGAGGAAGAGGTGTAGCAGGGGAGAGGGAGGCGCCAAGACTCAAGGTGCGGCTGCCCCCTCCCTCCCCTTCATATATATAGGCTCCCCTAAGGGGGGGGCGGCCCTAGGAGATGAGATCTCCTAGGGGGGGCGGCGGCCAGGGTTGGAGTGGCCCCCAAGGCAAGGTGGGGCGCCCCCCCACCCCTAGGGTTTCAACCCTAGGCGCATGGGGTGGGCCTAGGGGGGTGCACCAGCCCACTATGGGCTGGTTCCCCTCCCCACTTTGGCCCATGGGGCCCTCCGGGATGGGTGGCCCCACTCGGTGGACCCCCGGGACCCTTTCGGTGGTCCCGGTACAATACCGGTGACCCCGAAACTTGTCCCGATGGCCGAAACAGCACTTCCTATATATAATTCTTTACCTCTGGACTATTCCGAAACTCCTCGTGACGTCCGGGATCTCATCCGGGACTCCGAACAACATTCGAGTTACTGCATATACATATCTTCACAACCCTAGCGTCACCGAACCTTAAGTGTGTAGACCCTACAGGTTCGGGAGACATGTAGACATGACCGAGACGACTCTCCAGTCAATAACCAACAGTGGGATCTGGATACCCATGTTGGCTCCCACATGCTCCTCGATGATCTCATCGGATGAACCACGATGTCGAGGATTCAAGCAACCCCGTATACAATTCCCTTTGTCAATCGATATGTTACTTGCCCGAGATTCGATCGTCGGTATCCCAATACCTTGTTCAATCTCGTTACCGGCAAGTCACTTTACTCGTACTGTAATGCATGATCCCGTGACCAGACACTTGGTCACTTTGAGCTCATAATGATGATGCATTACCGAGTGGGCCCAGTGATACCTCTCCGTCATACGGAGTGACAAATCCCAGTCTCGATCCGTGTCAACCCAACAGACACTTTCGGAGATACCCGTAGTATACCTTTATTGTCACCCAGTTACGTTGTTTCGTTTGGTACACCCAAAGCTCTCTTACGGTATCCGGGAGTTACACGATCTCATGGTCTAAGGAAAGGATACTTGACATTGGAAAAACTCTAGCAAACGAACTATGCGATCTTTATGCTATGTTTAGAATTGGGTCTTGTCCATCACATCATTCTCCTAATGATGTGATCTCGTTATCAATGACATCCAATGTCCATAGTCAGGAAACCATGACTATCTGTTGATCAACGAGCTAGTCAACTAGAGGCTTACTAGGGACATGTTGGTGTCTATTATTCACACATGTATTACGATTTCCGGATAACACAATTATAGCATGAATAAAGACAATTATCATGAACAAGGAAATGTAATAATAATGCTTTTATTATTGCCTCTAGGGCATATTTCCAACAATAGTATAGATAGTAGCCCTGATACCCTGTTCGGTGAAAGAAGGAACCGGACAGGGGATCGCATTGATGATCATAGGAAGACTCATTGAGTGATATTGATTTCTCTTTTGTTCCAAGCAGATACCTATATCGGCTGCTACCTCTCGTACTGCGGAGATCTCTGGACTGAATCAAAGTCTGGAGCGGTCCATAGAAGAAATTGGCCAATTAAAAATGCAGTTGAGGGATAAACAAGGTATGCACAAGCGTTGCACGCATTTATTGTGAAATAAATGTTCAGTAGGAAATAAGCCGCATAATTTCTGCTAGGGGTTCTGACCGAAGTCGAGGCCCTCAAAAGGGTCGTTTCCGAGGCCGAGAAAAAGGCGGCCATGGAGCGGACTCTTCGTCAGAAACACGAAGCAAGAGTTATTAAAGCTGAGTAGGAGCTGCAAGAGGCCATAAGTAAATGCGAGGCCTTGGAGCAGAGTTTAACGGATAAAGAGTTCAAACTCACCCAAGCGCGTCAAACCACGAGCGACGCCCGGGGGGAAACCCAAAGCGCTCTGCAGGGGATCAAAGAGGCGAGGAAGATCACGACAGGTAAGGCTTTTCCCATGTAAAGCAAGTATTTGAAGGGAAAACTATGTTTCTGATTGTGAATCTTGACTTCTTAGGTGTAGTTGCCGAGCTACCTCACAGTATATCAGATGCCGCTCAATTCTACCGAGCCGAAGGAAGGAACACCGCCGATAAGCTCTTTTGGTCGCAGTATTTGGCACCGAATTATCCGGTGCCTTTTGCCGATCAACTGAAACAGCTGATTGAACTGCATAAGGCGGCAGAACTAGCCATGAAAGATATGGTTATTCGGCTATGGCCTGTCGAGCCGATTCCCAGTAGCTACTTCGGTCTCATGAGGCGGCTTGTAAGCGCTTGCCCTCGACTTGACGTCATCAAGCGGTCGGTCTGTATAGAAGGAGCGCGAATGGCCTTTGCCCTCCCAAAGGTGCACTCGGGGAAGATGGATGCTGAAAATCTAGTGACCGAGGGACCACCAGAGGGGAAGGAGCACCGCAAGCCCGAATTGTATTATAAGAGTGTCCTGAAAGGATCCTACCTTGCAACGGAGCTATGTACCAAGGACATTATATTTCCATGAATGTCGATCATGTTGTCCTTTGTAATGTTTGAACAAGGTCGTTTATATGTCGCTTGTTATATAAATTTTTACCCTCTTGTGCGTCCGTTTGTATGTTAAGGCTGAGAGTTGGCTAGTCATCGGCTTCTGCCCCTACGTAAGAAGTACAGGGGTGTTCGGGATAAACCTGAGCACTCTCTATCCCAGTTTTGGGTCCTCCAAAGGAGGTGCTCAGCACAACGAACCAGGCAATCGGACTATAGGGCTTTATCACTCTCACTTAGCCATAGGAGCTTTAGTATGGTCGGCGCAGCCCCTTGTGTTCGGAAGACCGTACGAGGGGCTCTATAAGCGCCTGATCGGAGAAAAAGCCGATCCATCGCACACTGCATTGGTTATGACATTATGCGGGAGAAATCCTTAAAGATTTTGTGACCGCTCGAACAGCTGACCAGCTCTCGCCGTATCATGACAGTCAGTTTTTGGCTTTCTCTACTGAGGTGCTCATCTGGAAGAACCGGGACACAATCGCAGTAGTTCTCCCAGTGCTACCTTAGCCGATATAGCGAAACGTAAGGTACCAAAACATGGGAGCCGGGAAAACCCAACTATTGACCCAAGACATGATTCGGAGCTGATGCATATAATGCTATAAGTTCGGGGTGCCGAACTTCCATGAAGGTGTTCGGACTTTTATTGCCGTGTTATGGGGAAAACGAAGCCCCTGGCATATTTAAGGCATATCGCTATGTACGGATGCCATTTGAAGAAATGATTTCAATAATAAATAATCAACAGGTAAACGTCATATAAATCCACATGTTGTATTTGAATAATATATCTATGCGTATGGGTACAAGTAATGTGATAAAGAAAAGGAGTTGTGATAGCAGAACATGCTGTGACCAGGGGGAAGAGGTTGAGTGCGGATCCGTATTGTAGCCGGACGTTCGCTGTGGGGAATGTCTAAGGACCCCTTGACGCGTTCGAAATGCCTCTGTGGAGTCCGTCCTGGTCGGTGCAAAGGTGAACCTGCGAAGGAAATATAAGAAATGTTTGCATGCTGGAGGGTGGTTGAACCGCTGAGTTCGGCCTGTCATGGCCTTCACCGGAGTGTTTAGTTGAGCTCTGGACGAGCCGGGGTATCCTTCTTGAAGTAGTTCGGAGCCCCTAGACGGTGTCCGGGAGCCTGGGCGTTGACTTGAGGTTCGGCTGCAAGGTGCTGCTCGTTCTTCCTGCTGCTAAGGCAGTGATGTATTTGTTGGTGCCGAAGGAAGGTTCGGCCTTGCCATGAACCGTGATGACGCCGTGTGGACCGGGCATTTTGAGCTTACGGTAGGCATAATGTGGCACCGTGTTGAATCGAGCGAACGCGGTTCGCCCGAGCAGTGCTTGATAGTCACTGCTGAAAGGGACAATTTCGAAGATTAACTTTTCGATACGGTAATTTTCTAGTGATCCGAAGATTACCTCGAGGGCAATGGAGCCTGTACAGCTAACCTCTATACCTGGTATGATGCCTTTAAAAGTGGCTTTAGTGGGCTTGATCGCTGAATGATCGATGCCCATCTTGCGCACTGTGTCCTGGTAAAGCAGGTTTAAACTACTACCTCCGTCCATAAGGACTCGAGTGAGGTGGAACCCGTCTACTATAGGGTCGAGGATTAGTGCGGCTGGATTGCCCCGATTGGCGTTAATTGGACGATCCGTGCGGTTGAAGGTGACCGGCCCTAGCTTATATTGTGGGACAGAGAGTTCCGTTGAGCCACCGTCCCTAAGGGTGCATCTCTGGTCCAAGTGGGCAATTTGGGTGGTATTTACCACGTTCACCGATTGAATATGGGGGAAAATTTTCTTTTGCCCTCCTGTGTTCGGCGATATGGGCTCTTCATCGCTGTCGTCGCTTTGAGACCCCTCTTCGTTTATGGTGCCTGCCTTGCTGGATTGTTTGAAGACCCAGCATTCTCTATTGGTATGGGTGGCTGGCGTTTCTGGGGTGCCATGAATTTGGCATTGGCGAGCGAGTATGCGGTCCAGACTGGATGGACCCGGATTTGTATTTTTGGGCAGTCCTTTCCGCTGACCGGACTTTGATCCCTTGAATCTGGCATTAACTGCCGTATTTTTGGCGTTTTCACCATGTTTGCGGCGCTTGTGTTTGTTGCGTCATGGTTTGCCGTTGCTATCCCTGGCTTGTGATATGCCAGGTTTGCTTGCTGTATTGGTACTACGAGCCAACCAACTATTTTCGCCCGCACAAAAGCAGGTCATAAGTGTCATGAGGGCTGCCATGGATTTTGGCTTCTCTTGGCAGAGGTGCCGGGCGAGCCATTCATCACGGATATTATGCTTAAATGCCACTAAGGCCTCTGCATCCGGACAGTCGACAATTTGGTTGTTCTTGGTTAGGAACTGGGTCCAGAATTTCCTGGCCGATTCCCCTGGCTGCTGAGTTATATGACTTAAGTTGTCAGCGTCCGGCGGTCGCACGTAAGTGCCCTGGAAATTGTCCAGGAATGCCTCTGCCAGGTTCTCCGAACTTCCTATGGAGTTTTCCAGCAAGCTATTGAGCCAATGCCGAGCCTGCCCCTTGAGTTTGAGAGGGAGATACTTGATGGCATGTAGGTCATCCCCGTGGGACATATGAATGCGGAGGAAGAAGTCTTCTATCCATACCGCGGGGTCTGTAGTACCATCGTATGATTCGATGTTTACGGGTTAAAACCCTTCTGGGAATTCGTGATCCATTACTTCATCGATGAAGCATAAGGGGTGTGTGGCGCCTCTGTGCCGGGCTATATCGTGATGCGGTTCATACGAGTCTTGTCTACCGTGTCCGGCTCGGCCAGTGTATTCGGCGTGACGATCATCGTCGCGTATTGGTGCATGCCCCCGTGATCCGTAGATCGATCTTGCATGTTTTGCCTTGTTTTCCAATACGTCTCGCAGGTCCCGTGTGTTGCCCCGGGCCTTGGTATTTTTGTTTGAGTGGCGGCGGGGTGCAGGCTAAACTTCAGGCCGAAACGCCTCTCTGGCTCGGCCACGAGGTGGCCGGTCAGCCGCATCGTATACTGGTGATGTAGGTTTCAATGCTTCCTCCTTGAAGTGGGGTAGCAACCTGCGCTTTGGGTAATTCTTGTAGGGGCGCTCGAGTTCATATTCCTCGGCCGCGAGGACTTTGGTCCATCTGTCTGCTAGCAGATCTTGACCAGCTTGAAGCTGTTGTTGCTTTTTCTTCAGGCTATTTGCTGTGGCCATAAGCCAGCGGTTGAAGCGCTCCTGCTCGACGGGATCCTCGGGAATGATAAATTCTTCGTCGCCGAGGCTCACCTCGTCTTCAGAGAGAGGCATGTAATTGTCCTCCTCCGATTTTCCATCTGTTGCCCGCTCTGGAGGGCTAGCTTGTTCACCCTCCTGCTCTAAGTCGTGCTGAAGGGGATTATTGTCGTCTTCGGCACTATCCAGAGTGTTATTGTCTCTTGTGCCAGTATCACTACTTTTGCTATGGCGGGACTTAGAGCGGCGCCACTGACGTTGGCGCTTGGGTTGCTTCTTGGAGGGGTCTTCCTCCGCGGTCTCGCCGCCATTGCCTTCTTTGGGGGTGTCCACCATGTACATATCATATGATGAGGTGGCGGTCCGGCGCCCTTTGGGCGGTGGTTCCTGTTCGTCTCCTACATCGTCGTCCATACCATTGATGTCTTCGGAGTCGAAGTCGAGCATGTAGGTTAAATCGTCGACAGTGGCTACTAAGTGGGTGGTGGGTGGGCAGCGAATTTCTTCGTCGTCCGCATCCCATTCTAGCCGGACATAGTTCAGCCAAGGTTCTCCTGACAAGGAGAGAGACCTTAATGAATTTAGCACATCGCCGAAAGGCGAGTGCTGAAAGATATCTACGGAGGTGAACTCCATGATCGGCGCCCAGTCGGATTCGATAGGCACGGATGCAGGCGGCTTGGAGTCCGTGGCCGGAGACGAATCCAGTGGTTCGGCGACACAGCTCTCGTAAGGGATGAAGTCAGTATCCGGCTCCATCGCCACTGAGAGTGCGGCCTCCCTGGCGGGGTCTATCCCTCAGTCCTTGGATTGCGCAATTTGCTCCGGATTGAAGGCCGGAGTAGTTGCATATGCGATTTCTCGAACATTGTCCGATGGAAGAGTTACGTCGTGCTCGTCGTGACTGTGCGGCGCACCTAACACAGGCTCGAATACGTCGAAGATCAAGTCTCCGCGGATGTCGGTAGTGTAGTTTAAGTTTCCGAATCTGACCTGATGGCCAGGGGCCTAGCTCTCGATCTGCTCCAGATGGCCAAGCGAATTGGCCCGCAGTGCGAAGCCGCCAAATACGAAGATCTGTCCGGGGAGAAAAACCTCACCCTGGACCGCATCGCTACCAATGATCAAGGAGCCATCAAGCCTTACGGTGACGACATAGTGGAACTCTCAATGAAAGCACCAATGTTGGTGTCAAAACCGGCGGATCTCGGGTAGGGGGTCCTGAACTGTGCGTCTAAGACGGATGGTAACAGGAGGCAGGGGACACGATGTTTACCCAGGTTCGGGCCCTCTTGATGGAGGTAATACCCTATGTCCTGCTTGATTGTTCTTGATGATATGAGTATTACGAGAGTTGATCTACCACGAGATCATAGAGGCTAAACCCTAGAAGATAGCCTATGGTCTGATTATCTGTTGTCCTATGGACTAAACCCTCCGGTTTATATAGACACCAGAGGGTGCTAGGGTTACACAGAGTCGGTTACAAGGGAGGAGATCTACATATCCGTATTGCCTAGCTTGCCTTCCACGCCAAGGAGAGTCCCATCCAGACACGGGACGAAGTCTTCAATCTTGTATCTTCATAGTCCAACAGTCCAGCCAAAGGATATAATCCGGTTGTCCGGAGACCCCCTAATCCAGGACTCACTCAACTACAGTCCACAGCCAGTGTGTCAAGCACACTAGCTCGCTCCCCAAAAACTCCCGCCTCTGCATCCCTCGCAATCTCGAAAATATCTACTGCCTGGAAGGTTTTAATATTTGATAGCACATAATTAGTATGTCCAGACCGTGTGCGATGTCTGTTACTCCCGCTCTGCTTCAGTTCCTTGATTCAAATTTTCAATAGCTCTGGCATTTTACTCCCGCCTCTGCATCCCTTGCTATCTCAAAAATATCCGCTTGCCCTTGATCCAAATTTTCAGTAGCCCCTCCTTATTACTCCCGCATAGTAAAATTTTCAGTTGCCGCAGTATTTCCTGAAACACAACCTTGCCCCCCCCCCCCGCCCCCCTCCACACACACCCCAAAACCTCCGCTCACACAGATACACACAACCCTTGAAACCATTGGTAGGTCGCCGCCATCACCGGCGCCTCCATCCTCAACCTCTGCCTGTGTGCCGGGGAGCTCGAGGAGCCAATGGCCAAAAAGAGGTTTATCGCGGCCTTTTCGCCTGACGCCGGCGAGGTGGCCGCCGAGGTGTCCCCGTCGTCCTCCGCGGGCCTGATGCGCTGTCGCCGGTCCCCCGATCCGCCTGTCGCCACACCCCTACTCCGGTTCAAGGACTTCCCCGTCCTCCCTCGGGCCCGACAGCGGATGAAGTGATGACGATGGTGATGATTTCCCCCTCCTCGAGGGAAGTTTCCCCGGCAGAAAAGCTCCGCCGGAGCCCTAGATTGGTTCCGCCAAGGTTCCGCCTCATGGCGGCGGAGTTTCTTCCCGAAAGCTTGCTTATGATTTTATCCTCGACGAAAGACTTCATATAGCCAAAGATGGGCATCAAAGGGCTATCGGGGGGGGCACGAGTTAGGGGGCGCGCCCAGGGGGATAGGGCGCGCCCCCACCCTCGTGGACGGTGGGTGGCCCCCCTCTGGTACTTCTTTCGCCCAATATATTTTATATATTCTGAAACTTGCTCCCGTGAAGTTTTAGGACTTTTGAAGTTGTGCAGAATAGGTCTATAATATTTGCTCCTTTTCCAGCCCAGAATTCCAGCTGCCGGCATTCCCCCTCTTCATGTAAACCTTGTAAAATAAGAGAGAATAGGCATAAGTATTGTGACATAATGTGTAATAACAGCCCATAATGAAATAAATATCGATATAAAAGCATGATGCAAAATGGACGTATCAACTCCCCCAAGCTTAGACCTCGCTTGTCCTGAAGCGAAAGCCGATATCGAAAAATATGTCCACATGTTTAGAGATAGAGGTGTCGATAAAAATAAAATACGGACATGAGAGCATCGTGATTATTCTTAGAACAACAACCTATATATATATTGTCATATGATCTCTTATGCTAAAGTAACAATTCATTCACAGTTTCAACTATGAATCATAAACTTCATTGAAAACTAACAAACTATAATCTCAGTCATTGAAGCAATTACAATTTATCATAACATCGGGAAGAGTCAATATAAGAGCTTTTCAACAAGTCCACATACTCAACTATCATTTAGTCTTTCACAATTGCTAACATTCACGCAATATTTATGGGTATGAAGTTTTAGCCGGACACAGAGAAAGATAGGGGCTTATAGTTTTGCCTCCCAACTTTTTACCTCCAAGGTAATGTCAACAATAATAGTTCATGAAAACTCACATCCAATTAGCTATATATGTCTGGATCTTTCCAACACATTGTGCTTGCAAAAGGATAAAATGTAAAAAAGGAAAGGTGAAGATCACCGTGACTCTTTGCATGAAGTATAAGACAAGAATAAAAGATAGGCCCTTCGCAGAGGGAAGCAGAGGTTGTCATGTGCTTTTATGGTTGGATGCACAAAATCTTAATGCAAAAGAACTTCACTTTATATTGCCACTTGTGATATGGACCTTTATTATGCAGTACGTCGCTTTTATTTCTTCCACATCACAAGATCGTATAAAGCTTATTTTCTCCACACTAATAGATCATACATATTTAGAGAGCAATTTTTATTGCTTGCAATGATGACAACTTCTTGAAGGATCTTATTCAATCCATAGGTAGATATGATGGACTCTCATGGCAAAACTGAGTTTAAGGATATTTGGAAGCACAAGTAGTATCTCTACTTGGTGCAAAGAATTTGGCTAGCATGAGAGGGAAAGGCAAGCTCAGCATGTTGGATGATCCATGACAATATAATTTATCTCTAGTGTAAGAAAACATAACCCATTACATTCTCTTCCTTGTCCAACATCAACTCTTTAGCATGTCATATTTTTAATGAGTGCTCACAATCATAAAAGATGTCCAAGATAGTATATTTATATGTGAAAACCTCTCTTTCTTTATTACTTCCTATTAATTGCAACGATGACCAAAACTATGTTTGTCAACTTTCAACAACTTTTATTCATCATACTCTTTATATGTGAAGTCATTACTCTCCATAAGATCCATATGATCTCTTTATTGCTTTTTATTCTTTCTCTTTTATTTTATTCCCTCAAGATCATAGCAAGATAATCAAGCCCTTGACTCAACACTAATCTTTATTATATATAGCTCATGGACTCGATTACATAGAAGGATCAAAAAGCAAAACTCATAACTAGATCATACTAAAACTTTATTCTACTAGATCAAGATATTACCAAAAGGATCGAACTAAGGAAAACGGTAAAGATAAAAGTGTGATGGTGATACGATACTGGGGCACTCCCCCAAGCTTGGCAGTTGCCAAGGGGAGGCCCATACCCGATACTCAGTTCTTCTTTGTTGGTGAAGAAGGTGTTGGTGATGATGGATAGTTGCACATCGAGCATAGGAGATCTTCCAATTTACGGGTAATGCCCTTGAGTGCGATGATATGCTCCTTCAACAAAATATTTTCACTTGTGAGATACTTGTTTTGAATACGAGCTAACTCAATCATCTTGAAAGCCTCAATCTCCGTTGGGGTAAACAGATTGTGGTGAGGTTGAAGGATGTCTTCTTCTGCTACTGCCGGACCTTGATCCTCCATGGCCTTCTTGATCCCATCATCCTTGTTGATCTCTCCGGGCTCTTCTCTCTTCAGCTCTATCTTCATTAGCCAAGCATCGTTTCCCTCATTGTTGGAGGAGGAGGGGGACGACATGATGCCTAGCCTTGACAACCCTGGTAGAAAACAGCTCGAAACAAAAACAGGAGATATTTGCATCATACGGTGGTCAGAACCTTCGGGAGATTATATAATGAATTTTTGCCGACCAAAAGAAGTATTATGCAAGAAAACGGAGTCCGGAGAGCACACGAGGTGCCCACAAGGCAGGGGGCGCGCCCAGGGGGGTAGGGCGCACCCTCCACCCTCGTGGACGCCTCGTGTCCTTCCCGGACTGCTTCTTATTTTCCTATTTTCTTAAATATTTCAAAATGGAGAAAAATTGCCATTATAACTATTTTAAAGTCAGTTTACTTACCGTACCACGTACCTATTCCTTTTCAGAGTCTGAAACGTTCTGGAAAGTGTCCCTTATGTATTCCTCTGGGGTTACGGTTTCAATAACATTAGTTTCAACATTTATGGGATTACCCGAGATGTAATGTTTGATTCTTTGACTGTTCACCACCCTCAGATTTGTGCCTTCGAAGTTGTTGGTCTTTATGGCACTGGAACGATAAACCTCCTCGATGACGTAAGGACCTTCCCATTTAGAGAGGAGTTTGCCTGCAAAAAATCTTAAACAATAGTTGTATAATAATACACAATCACCTACATTAAACTCACATTTTTGTATCCTTTTATCATGCCATCTTTTAACTTTTTCCTTAAATAGTTTGGCATTTTCATAAGCCTGGGTTCTCCATTCATCAAGTGAGCTAATGTCAAAAGGCCTCTTCTCACCGGCAAGTTTGAAATCATAGTTGAGCTCTTTAATGGCCCAATATGCCTTATGTTCTAGTTCAAGAGGTAAGTGACATGCCTTTCCATAAACCATTTTATATGGAGACATGCCCATAGGATTTTTGTATGCAGTTCTATAGGCCCATAATGCATCATCAAGTTTCTTGGACCAATTCTTCCTAGATCTATTAACAGTCTTTTGCAAAATTAATTTAATCTCTCTATTGCTCAGTTCTACTTGACCACTAGACTGTGGGTGATAAGGAGATGCAATTCTATGATTAACATCATACTTAGCAAGCATATTACGAAAAGCACCATGAATAAAATGTGAACCACCATCAGTCATTAAATATCTAGGGACTCCAACCCTCGGGAAAATAACTTCTTTAAGCATCTTAATAGAGGTGTTATGATCAACACTACTAGTTGGAATAGCTTCTACCCACTTAGTAACATAATAAACAACAACTAAAATATGTGTATAACCATTAGAGCAAGGAAAAGGTCCCATATAATCAAAGCCCCAAACATCAAATGGTTCAATAACAAGTGAATAATTCATAGGCATTTCTTGACATCTACTAATATTACCAATTCTTTGATATTCATCACAAGACAAGACAAACTTACGGGCATCCTTGAAGAGAGTAGGCCAATAAAAACCGGATTGCAATACCTTATGTGCAGTTCTGTCTCCAGCATGGTGTCCTCCATAAGTCTCAGAGTGACACTTGCGTAGGATCTATTCCTGTTCATGCTCAGGTACACAACGTCTAATGACACCATCTGCTCATTCTTTATAAGGGTGTGGGTCATGCCAAAAGTAATGCCTTAAATCATAGAAGAATTTTTTTCTTTTGCTGGTATGTGAAACTAGGTGGTATAAATTTACCAACAATATAATTAGCATAGTCAGCATACCATGGAGCAGTACAAGAAGCATTGGTGACAGCTAGTTGTTCATCAGGGAAGCTATCATCAATAGGTAGTGGGTCATCAAGAACATTCTCTAACCTAGACAAGTTGTCTGCACCGGGGTTCTCAGCTCCCTTTCTATCAATAATATGCATATCAAATTCTTGTAGCAAGAGAACCCATCTAATAAGCCTAGCCTTAGCATCTTTCTTTTCCATAAGATATTTAATAGCAGCATGATCAGTGTGAACAGTTACTTTAGAATCAACAATGTAAGGTCTAAACTAATCACAAGCAAATACAACTGCTAAAAATTCTTTTTCAGTAGTAGCATAGTTTCTCTGGGCACTGTCTAGAGTTTTACTAGCATATTGAATAACATTTAATTTCTTATCAACTCTTTGCCCCAGAACAGCCCGTACAGCATAATCACTAGCATCACACAGAATTTCAAATGGTAAATTCCAATCAGGAGGCTGAACAATAGGTGCAGAAATCAAAGCTTTCTTAAGTATTTCAAATGCTTCTACACAATCATCATCAAAGACAAAAGGAACATCTTTTTGTAAGAGATTAGTAAGAGGCTGAGAAATTTTAGAGAATTCCTTAATGAACCTCCTATAAAAACCGGCATGACCAAGGAAGCTTCTTATTACCTTTAATGTCCTTAGGACACGACATTTTTGAATAGCATCAACTTTAGCTTTATCAACTTCAATACCTCTTTCAGAAATTTTATGCCCCAAGACAATACCTTCATTAACCATAAAGTGGCACTTCTCCCAATTCAAGACAAGATTAGTTTCTTCACATCTCTACAAAACTCGATCAAGGTTGCTTAAGCAATCATCAAAAGAAGTTCCGTAAACGGAGAAATCATCCATGAAAACCTCAACAATCTTTTCACAAAAGTTAGAGAATATAGCAGTCATACATATTTGAAAAGTAGCAGGTGCATTGCATAAACCAAAATGCATATGTATATAAGCAAAGGTACCGAAATGTCAAGTAAAAGTTGTCTTTTCTTGATCCTCTTTTGACACAGGTATTTGAGAGAAACCAGAATAACCATCTAGAAAGCAAAAATGTGTATGTTTGGACAATATTTCTAGCATTTGATCAATAAAAGGTAAAGGGTAATGATCCTTTTTAGTAGCTTTATTTAATTTGCGGAAATCAATTACCATTCTATAACCTGTAACAATTCTTTGTAGGATCAATTCATCTTTATCATTAGGAACAACAGTAATACCTCCCTTCTTAGGGACACAATGGACATGACTCACCCACTGACTATCAGCAACGGGATAAATTATACCTGCCTCCAGAAGCTTTAGTATTTCTTTTCTTACCACTTCTTTCATCTTAGGATTTAACCGTGGTTGGTGATCAACAACCGGTTTCGCGTCTTTCTCCAATTTTATTTTGTGCTGGCAGAGAGTGGGACTAATGCCCTTAAGATCATCAAGAGTATATCCAATAGCAGCACAGTGCTTCTTCAGAGTTTTCAATAATTTCTTTTCTTCATGCTCTGAAAGGTTAGCACTAATAATAACAGGATATATCTCTTTCTCATCAAGATAAGCATATTTAAGAGTATCTGGTAAAGGTTTAAGTTCAAACATGGGATCACCCTTGGGTGGAGGAGGATCCCGTAGGATTTCAACAGGCAAGTTGTGTTTCAAAATAGGTCCCTGTTTAAAGAATACTTCATCTATTTCCCTTCTTTCATTCATAAACATATCATTTTCAGGGTCTAGCAAATATTGTTCTAAAGGATCACTAGGAGGCACGACAATAGAAGAAAGACCAATAATTTCATCTTTACTAGGCAATTCTTTATCATGGGGTTGTCCACGAAATTTAGCAAAATTAAATTCATGAGACATATCCCCTAAACCAACAAAAACAATATCCTTATTGCGGTCCATCTTAGCATTAACAGTATTCAAGAAGGGTCTACCAAATATAATGAGACAAAAGTCATCTTGTGGGGAGCCAAGAACAAGAAAATCAGCAGGATATTTAACTTTCCCACACAAGACTTCAACATCTCTAACAATCCAAACTAGTGAAATAGTATCTCTATTGGCAAGTTTAATAGTAACATAAATTTCCTCTATCTTAGCAGGTGCAATATCATGCATAATTTCTTTGTATAAGGAATGGTGTATTGCACTTGCACTAGCACCCATATCACATAAGCCATGATAGCAATGATCTCCTATTTTAACAGAAATAACATGCATGCCTACAACAGGTCTATGTTTATTTTTAGTATCGGGTCTAGCAATTCTAGCAGCTTCATCACAAAAGTAAATAACATGCCCATCAATATTATCGGCCAAGAAATCTTTAACCATAGCAACACTAGGTTCAACTTTAATTTGCTCAGAGGGAGTAGGTGTTCTAGTATTACTCTTACGAACCATTGTTGAAGCTTTAGCATGATCCTTTATTCTAACAAGGAAAGGTGGTTTCTCAATATAAGCAGTAGGAACAACAGGATCATTATAAGTGATAGTCTTTTCTTCAACTTTAATAGGTGAAACTACTTTTACTTCAATGGGAGGATTATATTTAAACCACTTCTCCTTAGGGAGATCAACATGACTAGCAAAGGATTCACAAAAAGAAGCTACTATCTCAGAGTCAAGTCCATATTTAGTGCTAAATTCACGGAAAGCATCGGTATCCATAAAAGATTTAACACAATCAAACTTAGGTGTTATACCTGACTCCTTACCTTCGTTGAGATCCCAATCTTCAGAGTTGCATTTAATTCTTTCCAATAAATCCCATTTGAATTCAATAGTCTTCATCATAAAAGATCCAATACAAGAAGTATCGAGCATGGAGCGGTTATCGAGAGAAAGCCGAGCATAATTTTTTTGAATAATAATTTCTCTTGAGAGCTCATGATTGGGGCATGAATATAACATTGACTTAAGCCTCCCCCAAGCTTGAGCGATGCTTTCTCCTTCGCGAGGCCAAAAATTATATATATAATTACGATCACGATGAACAAGATGCATAGGATAAAACTTCTGATGAAATTCCAATTTCAATCGGTTGTAGTTCCATGATCCCATATCATCACATAGCCTAAACCATGGCAATAACTCTCCCTTCAAATATAAAGGGAAGGCCTTCTTCTTGATAACATCCTCAGGCATACCTGCAAGCTTAAATAATCCATAAACTTCATACACATAGATTAGGTGCAAATCGGGATGTAATGTTCCATCACCTGTGAAAGGATTAGCTAGCAGTTTCTCTATCATACCCGAAGGAATTTCAAAGTAAACATTTTCAGTAGGTTCAGTAGGTTGAGGAGCAACTCTTTGCTCTACTGGTCGAGGTGAAGATGCCCCGAACAAGCCGCTCAAAGGATTATGTTCCATAGTAACAAGTGATAGTAAATTTCAGCACACTATATAAAATTTCCTTGCCAAATTCCACCTACCAAAGGCGCTTCACTCCCCGGCAACGGCGCTAGAAAAGAGTCTTGATGACCCACAAGTGTAGGGGATCTATCGTAGCCTTTTCGATAAGTGAGAGTGTCGAACCGAACGAGGAGCAGAAGGAAATGATAAGCGGTTTTCAGCAAGGTATTTTCTGCAAGCACTAGAATTATCGGTAACAGATAGTTTGGTGATAAGGTAATTGGTAATAGGTAACAAATAGTAAAAGTAAATAAGGTGCAACAAGATGGCCCAATCCTTTTTGTAGCAAAGGACAAGCTTGGACAAACTCTTATATGAAGGAAAGCGCTCCCGAGGACACATGGGAATTATCGTCAAGCTAGTTTTCATCACGCTCATATGATTCACGTTCGGTACTTTGATAATTTGATATGTGGGTGGACCGGTGCTTGGGTACTGTCCTTCCTTGGACAAGCATCCCACTTATGATTAACCCCTATTGCAAGTATCCGCAACTACAACAGAAGTATTAAGGTAAACCTAACCATAGCATAAAACATATGGATCCAAATCAGCCCCTTACGAAGCAACGCATAAACTAGGGTTTAAGCTTCTATCACTCTAGCAACCCATCATCTACTTATTACTTCCCAATGCCCTCCTCTAGGCCCAAACAATGGTGAAGTGTCATGTAGTCGACGTTCACATGACACCACTAGAGGAAAGACAACATACATCTCATCAAAATATCGAACGAATACCAATTTCACATGACTACTTATAGCAAGACTTCTCCCATGTCCTCAGGAACAAAAGTAACTATTCACAAATCATATTCATGTCATAATCAGAGGGGTATTAATATGCATAATGGATCTGAACATATGATCTTCCACCAAATATACCAACTAGCATCAACTACAAGGAGTAATCAACACTACTAGCAACCCATAGGTACCAATCTGAGGCTTTGGGACAAAGATTGGACACAAGAGATGAACTAGGGTTTGAGATGAGATGTTGCTGGTGAAGATGTTGATGGAGATTGACCCCCTCCCGATGATAGGATCGTTGGTGATGACGCTGGTGATGATTTCCCCCTCCCGGAGGGAAGTTTCCCCGGCAGAATAGCTCCGCCGAGCCCTAGATTGGTTCTGCCTCGTGGCGGCGGAGTTTTTTTTCCTGAAAGCTTTCTTATGATTTTTTTCCTCGAGGAAAGACTCCATATAGCCAAAGATGGGCATCAGAGGGCTGCCAGGGGGCCCACGAGACAGGGGGGCGCCCAGGGGGTAGGGCGCGCCCCCACCCTCATGGACGGTGGGTGGCCCCCCTCTGGTACTTCTTTCGCCCAATATTTTTTATATATTCTGAAACTTGCTCCCGTGAAGCTTCAGGACTTTTGGAGTTGTGCAGAATAGGTCTCTAATATTTGCTCATTTTCCAGCCCAGAATTCCAGCTGCCGGCATTCCCCCTCTTCATGTAAACCTTGTAAAATAAGAGAGAGTAGTCATACGTATTGTGACATAATATGTAATAACAGCCCATAATGCAATAAATATCGATATAAAAGCATGATGCAAAATTGACGTATCAATAGTCAATCATCCACAAGCACTGTCCTAAAGTTGCAAAGACCTTCAACATGAATGAAGGCTCAATATTCGCCTTCCACTTCAGCAGTTTTCTAGATGAGATGCATCTGTCTATGTACCGTCTATGATGCTAATTTTGAATGGTTCTAGATGTTGCATGTGAAACTTGGTGTAGGTGCAGTTGTGTAATGGGGTAGCTGGGTGCTGAAGCTATATCATGTTGTACTCAGATGTATTTCAATTATGAAATCCTGCTTCCTTAATATGGAAATGAAATATATTATGTGCTTAATATGATTGTCAATTAGATTAATAAATGGATAATAATAATATGGCAATTAGCTTGCTAATTGGCCAATTAGCCTGCTAATTGGGTTTTCCTATTGCAAACGGTTATTGAGAAAACACCGTGGCGATGACCTTAGGCAACACACACAGTTTCTAGGAATAAACCGTGTTGGATCAATGAACAATCACACATGACATTCTCTTCAAAACTGTTTGCGTTAGGCCACCTTGCGCAAACGTTTTCCTTGGTGCGACTGTGTGGGATGTACATACGAACAGAAATGGTTAGCGGGGACTAACTGTGTGGGATGTACTTGCGACTGGAAACGATTTTGCCTATATAATTGTATTTTTTAGCTCTATTGTACGTATTACCATATTTGAGCGCTCACCGGTCGCACACGACCTCATTTTGCCGAGCGTGTGTGCCAGGAGGGCATATCCCCGACGGTTTCTGGGTTGTGTGGGAAGGACCCCCTATCGCCCACACTCACTTGGCAATGGTTCCAAATGCCGTCGTGGAAAGGGGTTAAAAGCCGTTTGTATAGCACCTTGCTACCTCTTGAGCACTGCGTTGGTTTTCCCTTGAAGAGGAAAGGGTGATGCAGCAAAGTAGCGTAAGTATTTCCCTCAGTTTTTGAGAACCAAGGTATCAATCCAGTAGGAGGCCACGCACGAGTCCCTCGCACCTACACAAACAAATAAATCCTCGCAACCAATGCGATAAGGGGTTGTCAATCCCTACATGGTCACTTACGAGAGTGAGATCTGATAGATATGATAACATAATATTTTTGGTATTTTTTATGATAAAGATGCAAAGTAAAATAAAAGGCAATAAAAATAACTAAGTGTTGGAAGATTAATATGATGGAAAATAGACCCCGGGGCCATAGGTTTCACTAGTGGCTTCTCTCAAGAGCATAAGTATTTACGGTGGATGAACAAATTACTGTTGAGCAATTGACAGAATTGGGCATAGTAATGAGAATATCTAGGTATGATCATGTATATAGGCATCACGTCCGAGACAAGTAGACCGACTCCTGCCTGCATCTACTACTATTACTCCACACATCGACCGCTATCCAGCATGCATCTAGAGTATTAAGTTCATAAGAACAGAGTAACGCTTTAAGCAAGATGACATGATGTAGAGGGATAAACTCATGCAATATGATATAAACCCCATCTTGTTATCCTCGATGGCAAGAATACAATACGTGCCTTGCTGCCCCTGCTGTCACTGGGAAAGGACACCGCAAGATTGAACCCAAAGCTAAGCACTTCTCCCATTGCAAGAAAGATCAATCTAGTAGGCCAAACCAAACTGATAATTCGAAGAGACTTGCAAAGATAACCAATCATACATAAAAGAATTTAGAGAAGATTCAAATATTTTTCATAGATAAACTTGATCATAAACCCACAATTCATCGGTCTCAACAAACACACCACAATAGAAGGTTACATCGCATAGATCTCCACGAGAGAGGGGGAGAACATTGTATTGAGATCCAAAAAGAGAGAAGAAGCCATCTAGCTAATAACTATGGACCCGAAGGTCTGAGGTAAACTACTCACACATCATCGGAGAGGCTATGGTGTTGATGTAGAAGCCCTCCGTGATCGATGCCCCCTCCGGCGGAGCTCTGGAACAGGCCCCAAGATGGGATCTCATGGGTACAGAAGGTTGCGGTGGTGGAATTAGGTTTTTGGCTCCGTATCTGGTAGTTTGGGGGTACGTAGGTATATATAGGAGGAAGGAGTACGTCGGTGGAGCAACAGGGGGCCCACGGGGGTGGAGGGCGTGCCCAGGGGGTAGGCACGCCCCCTACCTCGTGGCCTCTTGGTTGATGTCTTGACGTAGGGTCCAAGTCCTCTGTATCACGTTCGTTCTGAAAATCACGTTCCCGAAGGTTTCATTCTGTTTGGACTCCATTTGATATTCTTTTTCTGTGGAACTTTTAAATAGGCAAAAAACAGCAATTCTGGGCTGGGCATCCGGTTAATAGGTTAGTCCCAAAAATAATATAAAAGTGTATAATAAAGGCCAATAATGTCCAAAACAGAATATAATATAGCATGGAACAATAAAAAATTATAGATACGTTGGATACGTATCAAGCATCCCCAAGCTTAATTCCCGCTCGTCCTCGAG
The DNA here is from genome assembly GCA_034509565.1 of Triticum monococcum. Lineage (NCBI taxonomy): Eukaryota > Viridiplantae > Streptophyta > Magnoliopsida > Poales > Poaceae > Triticum > Triticum monococcum. The sequence goes on along the minus strand of CM067841.1, from coordinate 283,362,396 downwards.
TAGGTAAATGATAAAAACATAATTTTTGATGTGGAATGCTACTTGTCATAATTTCAATGTAATTCTTCTTAATTGTGGTATGAATATTCAGATCCGAAAGATTCAAGATAAAAGTTCAATATTGACATAAAAATAATAATACTTCAAGCATACTAACTAAGGAATTATGTCCTCTCAAAGTAACATGGCCAAAGAAAGTTCATCCCTACAAAATCATATAGTTTAGTCATGCTCCATTTTCGTCACACAAGAATGCTCTCATCATGCACAACCCTGATGACAAGCCAAGCAATTGTTTCATACTTTAGTAATCTCAAACTTTTTCAATCTTCACACAATACATGAGCGTGAGCCATGGATATAGCACTATGGGTGGAATATAATATAATGATGGGGGTTATGTGGAGAGGACAAAAAAGGAGAAAGTCTCACATCAATGAGGATAATCAATGAGCTATGGAGATGCCCATAAATTGATGTTAATGCAAGGAGTAGGGATTGCCATGCAACGGATGCACTAGAGCTATAAAGCTCAACAAAAGAAACTAAGTGGGTGTGCATCCAACTTGCTTGCTCACGAAGACCTAGGGCATTTGAGGATTCCCATTGTTGGAATATACAAGCCAAGTTCTATAATGAAAAGTTCCCACTAGTATATGAAAGTGACAAAATAAAAGACTCTCTATCATGAAGATTATGGTGCTACTTTGAAGCACAAGTGTGGTAAAAAGGATAGTAACATTGTCCCTTCTCTCTTTTTCTCTCATTTTTTTGGGCCTTCTCTTTTTTATGGCCTTTCTCTTTTTTTCTTTTTTTCCTCACTTGGGACAATGCTCTAGAAAATGATGATCATCACACTTCTATTTATTTACAACTCAATGATTACAACTCGATACTAGAACAAAGTATGACTCTATATGAATGCCTCCGGCGGTGTACCGGGATATGCAATGAACCAAGAGTGACATGTTTGAAAGGATTATGAATGGTGGCTTTGCCACAAATACTATGTCAACTACATGATCATGCAAAGCAACATGACAATGATGAACGTGTCATGATAAATGGAACAGTGGAAAGTTGCATGGCAATATATCTCAGAATGGCTATGGGAATGCCATAATAGGTAGGTATGGTGGCTATTTTGAGGAAGATATAAGGAGGTTTATGTGTGAAAGAGCGTATCATATCACGGGGTTTGGATGCACCGGCGAAGTTTGCACCAACTCTCAATGTGAGAAAGGGCAATGCACGGTACCGAAGAGGCTAGCAATGATGGAAAAGTGAGAGTGCGTATAATCCATGGACTCAACATTAGTCATAAAGAACTCACATACTTATTGCAAAAATATACAAGTCATCAAAAACCAAGCACTATGCGCATGCTTCTAGGGGGATAGATTGGTAGGACAAGACCATCGTTCGTCACCGGCCGCCACTCATAAGGAGGACAATCAAAGAACACCTCATGTTTCAAATTTGTTACATAACGTTTACCATACGTGCATGCTACGAGACTTGCAAACTTCAACACAAGTATTTTTCAAATTCACAACTAATCAACTAGCACAACTTTGATATCACTACCTCCATGTCCCAAAACAATCATCAAGCATCAAACTTCTCTTAGTATTCAACACACTCATAAGAAAGTTTTTACTAGTCTTGAATACCTAGTATATTAGGATTATTTAAGTAAATTACCATGCTATTTAAGACTCCAAAAATAATTTAAGTGAAGCATGAGAGAATAATAGTTTCTATAAAACAAAACCACCACCGTGCTCTAAACGATATAAGTGAAGTACTAGAGCAAAAACTATATAACTCAAAAGATATAAGTGAAGCACATAGAGTATTCTAATAATTTCCGAATCATGTTTGTCTCTCTAAAAAGGTGTGTACAGCAAGGATGATTGTGTTAAATTAAAAAGCAAAGATTCAAATCATACAAAACGCTCCAATCAAAACACATATCATGTGGTGAATAAAAATATAGCTCCAAGTAAAGTTACCGATGGAAATGGACGAAAGAGGGGATGCCTTCCGGGGCATCCCCAAGATTTGGCTTTTAGGTGTCCTTAGATTATCTTTGGGTGCCATGGGCATCCCCAAGCTTAGGATCTGGACAGTCCTTGTTCCATAATCCATCAAATCTTTCACCCAAAACTTGAAAACTTCACAACACAAAACTTAACAGAAAATCTCGTGAGCTCCGTTAGCAAAAGAAAACAAACACCACTTCAAGGTACTGTAATGAACTCATTATTTATTTATATTGGTGTTAAACCTACTGTATTCCAACTTATCTACGGTTTATAAAACTATTTTACTAGCCATAGATTCATCAAAATAAGCAAACAACACACGAAAAACTGAATCTGTCAAAAACAGAACAGTCTGTAGTAATCTGTAACTAACACAAGATCTGGAACCCCAAAAATTCTAAAATAAATTTCTGGACGTGAGGAATTTATATATTAATCATCTTAAAAAATAATTAACTAAAGGGCACTTTCCAAGTAAAAATGGAAGCAATTCTCGTGAGCACTAAAGTTTCCGTTTTTTACAGCAAGATTAAAAAGACTTTCCCCAAGTCTTCCCAATGGTTCTACTTGGCACTAACACTAAAAGAACACAACCAAAACAGAGGCTAGATAGATTATTTATTACTAAACAGGATCAAAAAGCAAGGAATAAAAATAAAATTGGGTTGCCTCCCAACAAGCGCTATCGTTTAACGCCCCTAGCTAGGCATAATATTTCAATGATGCTCACATGAAAGACAAGAATTGAAGCACAAAGAGAGCATCATAGAACACGTGATAAACACATCTAAGTCTAACATACTTCCTATGCAAAGGCATCTTATAGGCAAACAAATTATCAAGGAAAGCAAAAATTAGCATATGCAAGAAAGTGGAAAGAAACAATAGCAATCTCAACATAACGAGGGGTAATCTAGTAACATGAAAATTTCTACAACCATATTTTCCTATCTCATAATAATTACATGTAGGATCGTAAGAAAATTCAACAATATAGCTATCACAAAGCATATTCTTAACAAGATCCACATGTATGCAAAGTTGACACTCTTCCAAAATAGTGGGATTAACATTAACTAAAGTCATGACCTCTCCAAACCCACTTTTAATAATATTGCAAACACTATTATCAATCTCATATTCATCATGGGGCTTAAATAAATTTTCAAGATCAAAAGAAGAATCACCCCAATCATGATCATTGCAACAAATAGTAGTCATAGCAAAACTAGCATCCCCAAGCTTAGGGTTTTGCATATCATTAACACAATTGACATTAAGAGAATTTATAATAACATCATTGAAATCATGCTTTTCATCGAAGGAACTATTAAATATGGGTGCAATAGCAACGATCTCATGTTTAACATAAGGAACTATAGCAAATTCATCTTCATAAATATTGGCATCATGGACACAAGAATAGCAAGCATCATGTTCATCAAGGGATATTTCAATCAAATCATCGGGATCATAATTATCTATAGATTCATGCACATCATTATTTTCTTCCGAAGCAATGGTCATTCTTTCAATAAATTCTTTGAAATAGACATTATGAGCATAGTTTTCATAGCAATATTTAAGTATGTTAAAATTTTCAGATTCGTAGAGAGTGATATCGTATTTTTCAATCAAAGAAGCAACTTCATAAGCACCCTTAAAAGCAACAAATTCTTCAATTTGTTCGATATCGTAGTAACTATAAACACCCTTTGCATAATAAGATAAGATTTCAATATCATTAAACTCACATAGGTAGGGGAGGTGTTTTTTAGGGTTCTTAGAGCAACAAGTAAAATCACAAATTTCGCAAAGATTCCAAGCAAAACACAACAATCTGTTTATTTGATTCCACAAGAGTCTCCCTTTTTCAGACAAACGGTGACGCACAAAATGAGCATGCTCATCTAAAGATTTCCCATCAACTAGGCTAGTTGGGGTATCAGCACGAGCGCATAAGGATCGAAGATGATCTAAGTATAACACTTTAAGTGGATCCATATCAATAGATTTTTAGCAAGCAAAGACGCAAGCAAATAGAAGGCACATGGAAACACAAACAAGGATACATACGGGAAGAAGGCAAACAAAAGAAGAGGCAAATAGGGAAAGAGAGGGAGGATAAAATGGCAAGGGTGAAGTGGGGGAGAGGAAAACGAGAGGAAAATGGCAAATAATGTAATGCGGGAGATAAGGGTTTGTGATGGGTACTTGGTGTGTTGACTTTTGCGTAGACCTCCTCGGCAACGGCGCAAGAAATCCTTCTTGCTACCTCTTGAGCACTGCGTTGGTTTTCCCTTGAAGAGGAAATGGTGATGCAACAAAGTAGCGTAAGTATTTCCCTCAGTTTTTGAGAACCAAGGTATCAATCCAGTAGGAGGCCACGCATGAGTCCCTCGCACCTACACAAACAAATAAATCCTCGCAACCAATGCGATAAGAGGTTGTCAATCCCTACACGGTCACTTACGAGAGTGAGATCTGATAGATATGATAAGATAATATTTTTCGTATTTTTTATGATAAAGATGCAAAGTAAAATAAAAGGCAATAAAAATAACTAAGTGTTGGAAGATTAATATGATGGAAAATAGACCCGGGGCCATAGGTTTCACTAGTGGCTTCTCTCAAGAGCATAAGTATTTACGATGGGTGAACAAATTACTGTTGAGAAATTGACAGAATTGAGCATAGTTATGAGAATATCTAGGTATGATCATGTATATAGGCATCACGTCCGAGAGAAGTAGACCGACTCCTGCCTGCATCTACTACCATTACTCCACACATTGATCGCTATCCAGCATGCATCTAGAGTATTAAGTTCATAAGAACAGAGTAACGCTTTAAGCAAGATGACATGATGTAGAGGGATAAACTCATGCAATATGATATAAACCCCATCCTATTATCCTCGATGGCAACAATACAATACGTGCCTTGCTGCCCCTGCTGTCACTGGGAAAGGACACCGCAAGATTGAACCCAAAGCTAAGCACTTCTCCCATTGCAAGAAAGATCAATCTAGTAGGCCAAACCAAACTGATAATTCGAAGAGACTTGCAAAGATAACCAGTCATGCATAAAAGAATTCAGAGAAGATTCAAATATTGTTCATAGATAAACTTCATCATAAACCCACAATTCATCGGTCTCAACAAACACACCGCAAAGGAAGATTACATTGAATAGATCTCCACGAGAGAGGGGGAGAACATTGTATTGAGATCCAAAAAGAGAGAAGAAGCCATCTAGCTAATAACTATGGACCCGAAGGTCTGAGGTAAACTACTCACACATCATCGGAGAGGCTATGGTGTTCATGCAGAATTCCTCCGTGATCGATGCCCCCTCCGACGGAGCTCCGGAACAGGCCCCAAGATGGGATCTCGCGGGTACAAAAGGTTGCGGCGGTGGAATTAGGTTTTTGACTCCGTATCTGGTAGTTTGGGGGTACGTAGGTATATATAGGAGGAAGGAGTATGTCGGTGGAGCAACAGGGGGCCCACGAGGGTGGAGGGCGCGCCCAGGGGGTAGGCACGCCCCCTACCAAGTGGCCTCCTGGTTGATGTCTTGACGTAGGGTCCAAGTCCTCTGGATCACGTTCGTTCCAAAATCACGTTCCCGAAGGTTTCATTTCGTTTGGACTCCGTTTGATATTCTTTTTCTGCGAAACTTTGAAATAGGCAAAAAATAACAATTCAGGGTTGGGCCTCCGGTTAATAGGTTAGTTCCAAAAATAATATAAAAGTGTGTAATAAATCTCAATAATGTCCCAAACAGAATATAATATAGCATGGAACAATAAAAAATTATAGATACGTTGGAGACATATCACACCTCGATGTACTAGTGAAGAGATGAGGGGCCAAGTTATGTATGCTTCCAAACAATGTTTATTTTGGGTTGACACACTTTCTGTGATGGACAATGTTTGTCATGAGTAATAAGTTTGTTATTAGCAATGCTTGATGTCATGAGTACTAAGTTTGTTATTATCAATGCTTGATGTCATGAGTACTAAGTTTGTTATTGTCAATGCTTGATGTGATGTGTACTTAGTTTCTTATTTGCAATGCTTGTTGACATGAACACTTAGTTTGTTGTTAGCAATGCTTGATGTCATGAGTACTAAGTTTGTTATTATCAATGCTTGATGTGATGCCTGGTCGACAGGTGCTACGCTTTGTCATGCCTAGTCGGCAGGTGCTACGCACGACAGATCTTCCAAAGACTTCAAGCTGTGTCGGCTGGTGGTACTTGGCAACATGGTGCTGAGGTGTATCAGTGGTGACCGCGACGTCCTTAGATGGTTGTGCGCAGGAAGGAGGTGCCGTTGGGCGCCGTGGTGGCGTCGACGATAGCTGGACCGAGCAAGGTTGATGCATTAGTACAGTTCTGAAGATGGAGCGGTGGAAGTTGGTGGCGGCAGCCTCTGAGTGCATGCCGGACCGGTGAGACCCATGCCCGGCAGGCATCCTGGATGGGATCTCAGGTCTTAGATGTTAGGTTTGGCTGCGATGCCTGTTTGGTATTAGGCCCAGGCTATCTGCGCCCCTTCATCAACTGGATAGAGTGGCTTAGACGGCGGCTTTAGTCTTACTGTTGTATTACTTTGTAAGATCTTGTGAGAATAATTAATAAAGTGGCCGTATGCATCGCCCAGATGCAAAGGCCGGGGGTCATCCTCCTTTTCTAAAAAAATCAATGCTTGATGTGATGCGTACTTAGTTTCTTATTTGCAATGCTTGCTGTCATGAGTACTTAAATTAGTTAGGGTTTAGCCATTGTAGTATAGGGTTTAGTGGTTTTCGGCATTGATGAACCAAATGGAAAAGTGGTAGGGTTTAGTGGTCCTCGGCATCAACGAAACCCAAAGAGGCAAAGTGGTAGGGTTTAGTGGTTTTCGGCATCGATGGAACCCAGAAAGGCAAAGTGGTAGGTTTAATGGTTTTCGACGTCGACGAAACCCAAAAAGGCAAAGTGGTAGGGGTTACTGGTTGTCGGTATCAACGGAACCTAGAAAGGAGAAGTGGTAGGGGTTAATGGTTCTCGGCATTGACGGAACCCAAAAATGCAAAGTGGTAGGGGTTAGTGATTTTCGGCATCGACGGAACCCAAAAAGGCAAAGTGGTAGGGCTTAGTGGTTGTCGGCATCGATGAAACCCAAAAAGGCAAAGTGGTAGGGTTTAGTGGTTTCCAGCATCGATGGAACCCAAAAAGGCAAAGTGGTAGGGTTTAGTGGTTTCCGGCATTGATGGAACCCAGAAAGGCAAACTGGTAGGGTTTAGTGGTTTTCGGCATAGACGAAACCCAAAAAGGCAAAGTGGTAGGGTGTAACACCCGAGTAATCAAGCTATAGTGACCTTCCTCTAATTATGCCAACTCATCATCATTAACTTACTAATAGTCATTAAGATCCAAAATCCATTCCAATTCGAAATTCAAATAGTGAGTAAAAATAAAACTTCTTAAAATAAATAAACAAAATTGTTCGTGTTATTGCATATATTCACTAATTTTAGTCATCATGAAACCAACCTCATTTGAATTCCAAAAATGCCCCTAGAAATTAATTAAGTGGATTAGCAGCAAAATTATTGGCATTTTCAATTTCTAGAAATATTAAAAAAATCAAATACTCTAAAACTCTTTGTGCAACCCTGTAATGTTGTCTAATATTTATATGCGAAATCTCCTAAGTAAAAAATCATTTGGTACAAAAATAAAATACAAAACAGAGAGAAATAAAAAAACAGAAAAAGAATTAGAAAAATAAGCCTAAAACCTAAAAAGTGGGCGCTGGCTGGTTTGTCTTACCGAGCACACACCCTTCCGGGCCGTCGGATCGTGATCCAATCACCAGGTGCCGCACTGTCGGGCTTACAGAGCAAAACGTCCACATCTTTTCCTTGCCTAAAAAAACGTCCACATCTTTTCCTCCCGCACCTTATCCACTTTACTGCAGCTCCGCGGCCGCCGCCCCGCTCCTCCTCCTGGCCACGCGCTCGTCCGCCGCGCTCCGCCCGGCTCCGACGCTCCTCTTCCCGGCTCTGCGCTCCGCCGCCCCGCCCCTCCTACCAACTCCCGACGACGCCCGCCGCGCGAACTATACCCATCTTGTTTGCCGCGCCACTTCTTCTCCCAAATCCACCGCCACGTTCCTCGATTCCATGGCGGAGCTGCCAGAGATTGGTAGCCGATTTGGGAGGATAGGGAAGGAGGAGAAATACGACTCTATGGAGAGAGAGGGGGGGGCAGAGCGCCATTCACGCGCGGTGACCACCAGGCGGAGGTAGGAGGGAGGGGGTATGGGCGGCGCTGCTTCCTCTGTGCGATGTGTTCGTGCAGGCGCGAGGGCTGGAGGAGGGACCCGTGCATCCGTGCAACAACGTGACCATCTCACCTGTGTCGCCTTCGTCAGCAGTCAAGCAAATCACAAGTAAGCATCTCGAGCCTAATTCTGCACGCATGCATGCGACTTCTTCCACTCGAATCGTCGGATATGGCGGCGTATTGGGGATGTTGATGTTGGTTCCCTGCAGGTTTGTGGACAACGGCGAGAATTGCGGCGAGGTGGATGCGGCGCAGACGCGCAGTACATCACTATAGATTCCCCTCTAGCACTTCGTCCACAAGGTGAGGCGTTCTGACTTCTGAACCAGTTTTGGATTTTGCCAAAGCGCGTATGTTGAGTTGCCGCAGGCGCAATGTTGGGGATATCGCTTATCGGGAACTTATCGGCCGACCCATGATAAGAGGTAAATCATCCATTTTATCGGCATATCGGTTGATTTATCGCCATATTGGCTGATTTATCGGATGATTTATCTTATCGGTTTGACAGCGGTAAGCGATAAATCAGCTGATTTATCGGCATATCGGAAGATATCTTGAACAATGCGCAGGCGTGAGCGCGAGTTGCATGGAGATTTGATGCGAGTTTGCCAGAGTTTGCGGTATGAGTAGTTGCCAGATGCTTTCCCGCCAAGCCTGCAATTTTTTTGTTGTACAAAAACTTGCCTAACTATTGATATGAATTGCCACTATCGTTCGGATAGTAAGAGGAAGGGGAGAACGAATTTGCTTTTTTCACTGCAAGCGGGCAAGTTGCAACCAACACTTACGCAAGCTTATGTCAATAGAGAGACAACTCTTTTCATTTTCCATGCAAAACCAATCAATGATGTGATACAGTGATTAAACCATTGACACACTGTACCTTTTCTTTTATCCAAGATTGGACACTTATATGCACTATCCTAGATGCAGCCTAGGATTGGATCGTTGCATACATCGAGGAGTCTGGATTGTTGTGGTTTTGTTCTTGGTCTTTTAAGAGCATATAGTTGGGTGTGGAATAAAAATCATAGGTGATGTCATAGATAACCATTGTGTATGATGTGCTTCCTAGGTTATTGATATGAATTGGTGTTGTAGTAGTTACAACATATTGCTAGAGAGATGCTGTCATTTGCCTGATGCGTGTGTATTGGCTAAATCTACCTGTCATTTGCCTGATGCGATAGAGGTGATTATACTTGGTTATCAACATAGTAGATGCTGCCATTCACCTAACTTTACAACATATACTTGCCTAAATCTACCTGTCATTTTGCCTGATGCGTGTGTGCGTGCTTCTAGTTTGCTTACATATTGCTAGAGAGATGCTGACCTTGACGTGTTGGCACATTTTTGATCTATGAATTTTTCCCCTCTGAATCAGATTTGCATACATACTAGTAGGTGCCATGTGGATTTATCACTCTGCACGCATGGTAAAAGATTGTCTGAAGTTAGTTGCACATCTGTGCCCTTGATTCAGATATTTTCAGTTGGTTCATTTCATAATATCTGCTGCTAGTAAAAAATGTGGAAGCTAAAAAGCCAAATAAAGTTCAGTCCTCTCATTTTACCTTTGGAGAGAAGATGCTAATTTTCTAACCTGTGACTAAACTTCAGGTAGTATGTATTAAAATAGTGCATAAAATCTTTAGTTCCCTGCCCATTATATTGTTTCAGGTTTTGTTCTTCTCGATGTTGTTATTGATTGTTGGTCTGCCGCCTAAATTTGCTCATAATTTCCCCTAATTCAGCCTACAATGAGCTGCGACATCTGGATGTTGACGCAGATTAGATAAAGATTGGAACGGGAGTCCTAAAAGTTCACTTGTCCACAAGTTTTGCCACCTCAACGACAGCAGAACTGGACGTACCATATTACTCTAGTTATTGTACCATTGCTGCTTTCATTTTTCTAACAAGGATTGATCGTTGCACACTAGTCTTAGCTATGTTCATTTCGTTTGGCCTAGCACTCGATTTGCTGCTGCTACTACACTAATTCTAGCCTTGATTATATTCTGAGACAAAATACGTGTACAAGAGGAAGACAAAATCAATGGAATTTCTTGTCATGTGGTGATGCACTCATGAATCTGTGTGATTCTTTTGTCTTCTTCTTCGTATATCTTCTTTTCTTAGCCATCCAATGGATTTGTACGCTCGTGAAACCGTGAGCATGCATCATGTATGTGTGTATTTACAATCTATTACCTTTTTGAGCATTGAGTTTTAGCCAAAAAATATGCTTTCTTGTAGTCAATGATTTCTACACTAACTTGCCTAATAATGTCAGAAAGTTGCCTACAATATTTTTTTTTTATATTTTTGTTGGCATAGGATTTGCGGCAACTAGCAACCGGAGGAAGGAGAGAGGTGTTAGAGTGCCAGCGACCAGGAAGCGAACCAAGAGGAAGAGCCAAGGGGGCAATGCCATCCATGCGTTGTGACCACCTAGCGGGGAGGAGCTAGAGCCGAGCAAGTGTTGTCACCAATGGTCGAGGAATGGGCCGCAAATCATCGGCAAGTATCTCGAAATCGCCCCCCTAAGCATGTGCTCTTCTACTCAAATCTATGATTCTATGCGATAGAGGCGAGATAGGGAGGTTGAAGAGGGGTGTGCGGGGTCCCGGCTTTTTGGGCAAATCGATGGTTTCGAGCGCGCGGTGGTTAATGACTTGGGGATGCGGGGGCTGGAGTCATTGATGATTTGAGCCGAAAGCATCCAAAAGTTGCCCACCGCATGATAGTGAGTTGCCAGAGATGATGGCATGAGTTGCCCAACCGCTCATGTGATGCGGGGGCTGGAATCATCGATGATTTGAGCTAAAAGTGTCCAAAACTTGCCCAACATATGATAGTTAGTTGCTAGAGATGCTGGCATGAGTTGCCCAAATATCCGCTTCCAAGAGAGTTGGGTTTTATTTCGCCAAAAATATGCCCAACCATGATAGTTAGTTGCTAGAGAAGTTGGCGTGAGTTGCCTAGAAATTTTTTTAGCAACAAAGTGATTTAATTTGCACATAAGTTGCTATTTACAATAGAATAAGTTGTCTACATATAAATAGTACTCCCTCCGTCCCATAATATAAGAGCATTTTTCTCACTAGTGTAGTGTCAAAAACGCTCTTATATTTTGGGACAGAGTGGGTACTTGCCTAAATCACCTAAGTTTCGTAAATATGATTTCATGGATATTCTTGCCTAACAATTTTTTTTGCAGGGCCTCACTAAATTAATTCTAAAATGGCATCAAATCAACGTTTTCGAGTTTTTGTGCACACACCCAAGCAAGAAGCTTCAACGTCCACTTCTAGGTAAGTTGACGATTGTTGCCTGGATGTACTATGCAAATTGCTTAGATCAGATCACAACTTGCCTGCAACCACAGATGCATTTTCCCAGCAGGACACCAACTTGATGTTCCGTAGAATATGGGGCCACATTTCTTTCGCCTGAAAATTGTAGGCAATTGCCTTCTATCTACTAGTAGTTGCTCCTTACTTCCACTTTCTTTTATCTTTTTTCTTTGGGGCAAGCAAGCTAATGAGTTTGCTATAGAATCCATTTAGTTTTCGCTCTTCTTTACTTGTAGATTTTGGGGGTCTCTAGGAACTGTAGGGCTAGGTCTGCGTGTAGGAGATCCGAGATCGGATTGGAGCGCATAAGCACCTGATGGGGTGCATGACCTGAGGTGTGTTTCCTTTTTGTTTGTTTTTTTGCAGAAGCCTCGCTAAATTCTAAAACAATGTCAAAGCAATGTTTTCGAGGTTTTGTGTACATGCCCAAGCATTTTGCCCACATCCCAGAAGTAATTGCTTTTTAGTAGTATTTTCCATCCTTGCAAGCAAGAAGCTTTGCTAGCCACTTCCAAGTAAATTCCACATAATCCCAATAGCTTTGCAACTAGTATTTTCTGCCTCCCAAGTGGCTGGCTATTAGCTTTCCTGTTACAGAAAAAAGGGAGTTGCCTGAAAGTTATATACAAATTGCCTTAATTACAGGAAGACTTGCTTTTGATTTCCCCTTCTCCTTTTCTGATTAGCTGGCTGCATAAATAGGTTTTCAACTCGTAAAATTTGCCTACACTACAAGTACAAATTGCCCAAGCAGTAAACAAACCAAAAGAAAACTATCCCTACTGTTAATTTTGTTTTCAAAAAAAGAAGTTGCATGCAAGCATGCATTATGAAATTGCCTAACTTGTGTGCTCAACCTGATTCTTATTTTCAAATAGACTTAGAATGCTTGGGCTAGATATGTAATCGTGATAGGTGATCTATTGCAAAGTTGCTTATTGTAGCATCAAAGTTGCCCCATATAGCATCAAAGTTGCTTGAAAAAAAAGTATATCAAAACATACCCATATGGGATCTTATTTTGAAGAGGTCGTTGTGATAATCCTATACGTGAAAACGGAACTTAATTTCGACGCTCAATTTAAAAGTTGTAGCCTTTTGAATTTTTTTGACAGGAAATTAAATGTACTTGATGCATTTGCTAACTTGTGTGCTCAATCCGATTTGCAGGAAGGAGTCGTAGCATGATGGAATCATGTGTGAGGCAGAAATCTTCTCTATTGAGGGCCACATGGGACAGAGGCATCCTTTTCTTTTTAAGATGGCGTGGACATGATCTTACTTTATTTGGGTGTGTGCTCCAAGCGACTAGTCAGCCAACGGGTGCTGGCTAGATGTGTCCAAAAATAAGAGCCCCCTCTGTGCACTTGAGGCCTAGCCCACCCTGGTGCACCCCTACCTTGCTACAGTGGAGGCAGATGGCATGGCCACCGGCAACGTGCCGGCCATCCGCACCCCTGCCCCGCCTAGAAGTCGAACCCCGCGCCCTCCCCACGAACCCTAGCCCGCCTTTCCCCTTTCCTCGCGCTGTTGCTCTCATCCCCGCACACGCCTGAGCTCCACCGTAGATGCGCCGTCATCGTTGTTGTAGCCGGAGTCGTCCACGAGCCACGAGGAGTTGTCCAGGAGGCGTGCCGTCGTCACCTTCGTCGAGTACATCACTGGATCGAGGCAGGGGAGCCTCATCAATATCACCCTCGGTCTTTCTTCCCTGACAATGACGATGGTTTCCCGGCGTCGATCTGCAGTGCTCCAGACCACCCCAGCCTTCCTCGAGCACCTCTTTTGACTCGCCGTGAGCTCCTCTCCTAAAACCACCTCTCCTCGTTGCTTATCCGCTGCCGTAGCGAAGCCCCATGAGCTCCAGCCGCCATGGCCGAAGTCTTGTCCACGCAACACATCTGCGCACTGGCCGCTCCCGGTTGTCCGCTGCCATGCACTTGCCATGCCCTCTGCTACCCGTGCGTGCTTCGTGCTTGCTTGCTCGGCTGCTTCATCGCTGCTGTCTACTGCAACTGCTCCTCATGCCGCACCGCAGCCGCCCGCGCATGCCCACGCCGATCCCCGTCCCTTGCGCTCGCCATGCACCCCGCTGCTCCCAACCAAGCCTGCCTTCGCCCGACCGGGACTGATCCCGACAGTCATCGCAACGCGCAGGAGTGCTTAGGACGACAGACCTATGAGCCCTTCGCACTTAGGATTTATACTGGCGTGTGACCTCTTTGGAGAGCCTAGATAGGACTACGACGTGTCGATCAGCCAAGGCCGGGCATGACCCAGAATAGTGTGTCCGATCAAAGTTAATTGAGCGTGTTGGGTAAGTTAGTGCACCCCTGCAGGGAAGTATATCTATTCAAATTACCCTGTCCACAATAATGGACGCTCGGAGTTGTATCCCGATCTATTACAACTAGAATTGGATACTTGTGACACTAAATGAATATGATGGCTCCGCAATCGCTTTCTTGTAGGAAGTCAAGAAAGGATCTCTAGGCATTGCTACCTCATACTTATTACTTATGATATACTAATATCTACTCTTCTAATGCTGCAAGATGCTAGTCTTAGGCTAGGCCCCCGCTTCTATTTTGGCATTTCTGCAGTATAGTCCAAAGATATAGCCCCATTCATTTGATACCGATGCATACTTAGCATAGATCTGATGTAAGTCTTGCGGGTACTTTAGTAGAGTACTCACGGTTGCTTTGCTACCTTTTTCCCTCTACCCGATTGCTGCGATTAGAGGACGGATCCCAGGAGCCAGTTGATCCCGCCGCCGACTACTACTACCCCGACGGAGCCTACTACTATGTGGAGACCACCGATGACCATGAGTAGTTAGGAGGCCCTAGGCAAGAGGCTGCACCTTTTCGATCCAAATGTCGTTGTTTTGCTCAGCCTTCTTAAGGAAAACTTGTTTATTTATGTCTGTACTTAGTTGTTGTTGCTTCCGCTGACTTATGTTTTCGAGCCTTCGTGGCCCTGGCTTATAATATAAAGTTGTATGACTATAATTTGTGTCTAGAGTTGTGTTGTGATATCTTCCCGTGAGTTTCTGAGCTTGATTGTGTGAATTTGAGTGTATGATTAGTGCACGATTAAATCAGGGGCATCACATAGGGGTTAGTGGTTTCCGACATTGACAGAACCCAAAAAGGCAAGGGTTTAGTGGTTGTCGGCATCGGCGGAACCCAAATCAACATAGATTTCAATAAATCATATAACTCCAACCATCTATCAAAGCCACATAGATGGCAAATTTTATAACTTCACCATTCTATGTAAGCTACATAGATCACAAATCATATAACTTCACCATTCAATGAACCATCTATCAAAGCAACATAAAGCATCATAGATAACTACAACCATCTAACATAACATAATAGAGGTCAACATATATATTTCACAACTTAAAGAAACATACTTAATAGATTCTTACACAACCATAGATTCCAATTAAAAGATCCATAAACTACACATCCATGGTTCAAATTCACTAGGTTATAATACTACCTCACAAAAGGTCATCTAACCAACCTCTTCATCTTCATCTTGTTCATTCCTCCAAGATAGCCTGGATACCTTCATCTTTTGCTTGTTCTTCTCCTCCGCCTTCAAGATCAGCAATGTGAAGCTTGAGCTGAGCCTATCTTTAGTGAGCTTATCCTGTCCCTTCTTAAGATCGCCCATGTGAAGCTTCAACTAGAGATTCTCTTGGGTGAGCTTTTCCTGATAGTTAATGAGTTCATCAACCTGGAACTGCAAGTTCCTGCTGGCTTCACTAAGCACCTCCTTCTCTTTCAAATGGTTAAACTTCAGGTTCTGGATGACATTCCCTTGAGCATCTGTCAGGTTCATAAGGACTACATACTTCTGTTGCAGCTTGAAGATCTCTGCCTCTTTCTTGTCCATCTCTGTCTTCATATCAGAGACAATTGGGTTGGTAACCTCAACTCTCCTCTCCTCTGCACTTTGCATTTCAGACTGCAAATAGCTGAAATCTAGCATCCTATCCTCTTGGGCATTGAAAAGTTGATGAACAACTTCAACTAATTTGTCATAGTTGGCCTCTAGTTTATATTTTTCTTCTCTCAAATGGTGAATAGTGAGTGAACTCTTCAGGTTATACTTCCTCCGATCACTCCTGCTATCCTCATACATTTCCCATAGCTTCAACAAAGCATTCTGCATTGTAGGAGGCCACTCTGGGCCAACCCATAAAACAAAACCACATTTCTCACCTTCCAACAATATAATCAACACTTATATTGTTACTATCTAACTGAATTCCAAATGACACAGGACAAATGATTGTAAGCAATGAAGTAAAGAACAACACAACTACAGTACATATTACAATTAAACTTTATGATTGTAAGCAAAGAACTAAAGAACAACATAACTATCTAATTGAATTTCAGTCAAATACTAAAATTAACAATGACCTAAAGAACAGTAGAGCATGTGCACTACAACACTCCAAGCCAATCTCCTATGCAATTTATTTAAGCATTACAAAAAGTACAACATCTATAAAGCATTGAACTTTGAGCATCTGCACTAAACAATGACCTAGCTGCCCAATTAAGCAATGATTTGCACTATAAACTAAGCTCATGGCCACATATAAAATTAAAACTTGTCCAATTAAATATACAAGGAGTGCATGAGCACATGCCTACTCCACTGATCAGCATCAGTACTACTAAATGGCTAAAGGATGACCATCAAAAGAACATAATCTTACTTGCTAGCACAAACTATACGAATTTCAATACAAGGACCAAGCTACTACCAACTAATTTTAATACAAAGACATATAAAAGTGTAGAATCTTACTTCCTGAGCACATACTAAGAACCTCCTGCCCGTCTGAAATCCCTCAAAGGCTACACGCCTCTCAGATGGCAGCCTATGGTGCTCGTAGGGAACAATGGGTCCAGTCTCAATGCCCATGTAGTCTTGGTCTTCAATGGTAGCAGGGATCTACAGGAGCAAAATGAACCAAAACCCCCAAATAAAAGATGAAATCCGCAAAGCAGAAACCCTAACCCTAAACCACTCACCTGGTACTGCATGCCGTCGGAGGAGGAGTTCATGTACTGCAGGCTAGAGTGCTCCTCGCTGCTCTCAACCTCGTACACCATGGTGCGGCGGTGCTGGCGGCAGACTGCGCGGAGGTCAGTGGCGAATCGGAGGACGAGAGGTCGACCAGGGACTAGGGTTCGAGCGAAGTTGGGTCCAACCCAGGCATATACAACGACCGAGCCAGCCTCGTCCTAGTCAACCGAGCGGCGCGTGTCAGTTGGCCAGCGTGTCACCTGACAGGTGGGGCCGGGAGGTGAGATACATCGTCAATACTATGTTATACGCTGCTTAGACCATTTTGCAACGATTTATCCCATACATGGTACTGACATGCAAAAAAATAATAGGGATACTGGTTTGTAACATCTGCCCCAAGTGTGGTACTGACATGCAAAAAAAGAATAATGATACTGGTTTGTCACATCTGCCCCAAGTGTGGTACTTCAGTTAACTCTGGTGTGCTGGATGCTGATGTGCCTCCCATGCCTTGACTACTTGGTTCACCCGATGCCGTCCCACACGTCTCCCCTACTCTGACTGCCTGCCTCCCATGCCGCCGGCCCGTGCGATGTCGGCGAACCACCTCATCTAGCCTCCCACAGCCGCGACCATGACTTCCACCTACGGTTCTGATGTCTAGCGCATCCACTCCTTCACCCGATGGCCAAAACCAGCACCCCCTCATCCATGGTGGCATGCTTGAGACGCCCCGCCCACCGAGCTCGGGCAGATCAAGGGGATGGGCTCCCCGCCTTGACGTGCATCCAACCGCCGCTTAGCCGAGCCTCCCGTTCTATACAGCAAGGCCTCCAGTGGCGCCCACTCATAGCCTCATGCTCCTCCAGGCAGGTGTGGACCAAGGAGATGCAGGGCCCCTGGATGGGGATTCGCAGGTGGAGGCAAAAGGATGTGCAGTGTCAGCGCACGTACAGCCAAGGCAGTCGAAGGCCTCACACCCAGGCGCGTCAACAGCCGACCCAAGAGGATTGTGCAGCCCAACAGAAGATTCATCGGGCCAGAATGGGCCCGTTGAGCCCGCTCGCCTGGCAGCTCGCTACTTAACCCACAGGCGACGAGGGGATCGGCATCCGGGCTGGATCAGAACGAACGGCGGCTTCCTCCTCTTTCCCCACCTACCTACCTTTCTTCCTTCTCAAGAACAGAGAGACTCGATTTGAATTCGGGCTTGTATCATGAACTAGTAGTAGATCGACCTGGTACCTAACATCCTGGTATCAGAGACCAACACCACCCTCTCTCTGTCGCATCGACCTGGAAACCCACCGGCGCATCCACGCACGGCAAGCCTTCGTCGCCGCCATGGATCTAGCGCTCAAGGAGTACCTTGACAAGCTCCATCAGGACGCCAAGGCCGACTCCGCCCACGTCCTCAAGCAGCTGCAGACGCAGTCCTCATAGATCGACGACCTCCTTCATCGGAAGCCAGATCTTGAGGCGCGCTTCGCGAAATTGGAGTCCACAGCCGCGGCGCTGCGAGCGACCACACTGCCGAGTGGAGCGGCGCTTCCCCAACATCTTCCTCCCCTGCTTCCAGTGCCGGGAGATCTCCACGGGCCCGATGGCCGCGGCGACGTCGACCACACTGGAGGGGGCCCGTCAGTGACCCACGAGTCACTGGCGGTACCTCCGGTCACGGGTACGCCCTCCCTCGCGATCGTGCCGGCCCCTGTCCCTCCCCTGTCCTCTTCCATCCTGACCAACTTGGGCCAACCACCATCCATGAATTTCCCGATGTTCACCGGTGAAAACCCACAGCTCTAGAAAACGCTCTGCGAGCAATGCTTCCAGATGTTCACGATCCCCGACGCCTACCGCGTCCCCATGGCCACCTTGATTTCTCTGGCCCCGGGGGCATCTGGCTGCAATCCGTCCAGAAGAAGTTAACTAGACTGGATTGGGAGTCCTTCACTTCCCTCCTCTGCACCCGATTCGGTCGTGACAAACACCAAATGCCCATTCGCCAATTCTATGCTATCAAACAAACTACCACAGTAGCAGATTTCATTGAACGTTTCGAAACCTTGATGAATCATCTTATATCTTACTCTTGAGTCCACTCACCCGTATTTTTTCCTGACTCATTTTGTGGAGGGACTACGACTGGATATCCGCGCGGTGGTGCTCGTGCAATGCCCACCGGACCTGGACACGGCATGCTCGCTGGCCTTACTTCAGGAGGAAGTGGCCGATGGCGAGCACTCATTCGGGCGCCTCTCCAACGCTCCCCGAGGCCACGATCACGCGGGGCGATCGACGCCACCGTCCTTCTTCAGTCGCCCGGCTACACCAACTATGATCTCTGAAGATCGCCGTGGAACTGAAGCAGCCGCGCGACGCCTGAAGCCAGCAAGGTCGCTGCGCGAAGGGACTCTGTTTCAAGTGTGGTGAACGGTGGGGAAAGGACCACACCTGCCCGCCCACGGTGCAAATGCACATCATGGAAGAGCTGCTCGCCATGTTTCCCCAAGACAATGTGCAGTCAGAATCGCCACCAGCATCACCGATATCTGACGAGGTGTAACGCCCCGAGACCGATGTGCCAGGTGTCTTCCTGTTATTCGTTGTTGTTGCCATGTCATTTGCTTGCATGTTGCATCTTGCCATGTCATCGTGTGCATGGCATCATCATGTTTTTAAAAACTTGCATCCGTCCGGGTTCCCCAGTTCTGTCCGTTGTCCATTCTGAGTCCAGACACACTTGCACGTACCCGTGGCACGTCCGAAGTATTATTTTATAAGTGGCCGGAAAATGTTCTCGGAATGGGATGAAAGTTGGCATGCGGTGTTTTTTATGTTGTAGGTAGGCCGCCTGTCAATTTTCGTCGCATTCGCAGTTTGTTTGACGCCCCAACAGATAACTATAGCGGCATTATAGTCGGTCTAACGTCGGACGTTTTCGGTCTCCGGAAACAGTTGCCGGGCTGCATCTCTCTTCTCTTCTCCCGGCCCAAAGCTTTCTGCACAGTTCGCTGTCAACTGCCAGGCCCCGAAACCCTCTCTGCACAGTGGACCGAACCCCTCGCGTGTGTCCGGAAGTTGTCCCGGACCAGACCCGAGCAGTCGTCACCCTTGTGTCCGGATCATCCCCAAACGTCTACAAAACGTCATCGTTTTCCTATTTGGACTTCCTAGTGTTTTATTCTCGACCGCTCGACTTTAATTGGAGGGACGGATTAGCCCCTAAACTTCCCTCTTTTCCATATATATATATAGTCCACTCCTAGACTATTTTGGACAAACCCTAGATCCTAGGGATCTTGTCCCATCGATCCCACCGCGCCGCCACTCCACCTGGTTTCCTCGGGATCCCTCCCGGACCAACCAACAGCTTCCCGCATGAGCCGCCTCCTCCTGCTTCGATCCCCGAGCGGATCGGGAGAGCTCGTCGCTGCCGTGTCACATTTCTGGCCTCTCATCCGGCCGGCAGGCGAAAACCACCACTGCCAAGCTGCACCTCTCCTTCCCTTCTTCCCCTACGGTTTTCTCTCCTTCCTGTTCGATCTCTCTCACGATCTCCCTCTCTCTATGTACTTCATTGCTGCAGGAACGGCCGCCGCTCGCGGAAGCCGCCAACGTCCGCCTCTGGCCCAGATCCGACCATCTCCGACGCCTCCTCGTCGGATCCCGCCGTCAAGCCTCCATCCCGTCGTCGCGTGGAGCTCCACCGCCCAAGTCCGAAGCTCCGCCGTGTTTAACCGGCAAGTTCCACGCCGCCCCGCCTGCTCTTTCTCGCTGCCGTGCCCGTTGCTCGTCTTACCGCGGCCAGCACCTGAACCCGATGATGCTCTGCTGCTCGCCCCGTCATCCAGATCAGGCTAAAGCCGCCTCCTCCCGCCGCCATGGCGCCCGAGGCCTCCCTGAAGGACCTCCACCGCCGCCATGGACCAGCGCTGCCGTTCAACTTCACGTACGGCCCCGTTCTGGACCGGATCTCCTCTGCTCCACCGCCCATCCGCCGAGTCACCACGATCCAGCTGGTTCCCGTGCGCCCTCGCCCGCGCAAGTTCCTCGTCGCGCCGCCCATCGTCAAGCTTCCTACCGCTGCTCTGCTTCCTGATGACAATAGGACGAGGTGCCCACTCGCCCGTCCAGCGCTCGTGTTGACTTGGCATCGCTGGACTACAGCGCCAAGCTTTTCTTTCGGCCTCTCCTTGCGGCCCAGTTCGGCGCTCCCACCGATCTGCTTCTTCCTCGGGCTGTTGGCCCAGCGTGAGTAGTTCCCCCCAGCCCAGTTCGCCTCGGTTTCAGCCCATGGACATATTTTTCCCCTTGAACGAATTTATCTTTTATTCCAGAGAACCCTGTTTTGCAGAAAAGTCCCTCAAATCATGCATTTTATAACTCAACAACCGTGCATCAGTTTAAAATAATTTATATATGAAACTTGCTTAAAATTATGTGTAGATTAATAATATGCCACTTTCTTGCCATGTTAAAATGTCTAAATTGTTGTTTGCTTTAATTTGCCCCTATGCCATGTTAAAATGATTTATTTTATAACTAAATAACCGTAACTCGAATTTTAATAAACCTTATATGTAAATGGGGTAGCAAAATGCCTAGTTTAACATGGTGGCATCATCTTGCATGTTTAATAACTATAAAATATGGTTTAGGGCAGAACAGCACCAAACCTAATATATGCATATGAGGAGTTTCCGGACTTGTTGTTCGTTGCCTCCGGCCTCATTTAAACTTGCCTAGTTAGGTAGTTTTATTATGCTTCACCCCTTGCCATGCTAAAACAACATTTAATATTGTTGGGTAAATAAACAAGAGAGAACTAAAGAAGTCATGTGGTGTTTTCTTCAATATGCAATGGAGTTGCATATTGAGCTCCACTTAATTTGTAGGGTTGCTTGTGCACTTTGCCATGCCTTGCTTCATTAAACCGGACATGCATCATACTTGATTCTGCATCATGACATGATTATGTGTTGTTTGTTTACCATGATTGTTTGCTTATTTCCGGTGTTTCTTCTTCGGGTTGGTTCCGATAACGTCGTGTTGTGAGGATTCGTTGGCTACTTCTGTTTGTCTTCTTCATGGACTTGTTCTTCTTCCTTGCTTGATTTCAGGCAAGATGATCATACCCTCGAAATCACTTCTATCTTTGCTTGCTAGTTGCTCGCTCTTTTGCTATGCCTATGCTGCGATACCTACCACTTGCTTATCATGCCACCCATATTGTTGAACCAAGCCTCTAACCCACCTTGTCCTAGCAACTGTTGTTTGGCTATGTTACCGCTTTGCTCGGCCCCTCTTATAGCGTTGTTAGTTGCAGGTGAAGATCGAAGTTTATTCCTTGTTGGAACATGGATATGTTATTCCTTGTTGGAACATGTTTACTTGTTGGGGATATCACAATATCTCTTACTTAATTAATGCATCTATATCCTTGGTAAAGGGTGGAAGGCTCGGCCTTATGCCTGGTGTTTTGTTCCACTCTTGCCGCTCTAGTTTCCGTTATATCGGTGTTATGTTCCCGGATTTTGCGTTCCTTACGCGGTTGGGTTATAATGGGAACCCCTTGACAGTTCTTTTTGAATAAAACTCCTCTACTAATGCCCAACATTGGTTTTACCATTTGCCACCTAGCTTCTTTTTCCCTTGGGAGTCGCGCTCCTGAGGGTCATCATTATTTTAACCCCCCCGGGCCAGTGCTCCTCTGAGTGTTGGCCCAAACTAGAGCCCCTTGCAGCGCCACCTCGGGGAAACTCGAGGGCTGGTTTTAGTTGTACAGACTGCTCATCTGAGTGTGCCCTGAGAACAAGATATGTGTAGCTCCTATCGAGATTTGTCGGCACATTCGGGCAGTGTTGCTGGACTTGTTTTACCATTGTCGAGGATGTCATGTAACCGGGATTCCGAGTCTGACCGGGTCTTCCCGCTAGAAGGAATATCCCTCGTTGACCGTGAGAGCTTGTCATGGGCTAAGTTGGGACACCCCTGCTGGGTTTTGAACTTTCGAAAGCCGTGCCCGCGGTTATGGGCAGATGGGAATTTGTTAATGTCCGGTTGTAGAAAACCTGAAGTTGACCTTAATTAAAATACATCAACCGCGTGTGTTACCGTGATGGTCTCTTCTCGGCAGAGCCCGGGAAGTGAACACAGTGTTGGAGTTATGCTTGACGTAGGTTGTTCTAGGATCACTTCTTGATCATAGTTTCTCGATCGTGCTTTCCCTTCTCTTCTCGCTCTCATTTGCGTATGTTAGCCACCATATATGCTAGTCGCGTGCTGCAGCTCCACCTCATACCTTTACCTTACCCATAAGCTTAAATAGTCTTGATCGCGAGGGTGCGAGATTGCTGAGTCCCCGTGACTCACAGATACTTCCAAAACCAGTTTGCAGGTACCGATGTTACCGAGCAGGTGACACAATCAAGCTCAAGGAGGAGCTCGATGAAGATCTTGTCCTTTGTGTCATTTTGTGCTAGTTGATCAGTAGTGGAGCCCAGTTGGGGTCGATCGGGGATCAGTGTAGCTTTTGGGGTAGTCTTATTTTATTTTGGCTCCGTAGTCGGGCCCTGATTGTATTTGGATGATGTAATGCTTTATTCATGTATTTGTATGAAGTGGCGATTGTAAGCCAACTATGTATCTCTTTCCCTTATGTATTACATGGGTTGTGTGAAGATTACCTCACTTGCGACATTGCTTTCAATGCGGTTATGCCTCTAAGTCGTGCTTCGCCACGTGGGAGATATAGCCGCATCGAGGGTGTTACAAGTTGGTAATCAGAGCCTTCCCCGACCTTAGGAGCCCCCCTGCTTGATCGAATTAGCTGACGAGTTGAGTCTAGAAAAATGTTTTGAGTCTTTTAGGAATTATATATCGGAGAGTTTAGGAATTCTTTTTTACTTCCCAGTCCCTTCATCGCTCTGGTAAGGCATCCTGACGTAGAGTTTTGACTCTTCTCTTCTCAAATTTCACTAATTTTTTTTAGGATCACGCGGGTATCTTGGAATCGTTCTGATGGTTTTGTGACGAGAACATTGTTCTTGGTGCCTCCTGTCATTTAGGGGTTGTGGCAGTGTCCCGGGGAGTTGAGCTCCGAGGTGTTGTCGTCACAATTTTATCGTTGCAGTTCTGGAATACCCGAGTTTAGTTCGCCGACATTGAAAATCTCTTTTATGCAGTTGTTGGTGAGATAACCTCGATGCCACCTAGTACTGGGGCGGGAGTTCGGTAGTATTGCCATAACTCGTATAACGGATGCTTTTCGAAGGTTAAGGTAGATGATTTCCTAAGGTTTCTTGGTTATGTGTTGAAGGATGGATACAACTGGATGTAGGATTTGCTAGTTTTGGGTGAGATATTATGCTTCCCCTGTATCCCCAACACCTGATTGCATAACTGGGAAAATTTCGGGAGTTTATAAGTGGGAATTCAAGTAGCTCTTAGGATATCTTTCCGACAGAGGTATGATACGAAATTGGGGTTCGACGTCTAGTGGTCCGCCTATTCACGGTCGGTTTTACAGTGGCCTCATTGTGTCTTAAAGAGTCCTTGGCTATGCCGACTCGGGGACGCTTCGTATGTCATGTGCACTGCCTTATACATGATGGTGCTGTACGATCGAGCCCGTGTAGGCCCCACCACGAAAACTTCGGGCGAAATCTCTATCATATGTTTGTTTCGGCTTATTCTGCAAGCCAATCCTTTGTTTTTGTTTTGAGTTGTGGTATTCGAGTTGCTTCGAAGTCAAATGTTGATTCCATACCTTTCCTAAATGGTGTTCTCATACCCCGATGTGAACACTAATCCTTCTCGATCATCGAGTTTGTCATGTCAATCCTTTTAATCGGTGTGCTTCTCTTCAAGTGGATCCGATCATTGCAACATCCGCAAGATCAAGTATCAGTTCTTCTCAATGGTGTTTGTTTCATCCGTCCCCAAGTTGCCTTTGTTTTCCCGCCCACCCACCCTTTTTCTTCAAGGATTCAGATTTATTAATCAAGTATCCATTTTATTCATGTGAAGTCTCTTCTTACTTTCCTTTCAATGTTCTTACCCGGTGTTTCTCATGAAGATTCTAACGGAGCTTCAAGTTCGTCATTCCTCATTCCTTTTCTTCTCCAGTGGTTTCAAGTCAAGCTTTTTTGATCATATCCTTTCCTCGTTTCAATGCTTTCTCATGCCGGTGCAATTCTTAATCATTCACCTCTCGCTATTCAATTGTTCCGGAGTGCTCAAGATATCTCGAAGATTCGTGTTTCCACTCTGAAGTCGTTCAAGATCTTTCGAGGATGTTACCCCATTCAAGCCATTTAATTCAACTGGCGCAATCTATCTTTTAAATCATTCAACGGTGTTTCTTTTGAGTGGGCCCTAACCCACAGGTCTTTTCCCAGGATCTTACCTGACTCTTCTAATTTTACCGGAGCTATCCTAAATTCATTTCAAATTTGACGTAAGAATGAATTATCATAAGTCTTATGTTTTCTCCAAGATCTGTCGAATTCTTTTCATCGTTGGCTCAACCTATTCATTTTGATTCTTCCAGAGTGCATAAATGAGTCATGATGGTATTTCTCATCGTCATTCTCAGTTTGGAAGACGGAAGAAGATTCTTCTTTCAACCTTGCTCCATTATCTTCAAGATTCGTGATTCTAGCTTGTTGCCATCCTCTCATAATTATTTTGATTGGGAGAATCTTTTTCACCCATCAGGAGATATTCAAGGGTATTTTCAGTTCGATTATCCGGAGTCCATCATTTCAGATTTTTTATTCATTCTCAGCTTTCAGCTATCATTCTCCGATCTTACCAGTGCATCGTTCAAGTGATCTCTAATCGGTATGTGATCTATTCGTTTCACTTGTATCTAAATTCTCTCAAGCATCTTCGTTCATTTGAAAAAATTTACCTGGTGTTTCTTTATTTTTTTCTTCGTTCATTTCAAATTCTTATGGTGGTTCATTCAAGATTTCTCTTCCTTTGTTATCGTATCAATTTAATTCGATGTTCCAATCCTACCGGTGGTTCGTTGACGACCTTCCCAAGTTTATGTTATATCTCTCTTAATCCTTGATACGAGAATAAGTAGTGTGCCAAATCCATTGATTGTCATCAATTTAGTTGGTGAAGGATAAGCATAATGTAATTCTTATTCTTGTTTCATCGAGTGAATTCAATTCCTTATTCCGGAGGCTCTTCAAATTCTCGGTTTCATTTGATTCATCTTTCTTTTCCCGAAGTTCCAAGCTCTCTCAATTTTCTCGTCATGAAGATCCATCTAAAGCATTGCAAGGCTTCACCTTTGTTTTCAACTTCTCTTTCTTTCTATCATCCTTTTGTTACCGGAGTTCTTCACGGAGGTTCTACATGATGGCTCAGCTATGATTTAATTCATTCTCGAAGTGTTCATTGAGATTCTTTTCTAAGGAGCTGAAGCTTTCTTCATATTGTAATCCGGAGTGCAATTCTCTCTTCCGTATCATTTGAGGTGATAATATATCATTCTTCTTTCACAAGAATGGGATATTTTAAATCCATCAATCTCGTCATTGGAGTTATCTAGAGTTATATTTCACCTAAAGTTTTCCCTAAGGAGTAATGCTATTAATGGTGATAATATTGTTGGGGAATGCAGTAATTTCGAAATTTTTCCTACGCACACGCAAGATCATGGTGATGCACAGCAACGAGAGGGGAGAGTGTTGTCTACGTACCAACGCAGACCGACTGCGGAAGCGATCACACAACGTAGAGGAAGTAGTCGTACGTCTTCTTCCCGATCCGACCGATCCAAGCACCGTTACTCCGGCACCTCCGAGTTCTTAGCACACGTTCAGCTCGATGGCGTTCCTCGGGCTCCGATCCAGCAAAGCGTCGAGGAAGAGTTCCGTCAGCACGACGGCGTGATGACGATCTTGATGTACTACCGACGCAGGGCTTCGCCTAAGCACTACAACGGTACGATCGAGGTGGAATTTGGTGGCAGGGGGCACCGCACACGGCTAAGGAACGATCTCAAGGATCAAGTTGTGTGTCTTGGGGTGCCCCCTGCCCCCATATATAAAGGTTGGAGGAGGGGAGCCGGCCGGCCAAGGGAGAGGAGGCGCAGGGGAGTCCTACTCCCACCGGGAGTAGGACTCCTCCCCCCAATCCTAATCCTATTAGGACTCCCGGGGGGAAAAGAGAGAGAAGGGGGGCCGGACCCCTATCCTAGTCCTACTAGGACTTTGGGAAGGGGGCGCCGGCCAGCTTGTGGGCTTTCCCTTTTTCTCCTTTTTCCACTAAGGCCCAATAGGCCCATTAGTCTCCCGGGGGGTTCCGGTAACCCTCCCGGTATTCCGGTAAAATCCTGATTTCACCCGGAACACTTCCGATGTCCAAACATAGGCTTCCAATATATCAATCTTTACGTCTCGACCATTTCAAGACTCCTCGTCATGTCCGTGATCTCATCCGGGACTCCGAACAACCTTCGGTACATCAAAATGCATAAACTCATAATAACTGTCATCGTAACGTTAAGCGTGCGGACCCTACGGTTCGAGAACAATGTAGACATGACCGAGACACGTCTCCGGTCAATAACCAATAGCGGGACCTGGATGCCCATATTGGCTCCTACATATTCTACGAAGATCTTTATCGGTCAGACCGCATAACAACATACGTTGTTCCCTTTGTCATCGGTATGTTACTTGCCCGAGATTCGATCGTCGGTATCCAATACCTAGTTCAATCTCGTTACCGGCAAGTCTCTTTACTCGTTCCGTAATACATCATCTCACAACTAACATATTAGTTGCAGTGCTTGCAAGGCTTATGTGATGTGCATTACCGAGAGGGCCCAGAGATACCTCTCCGACAATCGGAGTGACAAACCCTAATCTCGAAATACGCCAACCCAACATCTACTATTGGAGACACCTGTAGTACTCCTTTATAATCACCCAGTTACGTTGTGACGTTTGGTAGTACCCAAAGTGTTCCTCCGGTAAATGGGAGTTGCATAATCTCATAGTTATAGGAACATGTATAAGTCATGAAGAAAGCAATAGCAACATACTAAACGATCGGGTGCTATGCTAATGGAATGGGTCTTGTCAATCAGATCATTCTACTAATGATGTGACCTCGTTAATCAAATAACAACTCTTTGTTCATGGTTAGGAAACATAACCATCTTTGATTAACGAGCTAGTCAAGTAGAGGCATACTAGTGACATTCTGTTGGTCTATGTATTCACACATGTATTATGTTTCCGGTTAATACAATTCTAGCATGAATAATAAACTTTTATCATGATGTAAGGAAATAAATAATAACTTTATTATTGCCTCTAGGGCATATTTCCTTCAGTCTCCCACTTGCACTAGAGTCAATAATCTAGTTTACACAGTAATGATTCTAACACCCATGGAGCCTTGGTGCTGATCATGTTTTGCTCGTGGAAGAGGCTTAGTCAACGGGTCTGCAACATTCAGATCCGTATGTATCTTGCAAATCTCTATGTCTCCCACCTGGACTAAATCCTGGATGGAGTTGAAGCGTCTCTTGATGTGTTTGGTCCTCTTGTGAAATCTGGATTCCTTTGCCAAGGCAATTGCACCAGTATTGTCACAGAAGATTTTCATTGGACCCGATGCACTAGGTATGACACCTAGATCGGATATGAACTCCTTCATCCAGACTCCTTCGTTTGCTGCTTCCGAAGCAGCTATGTACTCCGCTTCACATGTAGATCCCGCTACGACGCTTTGTTTAGAACTGCACCAACTGACAGCTCCACCGTTTAAAGTAAACACGTATCCGGTTTGCGATTTAGAATCGTCCGGATCAGTGTCAAAGCTTGCATCAACGTAACCTCTTACGGTGAGCTCTTTGTCACCTCCATATACGAGAAACATATCCTTAGTCCTTTTCAGGTATTTCAGGATGTTCTTGACCGCTGTCCAGTGATCCATTCCAGGATTACTTTGGTACCTCCCTGCTAAACTTATAGCAAGGCACACATCAGGTCTGGTACACAGCATTGCATACATGATAGAGCCTATGGCTGAAGCATAGGGAACATCTTTCATTTTCTCTCTATCTTCTGCAGTGGTCGGGCATTGAGTCTTACTCAATTTCATACCTTGTAACACAGGCAAGAACCCTTTCTTTGCTTGATCCATTTTGAATTTCTTCAAAATCTTGTCCAGGTATGTGCTTTGTGAAAGTCCAATTAAGCGTCTTGATCTATCTCTATAGATCTTTACGCCTAATATGTAAGCAGCTTCCCCGAGGTCTTTCATCGAAAAACTTTTATTCAAGTATCCCTTTATGCTATCCAGAAATTCTATATCATTTCCAATTAGCAATATGTCATCTACATATAATATCAGAAATGCTACAGAGCTCCCACTCACTTTCTTGTAAATACAGGCTTCTCCAAAAGTCTGTATAAAGCCAAATGCTTTGATCACACTATCAAAGCGTTTATTCCAACTCCGAGATGCTTGCACCAGTCCATAAATGGATCCTGGAGTTTGCATACTTTGTTAGCTCCTTTTGGATCGACAAAACCTTCTGGTTGTACCATATACAACTCTTCTTCCAGAAATCCATTCAGGAATGCAGTTTTGACATCCATCTGCCATATTTCATAATCATAAAATGCGGCAATTGCTAACATAATTCTGACGGATTTAAGCATCGCTACGGGTGAGAAAGTCTCATCGTAGTCAACCCCTTGAACTTGTCGAAAACCTTTTGCAACAAGTCGAGCTTTATAGACAGTAACATTACCGTCAGCGTCAGTCTTTTTCTTGAAGATCCATTTATTCTCAATTGCTTGTCGATCATCGGGCAAGTCAACCAAAGTCCATACTTTGTTCTCATACATGGATCCCATCTCAGATTTCATGGCCTCAAGCCACTTTGCGGAATCTGGGCTCACCATCGCTTCTTCATAGTTCGTAGGTTCATCATGATCTAGCATCATGACTTCCAGAACTGGATTACCGTACCACTCTGGTGCGGATCTCACTCTGGTTGATCTACGTGGTTCAGTAGTATCTTGTTCTGAAGCTTCATGATCATCATCATTAGCTTCCTCACTGATTGGCATAGGTGTCGCAGAAACAGTTTTCTGTGATGTACTATTTTCCAATAAGGGAGCAGGTACAGTTACCTCGTCAAGTTCTACTTTCCTCCCACTCACTTCTTTCGAGAGAAACTCCTTCTCTAGAAATGATCCATTCTTAGCAACGAATATCTTGCCTTCGGATCTGTGATAGAAGGTATACCCAACAGTTTCCTTTGGGTATCCTATGAAGACATATTTCTCCGCTTTGGGTTCGAGCTTATCAGGTTGAAGCTTTTTCACATAAGCATCGCAGCCCCAAACTTTAAGAAACGACAACTTTGGTTTCTTGCCAAACCATAGTTCATAAGGCGTCGTCTCAACGGATTTTGATGGTGCCCTATTTAACGTGAATGCGGCCGTCTCTAAAGCATAACCCCAAAACGATAGCGGTAAATCAGTAAGAGACATCATGGATCGCACCATATCTAGTAAAGTACGATTACGACGTTCGGACACACCATTACGCTGTGGTGTTCCGGGTGGCGTGAGTTGCGAAACTATTCCACAATTTTTCAAATGTATACCAAACTCGTAACTCAAATATTCTCCTCCACGATCAGATCGTAGAAACTTTATTTTCTTGTTACGATGATTTTCAACTTCACTCTGAAATTCTTTGAATCTATCAAATGTTTCAGACTTATGTTTCATTAAGTAGATATACCCATATCTGCTTAAATCATCTGTGAAGGTGAGAAAATAACGATATCCGCCACGAGCCTCAATATTCATCGGACCACATACATCGGTATGTATGATTTCCAACAAATCTGTTGCTCTCTCCATAGTACCGGAGAACGGTGTTTTAGTCATCTTGCCTATGAGGCACGGTTCGCAAGTACCAAGTGATTCATAATCAAGTGGTTCCAAAAGCCCATCAGTATGGAGTTTCTTCATGCGCTTTACACCGATATGACCTAAACGGCAGTGCCACAAATAAGTTGCACTATCATTATTAACTTTGCATCTTTTGGCTTCTACATTATGAATATGTGTATTACTATCTTCGAGATTCAACAAGAATAGACCACTCTTCAAAGGTGCATGACCATAAAAGATATTATTCATATAAATAGAACAACCATTATTCTCTGATTTAAATGAATAACCGTCTCGCATTAAACAAGATCCAGATATAATGTTCATGCTCAACGCTGGCACCAAATAACAATTATTTAGGTCTAATATTAATCCCGAAGGTAGATGTAGAGGTAGCGTGCCGACCGCGATCACATCGACTTTGGAACCGTTTCCCACGCGCATCGTCACCTCGTCCTTTGCTAGTGTCCGCTTATTCTGTAGTCCCTCTTTCGAGTTGCAAATATTAGCAACAGAACCAGTATCAAATACCCAGGTGCTACTGCGAGCTCTAGTAAGGTACACATCAATAACATGTATATCACATATACCTTTGCTCACTTTGCCATCCTTCTTATCCGCCAAATACTTGGGGCAGTTCCGCTTCCAGTGTCCAGTCTGATTGCAGTAGAAGCACTCAGTTTCAGGCTTAGGTCCAGACTTGGGTTTCTTCTCTTGAGCAGCAACTTGCTTGCTGTTCTTCTTGAAGTTTCCCTTCTTCTTCCCTTTGTCCTTTTTCTTGAAACTAGTGGTTTTGCTAACCATCAACACTTGATGCTCCTTCTTGATTTCTACCTCCGCAGCTTTCAGCATTGCGAAGAGCTCGGGAATAGTTTTGTTCATCCCTTGCATATTATAGTTCATCACGAAGCTCTTGTAGCTTGGTGGCAGTGATTGGAGAATTCTGTCAATGACGCAGTCATCTGGAAGATTAACTCCCATCTGAATCAAGTGATTATTATACCCAGACATCTTGAGTATATGCTCACTGACAGAACTGTTCTCCTCCATCTTACAGCTATAGAACTTATTGGAGACTTCATATCTATCAATTCGGGCATTTGCTTGAAATATTAACTTCAACTCCTGGAACATCTCATATGCTCCATGACGTTCAAAACGTCGTTGAAGTCCCGATTCTAAGCCGTAAAGCATGGCACACTGAACTATCGAGTAGTCATCAGCTTTGCTCTGCCAGACGTTCATAACATCTGGCGTTGCTCCAACAGCAGGCCTGTCACCCAGCGGTGCTTCCAGGACGTAATTCTTCTGTGCAGCAATGAGGATAATCCTCAGGTTACGGACCCGGTCCGTGTAATTGCTACCATCATCTTTCAACTTTGCTTTCTCAAGGAACGCATTAAAATTCAACGGAACAATAGCACGAGCCATCTATCTACAAGCAACATAAACAAGCAAGATACTATCAGGTACTAAGTTCATGATAAGTTTAAGTTCAGTTAATCAAATTACTTAGGAACTCCCACTTAGATAGACATCCCTCTAATCCTCTAAGTGATCACGTGATCCAAATCAACTAAACCATAACCGATCATCACGTGAGATGGAGTAGTTTTCAATGGTGAACATCGTCATGTTGATCATATCTACTATATGATTCACGCTCGACCTTTCGGTCTCTGTGTTCCGAGGCCATATCTGCATATGCTTGCTAGGCTCGTCAAGTATAACCTGAGTATTCTGCGTGTGCAAAACTGGCTTTCACCCGTTGTAGATGGACGTAGAACTTATCACACCCGATCATCACGTGGTGTCTGGGCACGACGAACTTTGGCAACGGTGCATACTCAGGGAGAACACTTCTTGATAATTTAGTGAGAGATCATCTTATAATGCTACCGTCAATCAAAGCAAGATAAGATGCATAAAAGGATAAACATCACATGCAATCAATATAAGTGATATGATACGGCCATCATCATCTTGTGCTTGTGATCTCCATCTCCGAAGCACCGTCATGATCACCATCGTCACCGGCGCGCCACCTTGATCTCCATCGTAGCAACGTTGTCGTCTCGCCAATCTTATGCTTCCACGACTATCACTACCGCTTAGTAATAAAGTAAAGCATTACATCGCGATTGCATTGCATACAATAAAGCGACAACCATATGGCTCCTGCCAGTTGCCGATAACTCGGTTACAAAACATGATCATCTCATACAATAAAATCAGCATCATGCCTTGACCATATCACATCACAACATACCCTGCAAAAACAAGTTAGACGTCCTCTACTTTGTTGTTGCAAGTTTTACGTGGCTGCTACGGGCTTTAAGTAAGAACTCATCTCACCTACGCATCAAAACCACAACGATAGTTCATCAAATAGACTCCGTTTTAACCTTCTCAAGGACCGGGCGTAGTCACACTTGGTTCAACTAAAGTTGGAGAGACAGTCTTCCGCAAGCCATCTATGTGCAAAGCACGTCGAGGGAACCGGTCTCGCGTAAGAGTACGCGTAAGGTTGATCCGGATCGTCTCACCCAACAATACCGCCGAACCAAAGTATGACATGCTGGTAGGCAGTATGACTTGTATCGCCCACAACTCACTTGTGTTCTACTCGTGCATATAACATCAAACCATAAAACCTAGGCTCTGATACCACTGTTGGGGAACGCAGTAATTTCGAAAATTTTCCTACGCACACGCAAGATCATGGTGATGCACAGCAACGAGAGGGGAGAGTGTTGTCTACGTACCAACGCAGACCGACTGCGGAAGCGATCACACAACATAGAGGCAGTAGTCGTACGTCTTCTTCCCGATCCGACCGATCCAAGCACCGTTACTCCGGCACCTCCGAGTTCTTAGCACACGTTCAGCTCGATGACGTTCCTCGGGCTCCGATCCAGCAAAGCGTCGAGGAAGAGTTCCGTCAGCACGACGGCGTGATGACGATCTTGATGTACTACTGACACAGGGCTTCGCCTAAGCACTACAACGGTACGATCGAGGTGGAATTTGGTGGCAGGGGGCACCGCACACGGCTAAGGAACGATCTCAAGGATCAAGTTGTGTGTCTTGGGGTTCCCCCTGCCCCCGTATATAAAGGTTGGAGGAGGGGAGCCGGCCGGCCAAGGGAGAGGAGGCGCAGGGGAGTCCTACTCCCACCGGGAGTAGGACTCCTCCCCCCAATCCTAATCCTATTAGGACTCCCGGGGGGAAAAGAGAGAGAAGGGGGGCCGGCCCCCTATCCTAGTCCTACTAGGACTTTGGGAAGGGGGGCGCCGGCCAGCTTGTGGGCTTTCCCTTTTTCTCCTTTTTCCACTAAGGCCCAATAGGCCCATTAGTCTCCCGGGGGGTTCCGGTAACCCTCCCGGTATTCCGGTAAAATCCCGATTTCACCCGGAACACTTCCGATGTTCAAACATAGGCTTCCAATATATCAATCTTTACGTCTCGACCATTTCGAGACTCCTCGTCATGTCCGTGATCTCATCCGGGACTCCGAACAACCTTCGGTACATCAAAATGCATAAACTCATAATAACTGTCATCGTAACGTTAAGCGTGCGGACCCTACGGTTCGAGAACAATGTAGACATGACCGAGACACGTCTCCGGTCAATAACCAATAGCGGGACCTGGATGCCCATATTGGCTCCTACATATTCTACGAAGATCTTTATCGGTCAGACCGCATAACAACATACGTTGTTCCCTTTGTCATCGGTATGTTACTTGCCCGAGATTCGATCGTCGGTATCCAATACCTAGTTCAATCTCGTTACCGGCAAGTCTCTTTACTCGTTCCGTAATACATCATCTCACAACTAACATATTAGTTGCAGTGCTTGCAAGGCTTATGTGATGTGCATTACCGAGAGGGCCCAGAGATACCTCTCCGACAATCGGAGTGACAAACCCTAATCTCGAAATACGCCAACCCAACATCTACCATTGGAGACACCTGTAGTACTCCTTTATAATCACCCAATTACGTTGTGACGTTTGGTAGTACCCAAAGTGTTCCTCCGGTAAACGGGAGTTGCATAATCTCATAGTTATAGGAACATGTATAAGTCATGAAGAAAGCAATAGCAACATACTAAACGATCGGGTGCTATGCTAATGGAATGGGTCTTGTCAATCAGATCATTCTACTAATGATGTGACCTCGTTAATCAAATAACAACTCTTTGTTCATGGTTAGGAAACATAACCATCTTTGATTAACGAGCTAGTCAAGTAGAGGCATACTAGTGACATTCTGTTGGTCTATGTATTCACACATGTATTATGTTTCCGGTTAATACAATTCTAGCATGAATAATAAACTTTTATCATGATGTAAGGAAATAAATAATAACTTTATTATTGCCTCTAGGGCATATTTCCTTCAAATATATGATCCAAGTTCTCCATCTATCCTCCCGGTGAAATAAGTTTCTCGTCTCCTCGTTCATATCAATCCAATTCTTTTCCCGTAAGTGGCTGGTTGTCACCTCATAATTTGAGATGTATCCCATAAGACCATATCAAGCTTATCCTCTCGTTGTTGGATTTCCAACAACTCTGTTCGACCCTTCTCCTAAAGATGTTGCTTTC
Source organism: Triticum monococcum (assembly GCA_034509565.1). Classification (NCBI taxonomy): domain Eukaryota; kingdom Viridiplantae; phylum Streptophyta; class Magnoliopsida; order Poales; family Poaceae; genus Triticum; species Triticum monococcum. Next base: position 283,327,011 of record CM067841.1, on the reverse strand, counting down.
CTCTCCGTTCTTTTGAATCCATTCTTACTTTCATTCCAGAGGCATTGTATTGTTGCTCTCTTCAACCCATCTTCTTGTTTTGTCAGGATCGTGTTCTTTTCTTGTTTTATCCATTTAACCAGAGTGTTGTGTCCCCTTGCTCAAGCTCTTTCATTTTATCAAGTTGTTCATCTCTTTTAAACCGGAGTGCTGCCCGAGATCGTTCTTACCCCTTGTTCCATTCAATCAATAGTTACGGAGGTAGTGTATTGTGATTTCTTCAAGTATCTTCTCATCTTATCAAGTTCTTATTCAATTCCTTTTCTTTTCAATCAGAGTACTGCCCGAAGTTGTTCTCCCTTGTTCCTTTTTTCTAACGGAGTGTTTTGAGCTTCGTTCACCGCCGTTGTATTCTTTTCTCGAAATGGCTTAACCTTTTCAAGGTTCGTGGTTTCACTCGTTTGTCAAAGAAGCAACTTAGTTTTACCTCTTCTCTTTCTCTTCCGTTTTCCCTCCGGTGCCATTATAGATCTCGGGACGAGATCCTCTCGTAGTGGTGGAGTGTTGTAACGCCCCGAGACCGATGTGCCAGGTGTCTTCCTGTTATTCGCTATTGTTGCCATGTCATTTGCTTGCATGCTACATCTTGCCATGTCATCGTGTGCGTGGCATCATCATGTTTTTAAAAACTTGCATCCGTCCGGGTTCCCCAGTTCCGTCCGTTGTCCATTCTGAGTCCAGACACACTTGCACGTACCCGCGGCACGTCCGAAGTATTATTTTATAAGTGGCCGGAAAATGTTCTCGGAATGGGATGAAAGTTGGCGTGCGGTGTTTTTATGTTGTAGGTAGGCCGCCTATCAATTTTCGTCGCATTCGGAGTTCGTTTAACGCCCCAACAGATAACTATAGCGGCATTATAGTCGGTCTAACGTCGGACGTTTTCGGTCTCCGGAAACAGTTGCCGGGATGCATCTCTCTTCTCTTCTCTCGGCCGAAAGCTTTCTGCACAGTCCGCTGTCAACCGCCAGGCCCCGAAACCATCTCTGCACAGTGCACCGAACCCCTCGCGCGTGTCCAGAAGTTGTCCCGGACCCGACCCGAGCAGTCGTCACCCTTGTGTCCGGATCATCCCCAAACATCTACAAAACGTCATCGTTTTCCTATTTGGACTTCCTAGTGTTTTATTCTCGACCGCTCGATTTTAATTGGAGGGACGGATTAGCCCCTAAAATTCCCTCTTTTCCATATATATATAGTCCACTCCTAGACTATTTTGGACAAACCCTAGATCCTAGGGGTCTTGTCCCATCGATCACACCGCGCCGCCACTGCACCTGGTTTCCTTGGGATCCCTCCCGGACCAACCAGCAGCTTCCCGCACGAGCCCCCTCCTCCTGCTTCGATCCCCGAGCGGATCGGGAGAGCTCGTCGCTGCCGTGTCACGTTTCTGGCCTCTCATCCGGCCGGCAGGCGAAAACCACCACTGCCAGGCTGCACCTCTCCTTCCCTTCTTCCCCTATGGTTTTCTCTCCTTCCCGTTCGATCCTCTCACGATCTCCCTCTCTCTATGTACTTCATCGCTGCAGGAATGGCCGCCGCTCGCGGAAGCCGCCAACGTCCGCCTCTGGCCCAGATCCGACCATCTCCGACGCATCCTCGTCGGATCCCGCCCTCAAGCCCCCATCCCGTCGTCGCGTGGAGCTCCACCGCCCAAGTCCGAAGCTCCGCCGTGTTTAACCGCCAAGTTCCACGCTGCCCCGCCTGCTCTTTCTCGCTGCCGTGCCCGTTGCTCGTCTTACCGCGGCCAGCACCTGAACCCGATGATGCTCTGCTGCTCGCCCCGTCGTCTAGATCAGGCAGAAGCCGCCTCCTCCCGCCGCCATGGCGCCCGAGGCCTCCCTGCAGGACCTCCACCGCCGCCATGGACCAGCGATGCCGTTCAAGTTCACGTCCGGCCCCGTTCTGGACCGGATCTCCTCTGCTCCGCCGCCCATCCGCCGAGTCCACCACGATCCAGCCGGTTCCCATGCGCCCTCGCTCGCGCAAGTTCCTCGTCGCGCCGCCCATCGTCTAGCTTCCTGCCGCTGCTCTGCTTCTTGACGAGAACAGGACGAGGTGCCCACTCGCCTGTCCAGCGCTCGCGTTGACTTGGCATCGCTGGACTACAGCGCCATGGCCCAGCAGCGCTTTTTCTTTTGACCTCTCCTCGCGGCCCAGTTCGGCGCTCCCACCGATCTGCTTCTTCCTCGGACTGTTTGCCCAGCGTGAGCAGTTCCCCCCAGCCCAGTTCGCCTCGGTTTCAGCCCATGGACATATTTTTCCCCCTGAACGAATTTATCTTTTATTCCAGAGAACCCTGTTTTGCAGAAAAGTCCCTCAACATCATGCATTTTATAATTCAACAACCGTGCATCGGTTTAAAATAATTTATATATGAAACTTGCTTAAAATTATGTGTAGATTAATAATATGCCACTTTCTTGCCATGTTAAAATGTCTAAATTGTTGTTTGCTTTAATTTGCCCCTATGCCATGTTAAAATGATTTATTTTATAACTAAATAACCGTAACTCGGATTTTAATAAACCTTATATGTAAATGGGGTAGAAAAATGCCTAGTTTAACATGGTGGCATCATCTTGCATGTTTAATAACTATAAAATATGGTTTAGGGCAGAACAGCACCAAACCAAATATATGCATATGAGGAGTTTCCGGACTTGTTGTTCGTTGCCTCTGGCCTCATTTAAACTTGCCTAGTTAGGTAGTTTTATTATGCTTCACCCCTTGCCATGCTAAAACAACATTTAATATTGTTGGGTAAATAAACAAGAGAGAACTAAAGAAGTCATGTGGTGTTTTCTTCAATATGCAACGGAGTTGCATATTGAGCTCCACTTAATTTGTAGGGTTGCTTGTGCACTTTGCCATGCCTTGCTTCATTAAACCGGACATGCATCATACTTGATTGTGCATCATGACATGATTATGTGTTGGTTGTTTACCATGATTGTTTGCTTCTTTCATGTGTTGCTTCGTCGGGTTGGTTCCGATAACGTCGTGTTGTGAGGATCCGTTGGCTACGTCCGTTTGTCTTCTTCATGGACTCGTTCTTCTTCCTTGCGGGATTTTAGGCAAGATGATCATACCCTCGAAATCACTTCTATCTTAGCTTGCTAGTTGCTCGCTCTTTTGCTATGCCTATGCTGCGATACCTATCACTTGCTTATCATGCCACCCATATTGTTGAACCAAGCCTCTAACCCACCTTGTCCTAGCAAACCGTTGTTTGGCTATGTTACCGCTTTGCTCAGCCCCTCTTGTAGCGTTGTTAGTTGCAGGTGAAGATCGAAGTTTGTTCCTTGTTGGAACATGGATATGTTGTTCCTTGTTGGGGATATCACAATATCTCTTATTTAATTAATGCATCTATATACTTGGTAAAGGGTGGAAGGCTCGGCCTTATGCCTGGTGTTTTGTTCCACTCTTGCCGCTCTAGTTTCCGTTATATCGGTGTTATGTTCCCGGATTTTGCGTTCCTTACGCGGTTGGGTTATAATGGGAACTGAAAGTGCGTTATATCGACTAGAGGGGGGTGAATAGGCGATTTTTATGAAAGTCTTCAAAACGTGAAGGTTATGAAGACAAACAGTACAGATATGCCTATCACTTAAGCAGCGGAAGTTAGATTACACTAGGCAAGCCATGGTCAAGTATTCAATAGAGTGAAAGCACACGACAAGTAGCTGCAGTGTAATAAGGATCGGGTAGGAAGAAGTTATGAAGCCAAACAAATCATACAGTTATGTTGTGAAGAAAGAAGATAAAGCAAGCATGCAATGGCTTCACAATGTGTAACAGTAAGTAAAAGGAAGTGAAGATGAAACCAGTGACACGCTGAAGACAATGATTTGTTGGACCAGTTCCAGTTGCTGTGACAACTGTACGTCTGGTTGGAGCGGCTAGGTATTTAAACTAAAGGACACACAGTCCCGGACACCCAGTCCTGAACACGCAGCTCAGGGCACCCAATCCTCACCGTTTTCTCCTTGAGCTAAGGTCACACAGACCTCGCCCAATCACTCTGGTAAGTCATCAAGGTAGACTCCCCAACCTTCACAGACTTCGTTCACCGGCAATCCACAATTTCTCTTGGATGCTCAGAACGCGACGCCTAACCGGCTGGAGGATGCACAGTCCTCAAGTGTAATAAGTCTTCAGATCACTCAGACAAGAAGACTTAAGTGATTCCCAATTTACTCTGGCTCTGGGTGGTTAGGGCTTTTCTCCTCGCTAGGAATTTTCTCTCAAAGGCTTCGAGGTGGGTTGCTCTCAAACGACAAAAGCCGTGCACTGAAATCTGAGCAGCCAACCGTTTATGGTTGTAGGGGGTGGACTATTTATAGCCACTGGGCAACCCGACCTGATTTGTCCGAAATGACCCTGGTCACTAAGGAACTGACACGTGTACCAACGGTCAGATTTCAAACTCACACGGCAACTTTACTTGGGCTACAAGTAAAGCTGACTTGTCCGACTCTGGACAAGATTTTCTCTCATAGTCTTCGCTCAAAGACATAGGATTTGAATTAGGCATCACTTCAGTCATTCTGACTGGTTCTCTTGGACCCCACTTAACAGTACGGTGGTTCCTATGACTCAACACAAATGAAATAAAACTACGAAGGATCTAAGTCTTCGAGTTCCATAGGCTTCACGTGGTGTCTTCTCTTGTCATAGTTTTCAATGTGAATATCTTCATGTACCACCATTGTCTTCGATGTCTTCATACATTTTTAGGGGTCATCTCTGGTAGTAAAACCGAATCAATGAGGGACTTCTACCTATGTTATCCTGCAATTCTCACAAACACATTAGTCCCTCAACTAGATTTGTCGTCAATACTCCAAAACCAATTAGGGGTGGCACTAGATGCACTTACAGGAACCCCTTGACAGTTCGCTTTGAATAAAACTCCTCCAGCAATGCCCAACATTGGTTTTACCATTTGCCACCTAGCCTCTTTTTCCCTTGGGAGTCGTGCTCCTGAGGGTCATCATTATTTTACCCCCCCCCCCTCGGGCCAGTGCTCCTCTGAGTGTTGGCCCAAGCTAGAGCCCCTTGCAGCGCCACCTCGGGGAAACTCGAGGGCTGGTTTTAGTTGTACAAACTGCTCATCTGAGTGTGCCCTGAGAACGAGATATGTGCAGCTCCTATCGGGATTTGTCGGCACATTCGGGCGGTGTTGCTGGACTTGTTTTACCATTGTCGAGGATGTCATGTAACCGGGATTCCGAGTCTGATCGGGTCTTCCCGCTAAAAGGAATATCCTTCGTTGACCGTGAGAGCTTGTCATGGGCTAAGTTGGGACACCCCTGCAGGGTTTTGAACTTTCGAAAGCCGTGCCCGCGGTTATGGGCAGATGGGAATTTGTTAATGTCCGGTTGTAGAAAACCTTAAGTTGACCTTAATTAAAATACATCACTCGCGTGTGTTTGTCGGCGTTCTGGGAACGGGGGTCCCCAGACTTGCCTGCCTGCGTCCTGCGGCGTGGCTCAAAGGAGGCCCAACATGGCCCATCTTCATCAGCACAAGACTCAAGACCCTCGCGAGGGGCCAAGCCTCGCGAGGCGAACGACACGGCGCATCCTCAGGCGCAGCCTCCTCAGGTTGGCTCACGAGGAGACGGAGATATCAAGGCGGGGTACCTCGCGAGGTGCCCATGACGCAAGCCATGACGATCGAGGGTGCCAGGTGGGCGCCAGCGTGCGCAGCGTCCTTCTTTCCTCTTTGGTGCAAAGGGGGCAAGCGCAGCCGCGGAGTACCGAGGCATCAGGCAAAGGTTGCCATTTCGGTGCAACGAGACCAGGACCAAGCGGACTACGAGACGGAGGTCGCCATGGAGCCCAGCACGGCGTCACCACAGAGCCTTTCGCAGGCGAAGACCAACTTTAGTCGGGATAAGAGTACTTGCTGTCCCCCTTCAAATTAGCCCGCCATTGTTGGCTCCCTTCCCGCTCGATATTTGGGAAGAGGACCAGGGCCCCTATAAATAGGGACGGCCACCCACGTAGCAAGGGGTTGGTTCGGTTCGGCATGTGGATCTGACTAGCAAGTAGAGAGAGTAAGTGAGAGAGAGAGAGAAGGTGACTGAACTCCTCCCAGCAGTTCATCACCCCAGCCAAGAACAGACCCTCGCGAGGTTGTTCTTCCTTGTACTGTCCATCATCACCAGCCCCAGGAGGCAATCCATCCACCACACACTAGAGTAGGGTATTACACCACAACAGTGGCCCGAACCAGTATAAATCTTGTGTCCCTTGTGCAGTTCCTTTAGTAGTTTAGATCTTTGTGAGACGGGGAGGTAGAGGGCGTGATTTCAACGTGCACCCCAGTGTTCGAACCTTAAGGGTCTGCCGGAACCAGAAATCCGACAGTGTTACCGTGATGGTCTCTTCTCGGCGGAGTCCGGGAAGTGAACACGGTGTTGGAGTTATGCTTGACGTAGGTTGTTCTAGGATCACTTCTTGATCATAGTTTCTCGATCGTGCTTTGCCTTCTCTTCTCGCTCTCATTTGCGTATGTTAGCCACCATATATGCTAGTCGCGTGCTGCAGCTCCACCTCATACCTTTACCTTACCCATAAGCTTAAATAGTCTTGATCGTGAGGGTGCGAGATTACTGAGTCCTCGTGACTCACAGATACTTCCAAAACCAGTTTGCAGGTACCGATGTTACCGAGCAGGTGACACAATCAAGCTCAAGGAGGAGCTCGATGAAGATCTTGTCCTTTGTGTCGTTTCGTGCTAGTTGATCAGTAGTGGAGCCCAGTTGGGGTCGATCGGGGATCAGTGTAGCTTTTGGGGTAGTCTTCTTTTATTTTGGCTCCGTAGTCGGGCCCTGATTGTATTTGGATGATGTAATGCTTTATTCATGTATTTTTGTGAAGTGGCGATTGTAAGCCAACTATGTATCTCTTTACCTTATGTATTACATGGGTTGTGTGAAGATTACCTCACTTGCGACATTGCTTTCAATGCGGTTATGCCTCTAAGTCGTGCTTTGACATGTGGGAGATATAGCCGCATCGAGGGCGTTACACGAGGAGAACCTCTGCACTCTGCCCGTTAGGCTGAAGATGGCTCGTCAGACCCAGGGGTACTGCAGCTGCACGCCTGGCTCCAAGGGCACGAGATCCTGCTGCTTGTCGACTCCGGTAGCTCTACGTCCTTCGTAGACAGTTCTCTGGCAGCAAAACTCACCGGAGCCAAGCCAGTGCCGCACCCATGCCGCGTACGCGTCGCCAATGGCAACACCATCCCCTGCACCACCCACATTCCAGCGTGTCAGTGGACAACCCAAGGGCATGATTTCAGGACAGATTTCAAGATCCTCCAACTGGGCTCGTACGATGAAATTCTCGGGATGGACTGGTTAAGGCAGCATAGCCCCATGAACATCGACTGGATCGAGCAATTCTTAACTGGTACAACTCCAGCCGGCCAACTGACGCTATCTGCCACAGCTTCAGATCAAACCCAATGCTCTATGATCTCCGCACCAGAGCTCCTCAAGGCTTGCAAGAAAGGATCAGTGGCACATATCGTGCACCTCAGCGCTCTTGACGGCACCAGTACTACAGATTCGCCGATTCCTATTGAGATCTTGCGCCTACTGGAACAGTTCGCGGATGTCTTTGAAGACCCGTGGACTTTAACGCCTCGCCGCGATTGCGATCATCGCATTCCTCTGATGGCCGGAGCGCAGCCTGTCAATTCCAGACCATACAGATACAAACCTGAATTGAAGACAGAGATCGAATGTCAGGTTCAGGAAATGCTCGACGCAGGGATCATTCAGAAAAGTTCCAGCCCCTTTTCACCCCAGCCCTGCTAGTCAAGAAGAAGGATGGTACATGGCGCTTGTGTGTTGACTACCGTCGTGTCAACTCCATGACCGTGGTCGCCAAGTTCCCAGTACCAATCATTGATGAGCTCCTTGACGAACTGGCCGGTGCAAAATGGTTCTCGAAGCTCGACCTGTGTGCCAGATTTCATTAGATAAGGATGGCAGAAGGCGAAGAGTACAAAACGGCCTTCCAAACACACTCCGAGCACTGGGAATACCGCGTCATGCCTTTCAGAGTAGCGGGAGGCCCCACCACATTCAACGGAGGCATGCACACCACCCTGCGCCCAGTCATGCGCAAATGTGTCATTTCGTTCTTCGACGACATCCTCATCTTCAGCAAAACCCTGTCCGAACACACCCAACACATCATGCGCGTGCTCCAGCTGCTCAGAGACGACCACTGGCAAGTCAAGCAATCCAAGTGCTCCTTCACGCAGTGCCAGATTGCTTACTTGGGGCATGTGATCGATGAACGATGCATCTCTACAGACCCCAGCAAGGTCCAGACGATCCAGCAGTGGCCTGTTCCTCAGTGCGCCAAAGATGTGCGCGGTTTCCTCGACCTTGCTGGATATTATCGGAAGTTTGTGCAGCACTTTGGGATCATTGCAAGACCTCTGTTCACCCTGCTAAAAAAGAACCACCAGTTTGTCTGGACAAGTGACACGCAACAGGCGTTCGACACTCTGAAACTGAAGCTCACAACGGCACCCGTGCTACAACTTCCAGATTTCAGTAAGAAGTTCGTGATCGACACCGATGCATGCGCTTATGGCGTTGGCGCTATCCTTCAGCAAGATGGGCACCCGATCGCCTACATGAGCAAGCCGCTCAGCCCCAAGAACCGCGGCCTCTCCACTTACGAAAAAGAATGCATGGCCATCCTAATGGCCGTGGAGCAATGGCGCCCTTACCTGCACAACAACGAATTCATCATCCGAACAGATCAGAGAAGCCTCGTGCACCTCGATGATCAACACTTGTCCACCCCGTGGTAGCAGAAGGCGTTCACCAAGCTGCTCGGGATGCGCTACAAAATCTGCTACCGCTCCGGATCTTCAAACACTGCCGCGGATGCGCTCTCGCGCCGCACCCCTGATGAGTTCGTCGCAGCTATGTCTGTCTGCACGCCAGCCTAGCTGGACGACATCGTGGCGAGCTACAGCGCAAATCCACAAGTTCAGAAGATTTTGGAAGATGTGTCCAAGCGACTGGGCCCAAAAGGGTGTTTCTTCACGCGCGACGGCCTGCTCTACTTCCGCGATCGGCTTTGGCTGGGCGGCTCCCCCGCCCTGCAGCAACGGATGCTCCGTGCTTTCCACTACAGCACCATGGGCGGCCACTCCGGCGTGTGAGTCACTTATCGCCGCCTGCGTCTCATATTCGCCTGGCCCAAGATGAAAGAACACACTCGTCAGTACGTCCAGTCCTGCTTAGTTTGCCAGCAAGCAAAACCAGAGCGCGTTCGCTACCCGGGACTGCTCGAGCCTCTGCCGGTGCCGGACCGCACCTGGAAGGTGGTCACCATGGATTTCATCGACGGTCTCCCTCCTTCAGGCAAGTACAACTGCATCCTCGTCGTTGTCGACAAGTTCACCCGCTACAGTCATTTCCTCTCTCTGAGCCACCCATTCACGGCGGCCAAGGTCGCGCACGCCTACCTGGAGAACATTTACAAACTCCATGGGCTTCCAGAGGTGATCGTATCGGACAGAGATCCAGTCTTCATGAGCAAGTTCTGGCAAGAGTTGTTCAAGATCATCGGGTCCGAACTCAACATGAGCACACCGTACCACCCTCAGACTGACGGGCAGTCGGAACGCGTCAACCAGTGCCTGGAGATATACTTACGGTGTTTCACGCATGCCTGTCCAAGCAAATGGCACCAGTATCTCGCCCTCGCAGAATTCTGGTACAATTCTTCCTTTCATTCTCCTTGGGCACCTCACCTTTTGTTGCGCTGTATGGGCATGAACCACATCATTGGGGCATCGAGGCGGCCTCTACTTGATCCATTCCCTCCCTCAAGGACTGGCTCGAGGAGCGCAAGCATATGCAGCAAGTGCTGGCCGAGCACCTCCATTGAGCGCGCAACATCATGAAGGTGCAGGCTGACAAGAAGCGCACTGATCGCTCCTTTGTCGTCGGGGATGTCGTCTTCGTCAAGCTCCAACCCTACGTGCAAACGACGGTGGCGCGTCGCACCAACCACAAGCTCTCCTTCCGCTACTTCGGACCTTTCAAGATCATCCGCGTCGTCAACCCCGTCGCGTACGAACTAGAGCTCCCTGCCGGCGCCAAGGTCCACCCCGTCTTCCACATCTCTCAGCTGCGGCGAGCGCTCTCCAACAACACGACGGTGGAAGACAAGCTGCCCGTTCCACCGGAGGAGCCACTACCGCCGGTGGAGATCATCGACACACGCTGGCGCAACACTCCCCAAGGCCAGCGCGAACAAGTACTCGTGCGCTGGTCTGACCCGTCCATCCTCGACGCCACCTGGGAAGACGCCAAGTCCATACGCGAGCGCTTTCCGGCTCTGCTGGCTTGTGGGCAAGCCAGCTCTCAAGGCCTCACACCGAGGCGCGTCAACAGCCGGCCCAAGAGGATCGTGCAGCCCAACAGAAGATTCGTCGGGCCAGAATGGGCCCGTTGAGCCCGCTCGCCTGACAGCTCGTTACTTAACCCACAGGCGACGAGGGGATCGGCATCCGGGCTGAATCAGAACGAACGGCGGCTTCCTCCTCTTTCTCCACCTACCTACCTTTCTTCCTTCTCAAGAACAGAGAAACTCGATTTGTAATTCGAATTCAGGCTTGTATCGTGAACTAGTAGTAGATCCACCTGGTATCTAACATGCAGTTCATGGCGGAAGCCTCTCTGAAGTTGTTTCTTTTTATGTAGGCGGCAACATTCAGCAGTTATCCGTCGAAAAATTGCCAAATTAGAACCAACCGTCCAGCGGCGACCACGAGCACCAGTCCGACGAAATCCGCGTCCCTTCTGTGGCGTGAACACAGAAATACTCCCTCCGTCTGAAAATACTTGTCATCAATATGGACAAAAAGGGATGTATGTAGAACTAAAATACATCTAGAAACATCCTCTTTTATTTATTTTAATGACAAGTATTTCCGAACGGAGGGAGTATCAATTAGTTTATTTTTGCTCGGGAAAAACAAGTTCCCTTGTTTGAAAAGAAAAGAGCTTCTCTGTGTGTGTCTGTGTGTAGCAGTTCTCATTCCCGTTTCGCAATGACAGACACATGTAGAAAGTTAACTTTGCAACTATACCTAGTACTCTCTAGTCTCTAAAAAGTGGGCTGAGCAATTAGCACTTTTCTTCTGCTGTCAGTAGGCCGTGAAGTTTGTACCAAAAATTGTTAACTTTTAACTTCAGATACTTCAACTAGAAAAAGGGAAGTTAACTCGTCCCGGTCCAGAAGTTTGCAAGAAGGCATTAGACAGTTGGCAAATTGAAAAAAGACTGTCATTTTAACCTTATCTAGCTGCTATATTTTTCTTTGAGGATAATAACACGATGTTGCTATTATTTCTAAGGTAGCAAATATACATAAATACATAGCAGTTTCTCTACTAAGATGACGGCGATTCATTGGAAAAACTTGGCATAAAAAACAAGAAGTTGACTTTTGAAAATATACCGGCAGTTGAATTTTCAGTCACATAACATTTACCTATGGACGCATCAGCGGATAAATTTAAGGGGTTAATTCTAGTAAGATAGCGGTAGTTTGCTCGGTTTAAAAAATTCTAGAAAATAATGCAGTATGATATGGGAGCCTGAACAGTTAATTCGGCTCAATCAAACAGTTAATAAAAAAATATTACATAAAAAGTTCAACTATAATACTTTAATTTTAAAATGTTAGTTAACTTTAGCAGACAGTTATGTATTTCAGTATCGACAGTTAGCTTGCTTATTGTGGAAAATTAGGTATTTCATACCCACAGTTACCGTGACCATGTCGAGAAGACAAAGATTTTATTTTGTATTTTAGTCCTAACAGTTAACTTAGTGCTAACTATCGCAGCCCTGTCAGTTAGCTATTTCAGTCTCGACGATTAGCTTGACCCAGGAGAAAGGGAACTAAAAGAAAACAAAATTACAATCTTCAGTCTGCTAGTTAATTGCCACAATCTCCCACAGTTAGCTATTTTACTCCGAGTCGTTAGCTTGAACTGGGCAAAAGAACATGAAAAAAGTACTTTTAATCCTTGCAGTTAACTTGGTGTTAATTGTCGCAGCCCCAACTGTTAGCTATTTCAATCCCAAAGGTTAACTTGACCAGGGAAAAAAATAGGAAAAAGGAATAAAAAACAAAAGAAGCAAAAAAAAGTATTATCGGCCCTTGCAGTGAGCTTGCTCATCGTCGGGCAGTTAGGTATTTCATACCCATAGTTAGTGTGACCCAATCAAAAAAGAAAAAAAAATCATTTTCAGTCCCCGTGATTCCTTATAGTTAGCTATTTCACTCTCGGCGGTTAACTTGACCCAACGATAAAAGTATAGAAAAAACAATTTCTACGGTCTCAGCAGTTAGTTTGTCAGCATATGTCAGTTAGCTATTATGTGCGAGCAGTTAGCGTGTTCTATAGCAGTTCGGGCAAAAAATGTAAAAAAATGATGTTAGTTTTTTGAAAGTTGCCCTTAAACCGCAGCAAATCTGAAAACATATTATATATGCCAAAGTTCAGGCTAATCGGTAGCTTTCTAACAGTATATCATAGGCATCATTCCGACAAAATGTTTGAAAATTCCGTTCATAAAAACATTGAAAACTAGTTTGATAGATTTTCAGTTTTTTGAATTTTGTTTAAAACCGAATCAATTTTGAAAAAATGATCAACATGAGTTTTTTTGCTCCTTTTCAATAGCTATCCAACGTTATATCATTTGCATCATTCTAATTAACGGTTCAATAATAACGACTAGAAAACAATGCAAAAAAAAGGTGCTAGAAAAAGTCCGCCCTACAGTTAACTAGTATAGGTCGCACAGTTAGCTATCTATTCACGGGCAGTTAGGAAGGATTTCTGAATAGCTTATTCAGGAATCAGTTCCAGAATCACTGGGATGTATATATATGTGGAGGATTGATCCTTAAAAGAAAGATATTTCAGGTCTTACAACAGAGTTCCATATATGTAGCAATTATATTCCAACAATTCTCGATTATAACAAAACAAGAGGCGGATAACTTCTATACCACCAAAGATGCTAGAATTCTCCAGTGATTCCAGCACTTGCAGTAACCGTCCTTCAGTTTCGGGGTACAAACCTTCAAAGAGCAATTCCAAAGGAGCCTATTTGTATACAAATAATTTTACGTCAGCAGAGCACTCAATCCACTCAAGTACTTAAAAAAACTTTTGCTTTTCTATTTTTCTTTGTGTCCCCAAAATAGTTTCAAAAGGAAGTGAGTATCACCAAGGAGCACACTACCATTCAAATAGTATAATCTTTTGTTAGTAACATTGGGTTGAGTTACAAAAGTCCAAGATTGCAGAACTTAAGAGATGTGCTTGTGCATAACTGATTTACGCCAGAAGAGTGATCCACTAAATGTTTAGCATTATTTTGCCTTCTTGTAACATTTCCAGGTTTTCTTTGTTCTTTGTAAAAAGATTTGACATGGATACAAGTTGGCAGAAGGAGGATTACACTACAAGACATATTGATTGAACTAGAACCCAATTGATGTTTGACCATGATTTATTAGTAGAGTAGCACTGAAGTATCTTGTGCAGCTACCTAGCCGTAGGTGATTGCTATTAGTTACAAGAGGTCACATTCAAACTTCCTTTGAGATAAGGTACAACCATGTGTCCATGTAGACTACATGATTTGGTAGAGTTGTAAAAATGAATTGCTCCAAACAAACATGGAACGAACTACCCAAATCTCTAAGTCTAGATGCACATCACTTCGGGCAAGGGTCTGCTATGGTGATTTTAAGGGTCTAGAGGTGTCTCGAATGGAGATGGGGTAATTTGTGGTCATCTTTAAGGCACGATGGTGGCTCAACTCCCATTCAGATAGTAATAAGTAGTTATATATCGATGATGTGCTCTTGGAGAGCTGTGAGCCGATCTTGTAATGGTTGTTAGTTAATTTCCCCTTGCGCCTATTTTCGGAGACCTGGTAGTTGCTTTGGGGTCCGCGAGGGCCTACTCCCCCACAACAACAACAACAACAACAACAACAACAACAACAACAACAACAACGACAACAACAACGACAACAACAACGACAACGACAACAACAACAACAACAACAACAACAACAACAACAACAACAACAACAACAACAACAACAACAACAACAACAACAACAACAACAACAACAACAACAACAACAACAACAACAACAACAACAACAACAAAGCAAGTTTGGGGTGGGCTAGAGATAAAACCTACAAGAACTAAAAATTGAAGCAAAAGAGAGAAAGATAAGGGATCATAATACACCGCCACGAAAAAATTATGTGAGAACACTAAGGGTCAGTCGGCTACTCAGAGCTTGCCTCACGGAGATGGCCATGGAGCTCGCTCCATATTGGTGGCCACAGAGGTCGTTTTTTAGGCAGAGTCAATGGATCCTTCCCACGAATTATCAAGGAACTTGCCGCCTACGCGTCGCAGTTCAGTCCCTCAACTCAACGGCCATGGATCTGACGCCGTGGTGCAGTCCTCCATGACGGAGACCATGGATCTTGAAGGAAATATGCCCTAGAGGCAATAATAAAGTTGTTATTTATATTTCCTTATATCATGATAAATGTTTATTATTCATGCTAGAATTGTATTAACCGGAAACTTAGTACATGTGTAAATACATAGACAAACAGAGTGTCACTAGTATGCCTCTACTTGATTAGCTCGTTAATCAAAGATGGTTAAGTTTCCTAGCCATGGACAAAGAGTTGTCATTTGGTGAACAGGATCATATCATTAGAGAATGATGTGATTGAATTGACTCATCCATTAGCTTAGCACTACGATCATTTAGTTTACTGTTATTGCTTTCTCCATAACTTATACATGTTCCTATGACTATGAGATTATGTAACTCCCGAATACCGGAGGAACATTTAGTGTGCTATCAAACGTCACAATGTAACTTGGTGACTATAAAGATGCTCTACAGGTGTCTCCAATGGTGTTTGTTGAGTTGGCATAGATCGAGATTAGGATTTGTCACTCCGTGTATCGGAGAGGTATCTGTGGGCCCTCTCGGTAATCCACATCACTATAGGCCTTGCAAGCAATGTGACCAATGAGTTAGTTACGGGACGTTTCATTACGGAACGAGTAAAGAGACTTGCCAGTAACGAGATTGAACTAGGTATTGACATACCGACGATCGAAAATCGGGCAAGTAACATACCGATGACAAAGGGAACAACGTATGTTGTTATGTGGTTTGACCGATAAAGATTTCGTAGAATATGTAGGAACCAATATGAGCATCCAGGTTCCGCTATTGGTTATTGACCGGAGATGAGTCTCGGTCATGTCTACATAGTTCTCGAACCCGTAGGGTCCGCACGCTTAACGTTCGGTGACGATCGGTATTATGAATTTATGGTTTTTGATGTACCGAAGGTACTTAGGAGTCCCGGATATGATCACGGACATGATGAGGAGTCTCGGAATGGTTGATGCATAAAGATCGATATATTGGAAGGCTATGTTTGGACATAGGAATGGTTCCGGGTGAGTTCGGGCATTTTCCAGAGTACCGGGGGGTTACCAGAACCCCTCGGGGAGTATATGGGCCTTAGTGGGAGAGAAGAGAAGGCAGCCTAGGAGGGGCGCCCCCCAAGCCCAATCCGAATTGGGTGAGGGGGCCGGCCCCCCTTTCCTTTCTCCTTCTCCCTCTTCCTTCTATTCCTAGTGGGACTAGGAAAGGGGGGAGTCCTACTCCTACTAGGAGGAGGACTCTGATATGTCTCCATCGTATCTATAATTTTTGATTGTTCCATGCTATTATATTATCAACCTTGGATGTTTTATATGCTATTTTATATGATTTTTGGGAGTAACCTATTAACCTAGAGCCCAGTGCCAGTTTCTGTTTTTCATTGTCTTTGAGTATCGCAGAAAAGGAAAACCAAACGGAGTCCAATTGACCTCAAATTTCACGAAGATCATTTTTGGACCAGAAGAAGCCCACGGAATACCAGAGATGGGCCAGAAGAGTCCTGAGGCCACCACGAGGGTGGGGGCGCGCCCTACCCCCTGGGCGCGCCCCCGTACCTCATGGCCGCCTCGGAGACCCCCCTGGCTTGTTCCCGACTCCAACACCTCTTATATAACCCGAAACTTCCAGAAATAAACCTAGATCGAGAGTTCCGTGCCACAAGCCTCCGTAGCCACCGAAAACCAATCTAGACCCGGTCCGGCACCCTGTCAGAGGGGGGGGGAATCCCTCTCTGGTGGCCATCTTCATCATCCCGGCGCTCTCCATGACGAGGAGGGAGTAGTTCACCCTCGGGGCTGAGGGTATGTACCAGTAGCTATGTGTTTGATCTCTCTCTCTCTCTCTCTCTCTCTCTCTCGTGTTCTTGATTCAGCACAATCTTGATGTATCGCGAGCTTTGCTATTATAGTTGGGTCTTATGATGTTCCTCCCCCTCTACTCTCTTGTGATGAATTGAGTTTTCCCTTTGAAGTTATCTTATCGAATTGAGTCTTTAAGGATTTGAGAACACTTGATGTATGTCTTGCATGTGCTTATCTGTGGTGACAATGGGATATCACGTGATCTACTTGATGTATGTTTTGGTGATCAACTTGCGAGTTTCGTGACCTCTTGAACTTATACATAGGGGTTGGCACACATTTTCGTCTTGACTCTCCGGTAGAAACTTTGGGGCACTCTTTGAAGTTCTTTGTATTGGTTGAATAGATGAATCTGAGATTGTGTGATGCATATCGTATAATCATACCCACGGATACTTCAGGTGACATTGGAGTATCTAGGTGACATTAGGGTTTTGGTTGATTTGTGTCTTAAGGTGTTATTCTAGTACGAACTCTATGATAGATCGATCAGAAAGGATAACTTTGAGGTGGTTTCGTACCCTACCATAATCTCTTCGTTTGTTCTCCGCTATTAGTGACTTTGGAGTGACTCTTTGTTGCATGTTGAGGGATAGTTATATGATCCAATTATGTTATTATTGTTGAGAGAACTTGCACTAGTGAAAGTATGAACCCTAGGCCTTGTTTCAAAGCATTGCAATACCGTTTGTGCTCACTTTTATCATTAGTTACCTTGCTGTTTTTTATATTTTCAGATTATAAAAACCTTTATCTACCATCCATATTGCACTTGTATCACCATCTCTTTGCCGAACTAGTGCACCTATACAATTTACCATTGTATTGGGTGTGTTGGGGACATAAGAGACTCTTTGCTATTTGTTTGCAGGGTTGTTTGAGAGAGACCATCTTCATCCTACGCCTCCCACGGATTGATAAACCTTAGGTCATCCACTTGAGGGAAATTTGCTACTGTCCTACAAACCTCTGCACTTGGAGGCCCAGCAATGTCTACAAGAAGAAGGTTGTGTAGTAGACATTAGACTCCTCCCCCTTGGCGCGCCCAGGGAGGGCCGGCCGGCCTCCCCCTCCCTCCTTTATATACGTGGGGAGGGGGCACCCTAGAACACACAAGTTGATTGTTTAGCCATGTGCGGTGCCCCCCTCCACAGATTTCCACCTCGGTCATATCGTTGTAGTGCTTAGGCGAAGCCCTGCGTCGGTAACTTCATCATCACCATCATCACGCCGTCGTGCTGACGAAGCTCTCCCTTGACACTCAGCTGGATCTAGAGTTCGAGGGACGTCACCGAGCTGAACGTGTGCAGATCGTGGAGGTGCTGTACTTTCGGTGCTAGGATCGGTCGGATCATGAAGACGTACGACTACATCAACCATGTTGTCATAACACTTCCGCTTACGGTCTACGAGGGTACGTGGACAACACTCTCCCCTCTCATTGCTATGCATCACCTAGATAGATCTTGGGTGTGCGTAGGATTTTTTTTTGAAATTACCGCATTCCCCAACAGTGGCATCTGAGCCAGGTCTATGAGAAGATGTTATATGCATGAGTAGAACACAAAGGAGTTGTGGGCGTGGGTATATACATATTGCTTGCCGTCACTAGTTGATTCTTGATTCAGCGGTATTGTTGGATGAAGCGGCTCAGACCGACATTATGCGTACGCTTACGCGATACTGGGTCTACCGACGTGCTTCGCACACAGGTGGCTAGTGGGTGTCAGTTTCTCCAACTTTAGTTGAATCGGATTCAAAGAACATGATTCTTTCTGAAGATCAAAAATCAATCACTATACCGTGTTGTGGTTTTTGATGCGTAGGTAAGAACGGTTCTTGCTAGAAGCCCGTAGCAGCCATGTAAATCTTGCAACAACAAAGTAGATGACGTCTAACTTGTTTTTGTAGGGCATGTTGTGATGTGATATGGTCAAGACATGATGCTAAATTTTATTGTATGAGATGATCATGTTTTGTAACAGAGTTATCGGCAACTGGCAGGAGCCATATGGTTGTCGCTTTATTGTATGAAATGCAATCGCCATGTAATTGCTTTACTTTATCACTAACCGATAGCGACAATCGTAGAAGCAATATTTGGCGGGACGACAATGATGCTTCGATGGAGATCAAGGTGTCAAGCCGGTGATGATGGTGATCATGACGGTGCTTTGGAGATGGAGACCATAGGCACAAGATGATGATGGCCATATCATATCACTTATATTGATTGCACGCGATGTTTATCTTTTATGCATCTTATTTTGCTTAGTTCGGCGGTAGCATTATAAGATGATCTCTCACTAAATTTCAAGGTACACGTGTTCTCCATGAGTATGCACCGTTGCTACAGTTCATTGTGCCGAGACACCATGTGATGATCGGGTGTGATAAGCTCTACATTCACATACAGTGGGTGCAAGCCAGTTTTGCACACACGGAATACTCGGGTTAAACTTGACGAGCCTAGCATATGCAGATATGGCCTCGGAACACTGAGACCGAAAGGTCGAGCGTGAATCATATAGTAGAGATGATCAACATAGTGATGTTCACCATTGAAAACTACTCCATCTCACGTGATGATCGGACATGGTTTAGTTGATATGGATCACGTGATCACTTAGATGATTAGAGGGATGTCTATCTAAGTCAGAGTTCTTAAGTAATATGATTAATTGAACTTTAATTTATCATGAACTTAGTACCTAATAGTATTTTGCATGTCTATGTTGTTGTAGATAGATGGCCCGTGCTGTTGTTCCATTGAATTTTAATGCGTTCCTAGAGAAAGCTAAGTTGAAAGATGATGGTAGCAATTACACGGACTGGGTCCGTAACTTGAGGATTATCCTCATTGCTACACAGAAGAATTACGTCCTAGAAGCACCGCTAGGTGACAAACCCGCTGCAGGAGCAACATCAGATGTTATGAGCGTCTGACAGAGCAAAGCTGATGAGTACTCGATAGTTCAGTATGCCATGCTTTACAACTTAGAACCGGGACTTCGACGATGTTTTGAATGTCAACCGCCGCCCGAACTGCTAAGGCCATGGGCCAATGACACGAGGGCCCCACGCCCCTGAGAACGTTAAAAAAAGAAATTAAATAATAATAATCAATTAATTAACTTAATTAATCCTGTTAATTAAACTAATTAAACATTAGTTACCTAATTAACCTAATTAGTTAATTAGCTAATTAAGTAGTCACTGACTAGTGGGGCCCACCCCTGATTAATTCTGGTTAGGTTAATTAAAATTGGTTAATGAAAATGTGTCGCTCACAGGTGGGACTCACCTGTCAGGTTGACCAGGTCAACGGTCAATGTTGACTGCTGACGTCATGCTGACGTCAGCGTGCACTGTTTTGGATAATGTTGATTTAAAATAATTAAATAAATCCTAAAAATGATTTAAATCTTTTAAAATTAATATAAAATAAACCGTAGCTCGGATGGAAAAACTTTGTACATGAAAGTTGCTCAGAACGACGAGACGAATCCGGATATGCCACCCGTTCGTCCGCCACGCATCCCTAGCATAGCGAACACGCAACTTTCCTCCTCCGATTCATTTGCCCAAAAACGCGAAACACCAGGGATATTTTCCCGGATGCTTCCCCCCTTCACCGGTATCACCTCATACCGCGTTAAGGCACACCTAGCACTGCTACTTGTCATGTCATGCATCGTTATGCATCTGTTTGCATTGTATTCATTGTTTCTTCCCCCCCCCCTCTTTTCTCCGGTAGACTACGAGACTGACGTCGCTGCTGGTGCCCCATCCGACTACGTTGTTGACGACCCCTACTTGCCAGAGCAACCAGGCAAGCCCCCCCCCCTTGATCACCAGATATTGCCTACTCTTCTCTCTACTGGTTGCATTAGAGTAGTGTAGCATGTTACTGCTTTCCGTTAATCCTATCCTGATGCATAGCCTGTCATTGGTACCTTACCTGCAATCCTAAATTCTTAGTATAGGATGCTAGTTTATCATCAGCGGCCGTACATTCTTGTCCGTATGCCATGCTATACTATCGGGCCATGATCACTTGGGAGGTGATCACGGATTGGGTCCGAAAGGACGTTTGTCCCGACGGCCCTCTGAGTGGATCTTTGTGGCGGAGCGACAGGGCAGCTTGAGACCGCCTAGGAGAGAGGTGGGCTTGGCCCTGGTCGGTGACCGCAGTTATTTCAAATAACATGCTTAACGAGATCTGGGTATTTGATCTGAGTCTGGCCACTGGCCTATACGCACTAACCAACTGTAACATCCCAAATTTTCAATTTGGAATGTTATACACTAGATCATCGTCCATATCATATTTTCATGCATTTTGGTTGATCCTAGAAATTTCACGCAACTCAAGGACCTTCGGAGAGAGTTGGAGATTTCGTTATTTTCATATTTGAGTTTTCTCAAATTTCGAAAAAAGGATCATTGGTTTTGTTGGAGTTTTTTTGCCTTTTTATTTAGATAGGGAAAAATGCGTGTTTTCAAAATTTGCATTTTAGGCCCGGAGAAAAGTTCATTTTGTTCGACTCATTTTTAGGAGTCGGGGAAAATTTACTTTAGAAGTTTTGGAGTTCGTTTAGTTCTCTTTTCTGTTTTTTTCTGCGCGCGAAACCGATTTAAAAAAAATCTTTGCAGCGCCTGGGCCAAAGGCCCAAGCCAAGCCGCCGGCCAGGCCAGGAGGCCACCGCGCGTGCGCGCGCCAGGCGCCTGGCGCCAGGGAGCCGCCGCCGCCGTCCTAGTCCAACTAGGACTCCGTTTGCATTTTTTTAGGACTCTTTTCCTTTTCCTTTTCCTACTCTATTTCTTGCCCCCTACCCCAAGTTACCTCTCCCCTCACCTATATAAATACCCAAGCCCCCCCTCTAAATCCCACAACAAACCCCAAGCCACCACCGCGCCCTCACCCGCGCCGCGCCCAAGCCGCCGCCGCACCTTGCCCGCGCCGCCCTAGTGCCCCGCCGCCGCCGCCCTTAGCCGCCGCCGCCCTTGCTCGCCGCCGCCGGAGTTCCTCGCCGGAGACCTCGCCGAGGTACCACGCCGCGTCTCTTTTCTTTTCCTCGGGTCGGTTTTTCTTCTAGACCGTTCCAATTCTTTTCTTCTCTTCCGATTCGTTTTCTTCTCTAAACCGTTCCGGTTTTCTAGATCGGTTTTTCGTTCGGTTTTCTTTTCCGAAACCCTAGATCGGTTCCGTTTTCTTTCTGATTTAGTTGCCCTGAAACCGTTCGCCGGACCGTTCGTCCTAACGAACGTGATCACCAGATTCTTCTAGGTTAATGAACGTCCGTTCGTTTAACCGTTCTTCTTTTTCTTCTCGTCGAATTTATTCCGCGATCGTGATCTCAGATCCGATCTTCGTTCTAGTTTATCTTCTCGCTCATTTATCGGAATCAGGTGATACAAGCGCCTGGAGTTTCGTTTCGAAACCGCCGTTCCGACTAATCAACTTTAACTAAGTTTTTGCTATGGTAAAATTTGACCTAGTTTCAACTTGCTAGAACCGAGTTGTTTTCTTCCGCCGTTTGTTTTCGGTTTCTTTGTTCGGTTCTTTCTTTCTTTCTTCGCAACCAGAGTTCTTAAGTTGAACTTTGTGGTTCGATCTTTTGTTCGAGTTTTACCTGTGCATTAGATGAGTACTTATTGTATGCTTGTTGTTTGTCTGTGATAGATTACCCGGATTGCGCCGCCTGTTACTTCGAATCTCTAGGACTCGCGGATCATCAGCAAGGCAAGTAACACTTTGATCATACCTTTTCTACAACCCAGTTTTATTGCATTAGATCCATCCTCACACATTGCATGATTAGGATCTAATTAAATTGTGGGATGGGAAGTAGATGAGGTAGTACCTATTACCTGTTTATTTTGAAACCTTTGGGAGTTACTTCTACGTTTGCTTATTATGCCATGCTATGCTAGTCGACGTGGATTGGGTGAGTGATATCCATGACAGATGTGAGATTGATAATTTTAAGGGTTTATCTAAGGTGGCAACTTAAACACACATCTGGGTGGATTGAGGCACCTGATGTCTATCAGGACTTGCCTGTTTTATTTTGGACCGCCACCCAGGCTCAAAGGGATCATAAGATCTTTCATGCTAAATACTTACGTGTGCAGCCACAAGCCAATATGGGCTCTGGCATAGTTGACTAAGTCGTGCGAACTCTTATAGGGGTAGACTAGCAGATGTAGGGGATGTAGGCGGTACGGTCTACTCCATCGTAAGGTGCTAGCGCTTCTGAAAGACTATGTCTCGGTCATCCGTTTCTCAAACACCATGTAGTGCGAGAAATCCAACGGAGGCGATCGAGTCTTGTGGGGAAAAGTGCGCAAACCTCTGCAGAGTGTAACAAACTAATCATGATTAGCCGTGTCCCCGGTTATGGACAATCTTGAGTATCTAGTACTTGAATATCATGTGAATCTCATCATGTTACTTCTAATTAATATTGTTGGGTTATTGATGACGACTTTTAATTGGGATTGAGAATGCTGTCAACCATTCTCAATGTTTAACAACCACCATGATAGTTAAATAAATTTATTTCTTTGCAGTAGGGAAAAACTGGCTTTACGCAAAACAGTAACCATAGAGCTTTCCACCAGCCAAATATGCATATAGTATAGTTGTTTCATTCCATTATTCTCTATGTGTTACTTTGCCAGCATATTCCATGTGCTGACCCGTTTCGGGCTGCAACATTAATGTTGCAGACTTTTTAGACGATGATTAAGGTGCTTTTAGGTCGTGGTTCTATACTCAGTGATGCCGTTGGAGTTGATGGACCCATTTATCTTCCAAGTCTTCCGCTGTTATCGTTATTAGATGGCCTTAAGCCATATTTATGAAATAAGTTCTCTTTTGAGACATCGTTCTAATAAGTGTGTGATTGCCACTCTGCTATAAATCCTTCGATGTACTGTGTGGTGTCAGCATTACTGATCCAGGGATGACACCGGAGCACAGTAGACTTGATCCATTCGGGTCGGGTCGCCACAGAGATGGTATCAGAGCACACGCTGACTGTAGGACACGACCACTAAGTTAAAGCCATAGATCACTATTCTCTCCTCATTTTCTAACTCCTCATCTTTTTTACTCTTTAGGATGAAGGATGCGAAGATTAAGTACGCTCAACCGGATGAAGGCACACCTTTTGGATTTCACTTGAAGGAAGTCACCAAGTACCTAAACATTGGATTACCAAGTTTCACGGGAACCTTGAACGCCACTTTGCCTGAAGAGGAGCGCTGGAAGATTCAAGCTCACGTTCCGGGAAGGACATTCGCGCCAATCACGAAGCCCATAGATAGTGTTTTCAATGCACCAACTTGGAGTCTAGGAAGGAGCATGGCAGCCCATATCACCATAGGACGCATTGGAGAAGTTTATCAAGAAGACCTCAAGGACACCATCTACCAGATTTGCGGACGCCGAGATGAACAATGGGATTTAGTCACCACCAAGAAGGATAGATCCATTGCAGCATTCATCCAGGAGTTAAACCAGCACATTCGACGCCACGAGAACCAGATGTGCAATGATATGATGGAGTTGAAGAATGCGAAGACAAGGATCATCGAGCTAGAAGGAGAACTGAAGGCTACACGCAAGGACTACATGGACGAGATCGTAGCTCTAGCAAAACACAACGTAGATCTTAAGCAGGAGATTGAAGAACTCAAGATGGAGTTAGCATCCAGGAAGGAAGACATGTACGTTGCATGTCCAGATAACTACATCATCATTGACGACATCGATTTGGATCCAAGTGAACCCGAATTTGAAGATGAAGCTGGAGCAGACATCATGGAGTCTTCCACCGGTTCAAATTTCTAGATGACCACCAAATATTAGTAGTATTTCCCCCATGTAAACACTATAGTTCGAGCACTTTTGTGATAGTTAGATCGATTGTATGCCCTTGTTTGATTGAATGAAGTGATTTTGTGTGAATTTGCTCATGTGCATTGGGGTAGTGTTTTCTCTTTAGACCTCATACTATTCTTATATCTCTTCTTTTCTAAACCCTCAGATGCCTCCGAGACGTGACAATGGATTTCCACCGGAGCTCACTCAGTTGATCCAGCAGCAAAATCAATTGATGCAGATGTTAGTTCAGAATCAGCAGAACAACAACAACAACAACCCACCACCACCACCACCACCTGTTGACCACTTAGCCCGTTTCCTTAGGCTGAATCTGCCGGTGTTTTCTAGTAGCATCGAGCCGATAGTAGCAGACGATTGGCTCCGCAAGATAGGAAGGGAGTTGACCACTGCAGGATGCACGGATGGTGAGAAAGTGAAGTTTGCCGCAAATCAGCTTGAAGGACCCGCGGCAGCATGGTGGGAGAATTTCACAGCCACCTTCCCAGTTGACACTGTCACATGGGATCAGTTTCAGCAAGCTTTCCGCACTGCACACGTTTCAGCAGGAGCCATGGCCCTGAAGAAGCGTGAGTTTCGCAACTTATGCCAAGGAGGAAAGACAGTTGGCCAGTACGTTGACGACTTCAGCAAGTTAGCACGTCATGCCCCAGATGACGTTGCTACGGATGCAGCTAAGCAGGAGAAGTTTATGGAAGGATTAAATGATGAGTTAAGCATGCAGCTGATGGTAGCAAGTTTCAGAAACTACCAGGAGTTGGTAGATCGTGCCATCATGATCGAAGGGAAGCAACAGCAGATTGAGAACCGCAAGATGAAGTATGGACAGGGGAAGTATAACTCTGGAGCCCAGCAGAAGCCCCGTTTTACCCCTAAATCGGGATTTCAGTTTCAGCATACCCATGGAGGAGGTAGCTCGCACAACCACAATGGCCACAAGAATGGTAATGGGAATGGAGGAAGCAACGGCCAGAACCGGACCACCCCATCAACCCCATCCAAGAGAGACCTGAGCCAAGTCACCTATTTCAAGTGTTCCAAGACCGGACATTATGCTAATGAATGTCCTGAAGGCCAGAATGGAAATGGCAATGGAAGCTCAGGGAAGAAGCCGAACCCTTTCAATAGGGGACAGGTGAACCACGTTAGCGTGGAGGAGGTTGAAGATCAGCCTGATGCAGTGATCGGTAAGTTTTTGGTTAAGTCATTTACCACACTCGTTCTTTTCGATACTGGTGCATCGCATTCATACATATCAAGGGGATTTGTGGATAAATATAACCTGCCAACCCAAGCCCTTAGGTCACCCATGTTAGTAAGCTCACCAGGAGCGGAGTTTATGGCTAGACGATGGTGTGATCGGTTACCATTAAGGATTGGTAACTATGTTTTTCCCTCAGACCTAATAGTATTGGAATCTCAAGGATTGGATGTAATCCTCGGTATGGATTGGTTGTCGATGTATGGAGGAAACATCGATTGTGCTAGTATGTCAATTTTGCTTACAACGCCAGAAGGAAGAAGGATCAAGTACGTATCCCGGCATGTGCCAAATAGGACACAAGTAAACTGCCTAACAGGAGTTGTGCAGGAGGAAGTACCAGTGGTAAAGGATTTCCCTGATGTATTTTCGGAAGAGTTGCCAGGCATGCCACCGGATAGAGACCTTGAGTTTTTGATTGAGTTATTGCCAAGTACAGGCCCAATATCAAAGAGACCATACCGAATGCCAGCAAAGGATTTGGTAGAAATTAAGAATCAGATTAAGGAGTTATTGGAGAAAGGTTACATTCGCCCAAGTTCTTCGCCTTGGGGATCACCCGTACTTCTAGTGGAGAAGAAGGATGGATCATTACGAATGGTTGTTGATTACCGTGGATTGAATGAAGTAACCATCAAGAACAAGTACCCACTACCAATGATTAATGATCTGTTTGATCGTTTGCAAGGAGCTAAAGTGTTTTCCAAGATCGATTTGCGATCAGGGTACCACCAGTTGAAGATCCGAGAGCAGGACATTCCTAAGACAGCTTTCACCACAAGATATGGACTGTATGAGTATACCGTTATGTCATTTGGATTGACTAACGCGCCTGCCTATTTTATGAACCTGATGAACAAAGTGTTTATGGAGTTTTTGGATAAGTTCGTCGTAGTGTTCATTGATGATATCCTGGTTTATTCGAAGAATGAAGAAGAGCATAAGGAACATTTGCGTTTGGTTTTGGAGAAACTAAGGGAACATCAGTTATATGCCAAATTTAGCAAATGTGAGTTTTGGTTGAAGGAAGTAGGATTCCTCGGACACGTTATATCCGGAGAAGGGATAGCAGTTGACCCCACAAAGGTTGAGACCGTAACCGAATGGGAAGCACCAACGACAGTTGGAGAGATCCGGAGTTTTCTTGGACTCGCAGGATACTACCGGAGATTCATTGAGGATTTTTCAAAGATTGTGAAGCCAATGACTGAGTTGTTGAAGAAGGATACCAAGCTCAATTGGACTGAGGAGTGTGAGGCTAGTTTCCAGGAGTTGAAGAAATGTTTGGTTACCTCACCAGTGTTGATTTTGCTAGATCAGACCAAGGATTATGAGGTGTATTGCGACGCTTCACGTCGAGGACTTGGAGCAGTGCTTATGCAGGAAGGTAGAGTTGTTTCGTATGCTTCATGACAACTGAAGCCCCACGAATTGAATTATGCCACACATGATTTGGAGTTAGCAGCCGTAGTGCATGCATTGAAGACATGGAGACATTTCCTCATTGGAAATCATTGTGAAGTGTACACGGATCACAAGAGTTTGAAGTACATTTTCACGCAGAAGGAGTTGAATCTCAGACAAAGGAGATGGTTGGAGCTCATCAAGGATTATGATATGAGATTGCATTACCATCCCGGTAAAGCTAATGTAGTAGCTGACGCATTGAGCCGCAAGAGCCATGTCAATACGTTAATGATGGGAGAAATACCCAAGGAGTTAGCAGAAAACCTTCGTGAACTAAGTTTAGAGATAGTTCCGAAAGGTTATGTAGCAGCATTGGAGATTCAGTCAACATTGATGGATAAAATCAGAGAGGCTCAGAAATCTGACAAGGAAATTGCTGCTATAAAGGAGAAACTAAGCAAAGGAAAAACAAAGGGATTTCGTGAGGATGAGCACGATACCCTATGGTTTGAGGACCGTGTTTATGTGCCAAATGACCCAGAGATCAGGAAGTTGATTTTGCAAGAAGCACACGATTCACCATATTCGATTCACCCAGGAAATACAAAGATGTATTTGGATTTGAAGGAGACATTCTGGTGGACCGGAATGAAGAAGGATATTGCAGCATATGTAGCAGTTTGTGACGTATGTCATAGAGTAAAGGCAGAACATCAGAAGCCAGCCGGATTGTTGCAACCATTGCCGATACCTGAATGGAAGTGGGATAAGATAGGCATGGATTTTATCACAGGACTACCCAGGACGAAAGGAGGATATGACTCGATATGGGTAGTAGTTGACCGTTTGACGAAGGTAGCACATTTCATTCCAGTTAAGACCACTTACACCAGTGCTAAGTTGGCAAAGATATACATGACTAGGATCATTTGTTTGCATGGAGTTCCAAGGAGTATTGTATCAGACAGAGGAACCCAATTTACCTCAAAGTTTTGGAAGCAGTTGCATGAAACTTTGGGAGCCAGGCTAGAGTTCAGCACCGCTTTTCATCCGCAGACAGATGGACAGACTGAGAGAGTCAATCAGATTTTGGAAGATATGCTGAGAGCTTGTGCACTAGATTATGGATCTAGTTGGGACGATAACTTGCCATATGCAGAGTTTTCGTATAACAACAGTTACCAAACCAGTTTGAAGATGGCACCTTTCGAAGCTTTGTACGGAAGGAGGTGCAGGACACCGTTGTTATGGGACGAAGTTGGAGACCGTCAATTCTTTGGACCAGATTTGATTAAGGAGTATGAAAGGAAAGTTAAGTTGATTCGCGATAGGCTCAAGGTAGCCCAGTCCAGGCAGAAGAGCTACGCAGATTCTAAACGCAAGGAGACAATTTACGAAACAGGAGACAGGGTGTATCTCCGAGTATCCCCACTTTGAGGAGTTAAGCGCTTTGGAGTTAAGGGAAAATTAGCACCGCGTTTCGTTGGACCATATAAGATCTTGCAATGTATGGGAGGAGTCGCGTATAAGTCGGAATTACCAGAGGGACTGTCAGGAGTTCATGATGTATTCCATGTTTCTCAGCTGAAGAAATGTCACGCCGAGATGGCAGAGGTACCGTTAAGAGATACAGTGCTGCTTGAAGCGATTCTGTTGAAGGACGATTTAACGTATGAAGAGAAACCAGTCAAGATTCTCGAGTTTGCCAGTAGAGTTACCCGCAGCAAGGTTATCAAGTTTTGCAAAGTTCAGTGGAGCCACCACTCAGAGGATGAAGCCACCTGGGAGAGAGAAGAAGATTTGCTCAAGGACCACCCTCACCTATTTTCTAGCCAACCCGAATCTCGAGGGCGAGATTCATCTTAAGGGGGGTAGGTTTGTAACATCCCAAATTTTCAATTTGGAATGTTATACACTAGATCATCATGCATATCATATTTTCTTGCATTTTGGTTGATCCTAGAAATTTCACGCAACTCAAGGACCTTCGGAGAGAGTTGGAGATTTCGTTATTTTCATATTTGAGTTTTATCAAATTTCGAAAAAAGGATCATTGGTTTTGTCGGAGTTTTTTTGCCTTTTTATTTGGATAGGGAAAATGCGCGTTTTCAAAATTTGCATTTTAGGCCCGGAGAAAAGTTCATTTTGTTCGACTCATTTTTAGGAGTTGGGGAAAATTTACTTTAGAAGTTTTGGAGTTCGTTTAGTTCTCTTTTTTGTTTTTTTCTACGCGCGAAACCGATTTAAAAAAAATCTTCGCAGCGCCTGGGCCAAAGGCCCAAGCCAAGCCGCCGGCCAGGCCAGGAGGCCATTGCGCGCGCGCGCCAGGTGCCTGGCGCCAGGGAGCCGCTGCCGCCGTCCTAGTCCAACTAGGACTCCGTTTGCGTTTTTTAGGACTCTTTTCCTTTTCCTTTTCCTACTCTATTTCTTGCCCCCTACCCCAAGTTACCTCTCCCCTCACCTATATAAATACCCAAGCCCCCCCTCTAAATCCCACACCAAACCCCAAGCCACCACCGCGCCCTCACCCGCGCCGCGCCCAAGCCGCCGCCGCACCTTGCCCGCGCCGCCCTAGTGCCCCGCCGCCGCCGCCCTTAGCCGCCGCCGCCCTTGCTCGCCGCCGCCAGAGTTCCTCGCCGGAGACCTCGCCGAGGTACCGCGCCGCGTCTCTTTTCTTTTCCTCGGATCGGTTTTTCTTCTAGACCATTGCAATTCTTTTCTTCTCTTCCGATTCGTTTTCTTCTCTAAACCATTCCGGTTTTCTAGATCGGTTTTTCGTTCGGTTTTCTTTTCCGAAACCCTAGATCGATTCCGTTTTCTTTTCCGATTTAGTTGCCCCGAAACCGTTCGCCGGACCGTTCGTCCTAACGAACGTGATCACCGGATTCTTCTAGGTTAACGAACGTCCGTTCGTTTAACCGTTCTTCTTTTTCTTCTCGTCGGATTTATTCCGCGATCGCGATCTCAGATCCGATCTTCGTTCTAGTTTATCTTCTCGCTCATTTATCGGAATCAGGTGATACAAGCGCCTGGAGTTTCGTTTCGAAACCGCCGTTCCGACTAATCAACTTTAACTAAGTTTTTGCTATGGTAAAATTTGACCTAGTTTCAACTTGCTAGAACCGAGTTGTTTTCTTCCGTCGTTTGTTTTCGGTTTCTTTGTTCGGTTCTTTCTTTCTTTCTTCTCAACCGGAGTTCTTAAGTTGAACTTTCTGGTTCGATCTTTTGTTCGAGTTTTACCTGTGCATTAGGTGAGTACTTATTGTATGCTTGTTGTTTGTCTGCGATAGATTACCCGGATTGCGCCGCCTGTTACTTCGAATCTCTAGGACTCGCGGATCATCATCAAGGCAAGTAACACTTTGATCATACCTTTTCTACAACCCAGTTTTATTGCATTAGATCCATCCTCACACATTGCATGATTAGGATCTAATTAAATTGTGGGATGGGAAGTAGATGAGGTAGTACCTATTACCTGTTTATTTTGAAACCTTTGGGAGTTACTTCTACGTTTGCTTATTATGCCATGCTATGCTAGTAGACGTGGATTGGGTGAGTGATATCCATGACAGATGTGAGATTGATAATTTTAAGGGTTTATCTAAGGTGGCAACTTAAACACACATCTGGGTGGATTGAGGCACCTGATGTCTATCAGGACTTGCCTGTTTTATTTTGGACCGCCACCCAGGCTCAAAGGGATCATAAGATCTTTCATGCTAAATACTTACGTGTGCAGCCACAAGCCAATATGGGCTCTGGCATAGTTGACTAAGTCGTGCAAACTCTTATAGGGGTATACTAGCAGATGTAGGGGATGTAGGTGGTACGGTCTACTCCATCGTAAGGTGCTAGCGCTTCTGAAAGACTATGTCTCGGTCATCCGTTTCTCAAACACCATGTAGTGCGAGAAATCCAACGGAGGCGATCGAGTCTTGTGGGGAAAAGTGCGCAAACCTCTGCAGAGTGTAACAAACTAATCATGATTAGCCGTGTCCCCGGTTATGGACAATCTTGAGTATCTAGTACTTGAATATCATGTGAATCTCATCATGTTACTTCTAATTAATATTGTTGGGTTATTGATGACGACTTTTAATTGGGATTGAGAATGCTGTCAACCATTGTCAATGTTTAACAACCACCATGATAGTTAAATAAATTTATTCCTTTGCAGTAGGGAAAAACTGGCTTTACGCAAAACAGTAACCATAGAGCTTTCCACCAGCCAAATATGCATATAGTATAGCTGTTTCATTCCATTATTCTCTATGTGTTACTTTGCCAGCATATTCCATGTGCTGACCCGTTTCGGGCTGCAATGTTAATGTTGCAGACTTTTCAGACGACAATTAAGGTGCTTTTAGGTCGTGGTTCTATACTCAGTGATGCCGTTGGAGTTGATGGACCCATTTATCTTCCAAGTCTTCTGCTGTTATCGTTATTAGATGGCCTTAAGCCATATTTATGAAATAAGTTCTCTTTTGAGACATCGTTGTAATAAGTGTGTGATTGCCACTTTGCTATAAATCCTTCGAAGTACTGTGTGGTGTCAGCATTACTGATCCAGGGATGACACCGGAGCACAGTAGACTTGATCCATTCGGGTCGGGTCGCCATACCAACTACGCGGGAACAGTTATGGGCACTCGACGTCGTGGTATCAGCTAAAGCCTTCTTGACGTCAGCGACTGAATGGTGCGTGTCTGGTTGGACTGGAACGCCTGCTCTTGTATAAGTCTGGCTAGGTATACTCGCCGGCTGCATTCGCAATGTGCAGGTGTGCAATGGGCGATGGGCCCAGACCCCTGCGCCATAGGATTTAGACCGGCGTGCTGACCTCTTTGTTGTGCCTAGGTAGGGCTGCGACATGTTGATCTTCCGAGGCCGGGCATGACCCAGAAAAGTGTGTCCGGACAGAGGGGATCGAGCGTGTTGGGAAATGTGGTGCACCCCTGCAGGGAAGTTTATCTATTCGAATAGCCGTGTCCCTCGGTAAAAAGGACGACCCGGAGTTGTACCTTGACCTTATGACAACTAGAACCGGATACTTAATAAAACACACCCTTCCAAGTGCCAGATACAACTGGTGATCGCTCTCTCACAGGGCGACGAGGGGAGGATCACCGGGTAGGATTATGCTATGCGATGATACTTGGTGAACTTACCATCTACTCTCTTCTTCTGCTGCAAGATGGAGGTTACCAGAAGCGTAGTCTTTGATAGGACTAGCTATCCCCCTCTTATTCCAACATTCTGCAGTTCAGTCCACATATGCTACCCCTTTTCCATTTGATACCAATGCATGCATATGTAGTGTAGCTCCTTGCTTGCGAGTACTTTGGATGAGTACTGACGGTTGCTTTGCTCCCCCTTTTCCCCCTTTCTATACCCAATTGTTACGACCACACGTTGGAGTCCAGGAGCAAGACGCCACCGTCGATGACGACTCCTACTACACTGGAGGTGCCTACTACTACGTGCAGGCCGCTGACGACGACCATGAGTAGTTTAGGAGGATCCCAGGCAGGAGGCTTGCGCCTCTTTCGATTTGTATCCCAGTTTGTGCTAGCCTTATTAAGGAAAACTTGTTTAACTTATATCTGTACTCAGATATTGTTGCTTCTGCTAACTCGTCTATGATCGAGCTCTTATATTCGAGCCCTCGAGGCCCCTGGCTTTTAATATGATGCTTGTATGTCTTATTTTATTTTTAGAGTTGTGTTGCGATATCTTCCCGTGAGTCCCTGATTTTGATCGTACATGTTTGCGTGTATGATTAGTGTACGATTGAATCGGGGGCGTCACAAGTTGGTATTAGAGCCGACTGCCTGTAGGAATCCCCTTCCACACTCCTTGGCCGAAGTCGAATCTAGACATTACAAAACTTTTTACTAACATGGCTGTGTGTCTTACGGGCCCACGTCACCATTTGGGTAGTATTAGGATCTTTTACTCCTCGATCCTTACTCTGGGGCTCTGAACTCTCTTCTACTTGGGTTAAACGATTTTACTAACTCTAACATTAGGATCCTGTGACCACGTTCACCCCAAAGTTGGATAAGCCCTAGATATTCCTTAGAGTGGTATATTGAACATTATCCACATTGTCATTTGACTCCTTTGAAACATCTTTGTTTTTAGATGGAACCCACGAGACAGGTCGTGCGCCACACGACGGCCATTGGTGCCTCAGGATCACCTGCTCTGTTGGTTGAGATGATGACCTATCTGGGTTATCGCTAGCATCCTGAGTACACCGTCTACGAGGAGTACTAGGACTTTAACTAGGAGCAGTACCGTGCCATCGTCCACCTCTACTCTCGGGAGTATGACTCCACTACCGTGCTGCACACTGCTCATGGTGTTGGAGTGACTATCGACATGGCGGTCCACGATGCTTCTTATGCTGCTCTGACACATCTTCGTGGAGAGTATCGGGAGTTGGACACCTCCCCTTTCAGGCACATTGCTATCGCATCCGATGTTGGTGCGGAGGGATACTACACTGCTGCCTACTCCACCGGCACCTAAGAGCCCTTCTACCATCAGAACCTGGTCCTGCATGCTGATGGGTTCGATAGAGCTAATCGAGCTCTCCGCCACGAGTTGTACACCACCCGTTAGCACATGTACCATGCTCTGACACGGTTGCATCCCTCTGTCCGATCTGGTGATCTGTCGCGTTCTGTGATCTACCCTGCCAGGACTGAGATGCCCCATGGTGTTGGCTGGCCAGATGTAGGAGGCTACTCTCCCGCACTAGGTCCTCTTCTGCCACCTGCGCGTCGGGTTCTGCACCAGAGTATCCGTGGACCCAGGCTACTCACGTGGAGGACTTCCCGTCGCGTCACTACCAGCTGTCAGGCTACACCTACCTTCGAAGTTCCTCCTGGGACTGATGTAGGCTTGCTTGTTAGTGTTAGATGCATTCAACGCCTGCGTGCCGCCTATGATGTTCTTAGTCTATGTACTGAACTCTGTGTACCGAACTCTATGCATGATCTCTTTTGTAAGATATGCCAACTACTATGTAGTATCTATCGTGTTCCTTTCATTATGCATGTTTCATCATGAATGATTCTTGCCCTTGCAAATTCTCAATGCTAAACTACCCCTATTATATATTAGCAGGATGGTTAGACTAGGTGGTCGTGGTCGTGGTGGCCATCCCCCACCACCACCTGAGTGCATGGCTGGTATGATGCAATAGTTTGAGCTGAATCGCCAGTTCATGGAGAATATTATGGCTCGGTTTCCTCGCCCCAATATGAACCACCAGCCAGCCCAAGTGACTCTGCAAGATTTCATGCGCCTCAACCCAACTATGTACCGCAGCTCAACTCAGCCTCTAGATGCTGATGACTGGCTCCGTGACATCACCTATGAGATGGAGTCTGTTGATGTAGCCCCTGTCAGTTATGTCACCTTTGCTTCCTTCTTCCTGAAAGGACCCGCTGCTCAATGGTGGGACAACTACAGGCGTACTCTGCCGGTTGGAACAATCATCATCTGGCCAGACTTCCAAGCTGCTTTTTGTGCCCGCTTCATTCCTCAGGGAGTCATGGACTGGAAGAAGCGCGAGTTCCGCAACCTCACCCAAGGCAACGGGAGTTTCTGGACTTGTCCTGCTATGCTGAAGAAGACATTGCGACTGATGCACGCAGACAAGAGAAGTTCCATCATGGCCTTCAAGCTAACATCAAGCTCGCACTTCTAGTGCATGACTTTGCTGATTTCGCCACCTTGGTGAACAAGGCCAACAATGTCAAAACTGGTCTGCAGGAACACCAGAGCTCTGACAAGCGCAACCGTGACACGGGCTCATCTTTGGGCCCGTCCTCGCAAAAGCGTAGGATATGGATCCCCAACAGCATGTACCAGTCAACTGCACCTGCTCCAAGGCAGTCCTATGCTGCACCGCGTCTGCCTCCCTCACCAACTAGGAAGCCAAGACTTCCAGCTCCACCAGCCGAGCTCCTGTCCCCACTCCCAGTAATGGCCCGTGCTTCAGGTGTGGTCAACCAGAACACCGTGCTAGGGAATGCAACCAGAACAAAAATCAACTGGCCCTCCCTGCAGCTGGCCGTGGAAGCAACCAGCCCCGCAACAACAATGCCAAGTCTTATGGTCGTGTTCATGCCAACCACGTTGATCTGACTGAATTTCTAGACCAGCCTGCTACTGTGATGGGTACACTCCTCGTAAATTCCGTACCAACATCCGTTTTATTAGATACAGGTGCATCACATTCATTCATAAAAACTGAGTTTGCATTCATGCATGGCATTAGATATGAAGAGATGAACACTGCGATAGTGGTACACACTCCCGCGGGCCAATGTCAAACCTCTATGGTTAGTCACAACGTTCCCGTTGAAATTGAAGGACTGGAATTCCTTGTCTGCCCCATCGTACTGAAGTCCTGTAGCATTGACTTCATTCTAGGAATAGATTGGTTGAAAGCGCAAACTGCTTCTATAGTTTGAGCCACTAAGACCGTCCATCTGCTACACCCTTCTGATGAAATAATTACTTACCAAGCTCATCTAGTTCAGAATGCCGAGGCACGACTTTATGCCTTGAATGCATTGAACGTTGCACCACTCGAGGGCATTGAAAACATTCCCGTCATTCATGAATTCCAAGACGTCTTTCCGGAAGAACTTCCAGGGATCCCCCCTAGTAGAGCTGTCGAATTCATCATCGACTTGAAACCAGGCACCACCCCTATAGCCAAACGACCCTACAAGATGCCGCCACATGAACTCATTGAGCTTAAGGAGGAAATCGACAAATCTCTTAGCAAAGGTTTCATTTTCCCTAGTTGCTCTCCTTGGGGAGCACCTTCTCTCTTTGTTAAGAAGAAGGATGGGACAAACCGATTGGTCCAAGATTATCGACCTATTAACAAAGCCACTATTCAAAACAAATATTCCATCCCTCAGATCAATGATCTTTACGATCAACTGGCTAGTTCATCAGTGTTCTCCAAACTCGACTTGAGGTTGAGTTACCACTAGATCCGTGTTCGTGAAGAGGGTATCCCAAAGACCGCCTTCGTGACTCGATATGGATCATACGAGTACACCGTCATGTCATTCGGCTTGACGAATGCTCCAGCCACCTTCTCTCGTCTGATGAACTATATATTCATTAATTACCTCGACAAGTTCATCGTGGTTTATCTAGATGATATCCTTGTATTTTCCAAAAACAAAGAAGAACATGTTGAACATCTTCGTCTTGTGCTGGAAAAGCTTCGAGAGCATCAACTCTATGCTAAGTATTCCAAGTGTGAATTCTGGCTCCCCGAAGTGACCTATCTTGGGCATGTCATCTCCAAGGATGGTATTGCCATCAACCTTGAATGAGTTCAGGCTATTATCGATTGGACTCCTGCGAAGAATGTCAAGCAAGTCCGAAGTTTTCTCGGTCTCGCCAGCTATTGCCGTCGATTCATCGAGAACTTCTCCAAGATCGCTAGGCCTCTGACTAATCTGTTGCATAAGGGTGTCAAGTTCCAATGGACAGACAAGTGTCAAGAAAGTTTCCAGGCGCTCAAAGACAAGTTGACTTCTGCCCTAGTGCTTGCTCCACCCGATACTAAGAAGGACTTCTTCATTTACTGCGACGCTTCCCGTCAAGGATTAGGCCGTGTCCTAATGCAAGAGCGCAGAGTGATTGCTTATGCCTCTCATCAACTGCGCCCTCACGAAGAAAACTACCCAGTTCATGACCTCGAGCTTGCTGTTGTCATTCATGCTTTGAAGCAGTGGCGACATTACCTTCTCGGTAATCGTTGCGAGATCTTCACCGACCACCAAAGTCTGAAGTATCTGTTTACTCAGCCAGACCTGAACCTCCGACAGCAGAGATGGATGGAGACTGTTGCATACTTTCACGTGGGTATATCCTATACCCCAGGCAAGGCTAATGTAAAGGATGATGCCTTGAGTCGCAAGTCTTACTGCAACCACCTCTAGGTTCACAAGGTTCAGTCCTCGCTTGTCGAAGAATTTTAGAAAGCTGAACCTTTATATTGTTCCCCCTGGTGCACTCGCTCCCTGCTACGTCTTGAGCTTGTGTTGGTTTTCCCCGAAGATGAAGGGATGATGCAGCAGAGTAGCGTAAGTATTTCCCTCAGTTTTTGAGAACCAAGGTATCAATCCAGTAGGAGCCCACGCTCAAGTCCCTCATACCTGCACAAAGCGATAGCTACGCGCAACCAACGCGGTTAGGGGTTGTCAAGCCCTTCACGGTCACTTACGAGAGTGAGATCTGATAGATATAATATTTTTGGTATTTTTGGTATAAAGATGCAAAGTAAAAAGTAAAGGCAAAGTAAAAAAGCAAAGCAAGATTAAAGTAATGGAGATTGATATGATGAGAATAGACCCGGAGGCCATAGGTTTCACTAGTGGTTTCTCTCAAGAGCATAAGTATTCTACGGTGGGTGAACAAATTGCTGTTGAGCAATTGATAGAATTGAGCATAGTTATGAGAATATCTAGGCATGATCATGTATATAGGCATCACGTCTGTGACAAGTAGATCGAAACGATTCGGCATCTACTACTATTACTCCACTCATCGACCGCTATCCAGCATGCATCTAGAGTATTAAGTTAAAAATAGAGTAACGCCTTAAGCAAGATGACATGATGTAGAGAGATAAATTCATGCAATATGAAATAAACCCCATCTTGTTATCCTCGATGGCAACGATACAATACGTGCCTTGCTGCCCCTTCTGTCATTGGGTAAGGACACCGCAAGATCGAACCCAAAGCTAAGCACTTCTCCCATGGCAAGAACTACTAATCTAGTTGCCCAAACCAAACGAATAATTCGAAGAGACTTGCAAAGATAACCAATCATACATAAAAGACTTCAGAGAAGATTCAAATATTATTCATATATAGACTTGATCATAAACCCACAATTCATCGGTCTCAACAAACACACCGCAAAAACAAGATTACATCGAATAGATCTCCACAAGAGAGGGGGAGAACTTTGTATTGAGATTCAAAGAGAGAGAAGAAGCCATCTAGCTACTAACTATGGACCCGAAGGTCTGAGGAAAACTACTCACACTTCATCGGAGAGGCTATGATGATGTAGAAGCCCTCCGTGATGATGGCCCTCTTCCGGCGGAGCTCCGGAACAGGCCCCAAGATGGGATCTCGTGGATACAGAAAGTTGCGGCGGTGGAATTAGGTTTTTGGCTCCTGTTCTGATCGTTTGG
This sequence comes from Triticum monococcum, assembly GCA_034509565.1. NCBI lineage: Eukaryota > Viridiplantae > Streptophyta > Magnoliopsida > Poales > Poaceae > Triticum > Triticum monococcum. Next base: position 283,288,695 of record CM067841.1, on the reverse strand, counting down.
GGGTACGTGTGTATATATAGGAGGAAGAAGTACGCCGGAGGAGCAACGAGGGGCCCATGAGGCAGGGAGGCGCGCCCTAGGGGGGCGCCCCCACCCTCGTGACCGCCTCTTTTGTTCCTTGGAGCAGGGTCCAAGTCTCCTGGCTCACGTTCGGTGAGAAAATCACGTTCCCGAAGATTTTATTCCGTTTGGACTCCGTTTGATATTTCGTTTATCCGAAACACTGAAATAGGCAAAAATAGCAATTCAGGGCTGGGCCTCCGGTTAATAGGTTAGTCCCAAAAATAATATAAAAGTGGAAAATAAAGCCCAATATAGTCCAAAATAGTAGATAATATAGCATGGAGCAATCAAAAATTATAGATATGTTGGAGACGTATCAAGCATCCACAAGCTTAATTCCTGCTCGTCCTCGAGTAGGTCAATGATAAAAAGAGAATTTTTGATGCGGAGTGCCACTTGGCATAATTTCAATGTAAATCTTCTTAATTGTGGTATGAATATTCAGATTAGAAAGATTCAAGACAAAAGTTTATATTGACATAAAAAATAATAATACTTCAAGCATACTAATAAAGCAATTATGTCTTCTCAAAATAACATGGCCAAAGAAAGTTATCCCTACAAAATCATATAGTCTGGCTATGCTCCATCTTCGCCACACAAAGTATTTAAATCATGCACAACCCCGATGACAAGCCAAGCAATTGTTTCATACTCTAACTTTTTCAAAACTTTTTCAATCTTCACGTAATACATGAGCGTGAGCCATGGATATAGCATTATAGGTGGAATAGAATGGTGGTTGTGGAGAAGACAAAAAGGATAAGATGGTCTCACATCAACTAGGCGTATCAACGGGCTATGGAGATGCCCATCAATAGATATCAATGTGAGTGAGTAGGGATTGCCATGCAACGGATGCACTAGAGCTATAAGTATATGAAAGCTCAAAAAGGAACTAAGTGGGTGTGCATCCAACTTGCTTGCTCATGAAGACCTAGGGCAATTTTTTGAGGAAACCCATCATTGGAATATACAAGCCAAGTTCTATAATGAAAAATTCCCACTAGTATATGAAAGTGATAACATGAGAGACTCTCTACTATGAAGATCATGGTGCTACTTTGAAGCACAAGTGTGGTAAAAGGATAGTAACATTGTCCCTTCTCTCTTGTTCTCTCATTTTTTATTTTTTTTTGTTTGGGCCTTTTCTCTTTTTTTATGGCCTCTTTTTATTTGGGCTTCTTTGGCCTCTTTTTTTCCAGAGTCTCATCCCGACTTATGGGGGAATCATAGTCTCCATCATTCTTTCCTCACTGGGACAATGCTCTAATAATGATGATCATCACACTTTTATTTTTCTTATAACTCAACAATTACAACTCGATACTTAGAACAAAATATGACTCTATGTGAATGCATCCGGTGGTGTACCGGGATATGCAATGTGACAATGATAAATGTGTCATGAACGGAACGGTGGAAAGTTGCATGGAAATATATCTCGGAATGGCTATGGAAATGCCATAATAGGTAGGTATGGTGGATGTTTTGAGGAAGGTATATGGTAGGTGTATGACACCAGCGAAAGGTGCGCGGTATTACAGAGGATAGCAAAGGTGGAAGGGTGAGAGTACGTATAATTCATGGACTCAACATTAGTCATAAAGAACTCATATACTTATTGCAAAAATCTAGAAATTATCAAAGCAAAGTATTACGCGCATGCTCCTAGGGGATAGATTGGTAGGAAAAGACCATCACTCGTCCCCGACCGCCACTCATAAGGAAGACAGTCAATAAATAAATCATGCTCTGACTTCATCACATAAGGGTTCACCATACGTGCATGCTACGGGAATCACAAACCTTAACACAAGTATTCTTTAAATTCACAACTACTCAACTAGCATGACTTTAATATTATCACCTCCATATCTCAAAACAATTATCATGCTTCAATCTTTTCTTAGTATTCAACACACTCAAAAGAAAGTTTGACAAATCTTGAATACCAAGCATATTATTATTAAGCAAATTACCATGCTATTAAGATTCTCAAAATAATTTAAGTGAAGCATCAGAGATCAATAGTTTCTTTAAAACAAATCCACCACCGTGCTCTAAAAGATCTAAGTGAAGCTCATAGAGCAAAATTATAACGCTCAAAAGATATAAGTGAAACACATAGAGCAAAACTACTTAGCTCAAAAGATATAAGTGAAGCACATAGAGTATTCTATCAAATTTTAATTCATGTATGGCTCTCTCAAAAGGTGTGTACAGCAAGGATGATTGTGGCATACTAATACACAAAGACACAAATAATACAAGACGCTCCAAGCAAAACACATATCTTGTTGGTGAATAAAATATAGCTCCAAGTAAATTACCGATGGAAGTGGACGAAAGAGGGGATGCCTTCTGGGGCATCCCCAAGCTTTGACTTCTTGGTGTCCTTGGATTATCTTGGGGGTGCCATGGGAATCCCCAAGCTTAGGCTCTTTCCACTCCTTGTTCCATGGTCCACCAAAAGAATTCACCCAAAACTTGAAAACTTCACAACACAAAACTCAAAATAGAAAACTCGTGAGCTCCGTTAGCGAAAGAAAACAAAAGACCACTTCAAGGTACTGTAATGAACTCATTCTTTATTTATATTAGTGTTAAACCTAATGTATTCCAACTTCTCTATGGATTATAAACTATTTTACTAGCCATAGATTCATCAAAATAAGCAAACAACACACGAAAAACAGAATCTGTCAAAAACAGAACAGTCTGTAGTAATCTGTAGCTAGCGCAAGATCTGGAACCCCAAAAATTCTAAAATACATTGCTGGACTTTAGGAATTTATCTATTAATCATCTGCAAAAAGAATTAACTAAATATCACTCTTCAAATAAAAATTACAGCAGTTCTTGTGAGCGCTAAAGTTTCTGTTTTTTTACAGCAAGTTCAATAAGACTTTCCCCAAGTCTTCCCGACGGTTCTACTTGGCACAAACACTAATTAAACACAAAAAAACACAAAAAAAACATAGGCTAAATAATTTATTTATTACTAAACAGGAGCAAAAAGCAAGGAATAAAAATAAAATTGGGTTGCCTCCCAACAAGCGCTATCGTTTAACGCCCCTAGCTAGGCATAAAAGCGAGGATAGATCTAGGTATTGCCATCTTTGTTAGGCAATTATTCAATTAGGCATCTACCATCTTTAGGAATTTCTTTATTTTTATTAATTATCAAATTTTTAGGCATAAGATCGAAAAATTCATGTGTAATAAATGGTTCCTTAATGATAGCAAAAATATCAGGATGAACACTTATAGATTTAAGATCCGCAGTTTCCTTACTAGATGATTCACCCTTATTTTTAGGAACATACATAAGCTTGGCAATTTTAGTAGGAGGACTTGGAGTATTCTTTACGAAAGAAAAAGCAGTTCCCAAATTTGTAATGATACCCTCAAGTTGATCAATTCTCGTGGAATCTAAGTTCATTCTCTCATTAACTATGGGTTCTTTTTCCTTAATATTTTTCAAAGTCATTCCTACCTTAGATCCATATTGAGTAATTTTATTGTGGATCTTTTTATCTAGATTTTCAATTGATTCAACAATAGCAACTTTATTTTCGATAATTTCAAGTCTTTGCATAACATGCTCCAAAGTTAACGTGGTTCCATTAACCAAAAGAGGTGGTGAGCAAAATAAATTTAGCATAGCATTATAAGAATCAAAAGTATGGCTACCCAAGAAATTCCCTCCGGTAATGGTATTGAGGATATATCTATACCAAGGATTAACACCTACATAAATATTGCGGAGAAGAACTAAGGTAGATTGCTTCCTAGTATATCTATTTTGAGCATTGCAAATTCTATACCAAGCATCTTTTAGATTTTCTCCCTCCCTTTGTTTAAAATCTAGAACTTCACTCTCGGGAGACAACGGAGAAGATATGAGACTAGTCATGACGGCAAGCAAACAAGAGCGAACGGGCAAAAGAGGCAAATAGATAGGGATCATAGGGAGAGAGAGAGGGCGAATAAAACGACAAGGGTGAATTGGGGGGAGAGGAAAACGAGAGGCAAATGGCAAATAATGTAATGCGAGAGATAGGGATTGTGATGGGTACTTGGTATGTTGACTTTTTGCGTAGACTCCCCGGCAACGGCGCCAGAAATCCTTCTTGCTACATCTTGAGCTTGCGTTGGTTTTCCCCGAAGAGGAAGGGATGATGCAGCAGAGTAGCGTAAGTATTTCCCTCAGTTTTTGAGAACCAAGGTATCAATCCAGTAGGAGCCCACGCTCAAGTCCCTCGTACCTGCACAAAGCGATAGCTACTCGCAACCAACGCGATTAGGGCTTGTCAAGCCCTTCACGGTCACTTGTGAGAGTGAGATCTGATAGATATAATATTTTTGGTATTTTTGGTATAAAGATGCAAAGTAAAAAGTAAAGGCAAAGTAAAAAAGCAAAGCAAGATTAAAGTAATGGAGATTGATATGATGAGAATAGACCCTGGGGCCATAGGTTTCACTAGTGGCTTCTCTCAAGAGCATAAGTATTCTACGGTGGGTGAACAAATTACTGTTGAGCAATTGATAGAATTGAGCATAGTTATGAGAATATCTAGGCATGATCATGTATATAGGCATCACGTCCATGACAAGTAGATCGAAACGATTCTGCATCTACTACTATTACTCCACTCATTGACCGCTATCCAGCATGCATCTAGAGTATTAAGTTAAAAACAGAGTAATGCCTTAAGCAAGATGACATGATGTAGAGAGATAAATTCATGCAATATGAAATAAACCCCATCCTGTTATCCTCGATGGCAACGATACAATACGTGCCTTGCTGCCCCTTCTGTCACTGGGTAAGGACACCGCAAGATCGAACCCAAAGCTAAGCACTTCTCCCATGGCAAGAACTACCAATCTAGTTGGCCAAACCAAACGGATAATTTGAAGAGACTTGCAAAGATAACCAATCATACATAAAAGAATTCAGAGAAGATTCAAATATTATTCATAGATAGACTTGATCATAAACCCACAATTCATCGGTCTCAACAAACACACCGCAAAAAGAAGATTACATCGAATAGATCTCCACAAGAGAGGGGGAGAACTTTGTATTGAGATTCAAAGAGAGAGAAGAAGCCATCTAGCTACTAACTATGGACCCGAAGGTCTGAGGTAAACTACTCACACTTCATCGGAGAGGCTACGATGATGTAGAAGCCCTCCGTGATGACGGCCCTCTTCCGGCGGAGCTCCGCAACAGGCCCCAAGATGGGATCTCGTGGATATAGAAAGTTGCGGCGGTGGAATTAGGTTTTTGGCTCCTGTTCTGATCGTTTAGGGGTACGTGTGTATATATAGCAGGAAGAAGTACGCCAGAGGAGCAATGAGGGGCCCACGAGGCAGGGGGCGTGCCCTAGGGGGGGCGCCCCCACCCTCGTGACCGCCTCTTTTGTTCCTTGGAGCAGGGTCCAAGTCTCCTGGATCACGTTCGGTGAGAAAATCACGTTCCCGAAGATTTTATTCCGTTTGGACTCCATTTGATATTCCGTTTATCTGAAACACTAAAATAGGCAAAAAACAACAATTCTGTGTTGTGCCTCCGGGTAATAGGTTAGTCCCAAAAATAATATAAAAGTGGAAAATAAAGCCCAATATAGTCCAAAACAGTAGATAATATAGCATGGAGCAATCAAAAATTATAGATACGTTGGAGACGTATCACTCCCCCTCCCCCGAAGTTCCAAAAGATGAATCTTCGTGTTGTTACTAAGGGTTCTCTAAATACCCTGGCTGTCGTACCAGATCTCGTAGATGGTATAAAGACTATTCAAGGGTATGACTCTGAAGTCCAGAAGATTAACGCCATCTCGCAGAAGGAAAGCCCTCATTCTTCACTATCACCGATGATGGCGCCTCGTACTTCAAAGGCTGCCTAGTGGTACCATGTTTGAGGAAAAACCTGGATCAGACTAAAAAGGTTATGAAAGAAGCTCATGATACGCCTCTATCTATCCATCCTCGTAGTACAAAGATGTACCAAGACATCCCTCAGAGATTCTGGTGGTCTAATATGAAGCAAGACATTGCTCGATATGTTGCTGAGTGTGACGTTTGCCGTCGTATCAAAGCTGAACATCAAAGGCCTACTGGAACTCTACAACCTATCACTATTCCTGAATGGAAATGGGACCATGTTGAAATGGACTTCGTCACTGGGTTGCCCAAATCGCAGAAAGGTAATGATGCTATTCTTGTCGTCATCGATCGACTTTCTAAAGTTGCACATTTTCTGGCGGTCAAAGAAACAATCACTACCAGTCAGCTTGCAACTCTCTACATGTCCAGAATTGTTTCACTTCACGGTATTCCACTGGTTATCAGTTCAGACCGTGGCAGCTTGTTCACTTCAAGATTCTGGGCTAGTTTCCAAGAATCTATGGGAACTCATCTGTCATTCAGTACTGCGTTTCATCCTCAGTCGCAAGGACAAGTTGAACGTGTCAACCAAGTTCTTGAGGACATGCTTCGAGCTTGTGTAATTTCCTTCGGCAAGAAATGGGAGGAATCTCTTCCGTATGCCGAGTTCTCTTATAATAATGGCTATCAAGCTAGTCTGAAGATGTCCCCCTTCGAAGTGTTATATGGACGAAAGTGTCGGACCCCTCTGAACTGGTCAGAAACTAGGGAACGTCCACTCTTCGGTCCGGATATTATCCAACAGGCCGAAGAACAAGTCCACATTATTCGCGAGAATCTCAAGACTGCTCAGTCACATCAGAAGAGTTAGTATGACCGTCATCACAAAGACATGGTCTATCAACCTGGCGAAAAGGCTTATCTTCGAGTTACACCAATGAAGGGTGCTCACCGCTTCGGGATCAAGGGCAAGCTAGATCCTCACTATATTGGCCCATTCACTATTCTCGAAAGGCATGGAAAAGTGGCATATCAACTGGAGCTTTCGTCCAACCTTTCTCAGGTTCACGATGTGTTCCACGTGTCACAGCTCCGCCGTTGCTTCAAGGATCCAATTCGAGCAGTGGATCAGGAAGTGCTTGAATTGCAATAGGACCTCTCCTATAAAGAGCATCAGGTCTGAATTCTCAACCAAGCTAAACGCCGCACCCGTCAGAAGGCGATCAAATTCCTCAAGGTCCATTGGTCGCATCACTCTGAAGATGAAGCCACTTGGGAACGCGAGGATCGCGTGCGTGATGAATACCCCGCACTGTTTCCCACTACCTCCTAAAATCTCGGGACGAGATTGCTTGTAGTGGAGGAGTTTTGTAACGCCCGGATAATCATGCTACAGTAATCCCACGTTAACGGTGCCACATCACCCCGGTTACTGTTGCTAATCTTGCGTTGGATCAAAAAAAATCAAATGCAAAAGTTTAAATAAATGTCAGACGTCAAACTTTTCAAAAGTTAAAACAAAATTGTTCGGGAGGTGCCATATTTTACATATGTAAATATGGTGTAATAAACACATTTTTATAAAATTCCTAAATGATTTAAATTGAAATAGAACAGAAAAGAAAATAAGTAAAAGAAAGAAAATACAAAAGAAAAAACAAACTAACAAAAAAACAAAAAGGGAAACACCCCTCCCACTGGGCTCAGGCCCAGCAGGCCACCGGCCCAACCGGACCAACCGGCCACTCACCCACTCCCCATAACCCCCACTCCCCCAAGTAAACCCACAGACACCCCACTCCCCCCTAAATATCCCCCCCCCCTCTCCCTCAATTGGATCGGGAACGAGAGGAGGAGGCCGCCGACGCCGCCCGGTGCTACCCCGCCTCACGTCGGCGCCTCGCCGCGATGCCGCATCGCCTCGCCCTCGTCCATCGTCGCCCGGACTCCCTCGTCGGCCTGCTCTCCGTCGTGACGTCCCCGTCCCCCCACCATGAGCCCCGCTGCCTAGTCCCCTACATCCCCTCATGAGCCCCCTCTTCTTGTCTCTCGCTCGCGCCCGCCGCTGACCTCGTCGAGCTCGGCCGTCACTGGCCTCGCGCACACATAGCCGCTCGCCGACCCCCTCCCAGGCGCTGCCTCGCCTCTACTCCCTCCGCTCGTCCCTACATCGCCGCGCCGCGCCCCGCCCGGCGTGCCCCCCCCCCGCGTGCGCATGCCCGAGCCTCGCCTCGCTCTGCCGCTTCACTCGCCGTGGCCTCGTCCCACGCATGCGCGCGCCCGCGCGCGCCGCGGCCACCACACTCGCCGCCCGCCACCGCGACCCTGTCGTGCTCGCGCCTCCCTCGCCCGCCACCGTTGCTGCTGTGTCTAGCCACTTCTATTCGCGCGTCGCACCCCTCCTTTGTCCTCGGTTGCGCGCACCTCGTCCCGGCCAGCCGCCGCCCCGCCTGACCTCGCCGCGGCCCCGCCACTGCCGCCGCCGCAAACCCCACACCCACCGGCGCCCAGCAGGCCGCTCCCACTTGCCGCTGCTCGCTACCGCGCGCGCCCCCAATGCCCTCCCCTCTACTCCGATGGCTGCGCCGCTCCCCACTGCCTGCTCACTGCTCGCTCCCGCCCCGGCCTCGCGTGCACGACTTGCGCGTCCCTGCCGCACCCGGATCGCGTCCCGCTCCGCCCGCGCCACCGCGGCCCCTCCCGCTCGCGCCTGCTGCCTTGGAGCGCGTGCCTCACGGCCTGCGTGCCCGCCCCCTGCCGTGCTACTCCGGCGCCCCCCTGGTAGCCAGGGCTAGCGCCCAAACGGGCTAGCGCCCAACGCTAGCCCGTCAACCGCCGCCCGAACCGCTATGGCCATGGGGCTATGACACGAGGGCCCCACGCCCCTGAGAACGTTAAAAAAGGAATTAAAATAATAATAATAATAATAATAATAATTAAAGAATTAATTAAATTAATTAATCCTGTTTTATTAATCTAATTAAATATTACTTACCTAATTAACCTAATTAGTTAATTAGCTAATTATGTAATCACTGACTAGTGGGGCCCACCCCTAATTAATCCTGGTTAGGTTAATTAAAATTGGTTAATTAAAATGTGTCGCTGACAGGTGGGACCCACCTGTCAGGTTCACCAGGTCAACGGTCAACGTTGACTGCTGACGTCATGCTGACATCAGCGTGCACTGTTCTGGATAATGTTGATTTAAAATAATTAAATAAATCCTAATAATTTAAATCTTTTAAAATTAATATAAAATAAACCATAGCTCGGATGGAAAAACTTTGTACATGAAAGTTTTTTCAGAACGACGAGACAAATCTGGATACGCAACCCGTTTGTCCGCCACGCATCCCTAGCATAGCGAACACGCAACTTTCCCCCTCCGATTCATCTGCCCAAAAACGCGAAACACCGGGGATATTTTCCCGGATGTTTCCCCCCTTCACCGGTATCACCTCATACCGCGTTAAGGCACACCGAGCACCGCTACTTGTCATGTCATACATCGTTATGCATCTGTTTGCATTGTATTCATTGTTTCTTCCCCCTCTTCTCTCCGGTAGACTACGAGACTAACGCTGCTGTTGGTGCCCCGTCCGACTACGTTTTTGACGACCCCTACTTGCCAGAGCAACCAGGCAAGCCCCCCCTTGATCACCAGATATCGCCTACTCTTCTCTCTATTGCTTGCATTAGAGTAGTGTAGCATGTTATTGCTTTCCGTTAATCCTATCATGATGCATAGCCTGTCATTGTTGCTACAGTCATTGGTACCTTACCTACAATCCTAAATGCTTAGTATAGAATGCTAGTTTATCATCAGTGGCCTTGTCCATCTGCCATGCTATACTATCGGGCCGTGATCACTTGGGAGGTGATCACGGGTTTATACTTATATACATAATATATGATACTTGTGGTGACTAAAGTCGGGTCGGCTCGTAGAGTACCCGCGAGTGATTCACGGATTGGGTCCGAAAGGACGTTTGTCCCGACGACCCTCTGAGTGGATCTTTGTGGCGGAGCGACGGGGCAGGTTGAGACCACCTAGGAGAGAGGTGGGCCTGGCCCTGGTCGGCGACCGCGGTTATTTCAAATAACACGCTTAATGAGATCTAGGTATTTGATCTGAGTCTGGCCACTGGCCTATACGCACTAACCAACTACGCGGGAACAGTTATGGGCACTCGACGTCATGGTATGAGCCGAAGCCTTCTTGACGTCAGCGACTGAGCGGCGCGCGCTGGGTTGGACTGGAACGCCTGCTCTTGTATAAGGGAGGCTAGGTCTGCTCGCCGGCCGTGTTCGCAACGTGAAGGTGTGCAATGGGCAAGGGGCCCAGACCCCTGCGCCATATGATTTAGACCAGTGTGCTGACCTCTCTGTTGTGCCTAGGTAGGGCTGCGCCATGTTGATCTTCCGAGGCCGGGCATGACCCAGAAAAGTGCGTCCGGACAAAGGGGATGGAGCGTGTTGGGAAATGTGGTGCACCCCTGCAGGGAAGTTTATCTATTCGAATAGTCGTGTCCCTCGGTAAAAGGACGACCCGGAGTTGTACCTTGACCTTATGACAACTAGAACCGGATACTTAATAAAACACACCCTTCCTAGTGCCAGATACAACCAGTGATCGCTCTCTCATAGGGCGATGAGGGGAGGATCACCGGGTAGGATTATGCTATGCGATGCTACTTGGTGAACTTACCATCTACTCTCTTCTTCTGCTGCAAGATGGAGGTTACCAGAAGCGTAGTTCAGTCCACATATGCTACCCCTTTTCCATTTGTTACCAATGCATGCATATGTAGTGTGGTTCCTTGCTTGCGAGTACTTTGGATGAGTACTCACGGTTGCTTTGCTCCCCCTTTCCCCCCGTTTCTATACCCGATTATTGCGACCAGACGTTGGAGTCCAGGGGCAATACGCCACCATTGACGACGACTCCTACTACACTGGTGGTGCCTACTACTACGTGCAGGCCGCTGACGACGACCAGGAGTGGTTTAGGAGGATCCCAGGCAGGAGGCCTGCGCCTCTTTCGATTTTTATACCAGTTTGTGCTAGCCTTCTTAAGGCAAACTTGTTTAACTTATGTGTGTACTCAGATATTGTTGCTTCCGCTGACTCGTCTATGATCGAGCTCTTGTATTCGAGCCCTCGAGGCCCCTGGCTTGTAATATGATGCTTGTATGACTTATTTTATTTTCAAAGTTGTGTTGTGATATCTTCCCGTGAGTCCCTGATCTTGATCGTACATGTTTGCGTGTAGGATTAGTGTACGATTGAATCGGGGGCGTCACAGCCTGGACCTAAGCCTGAGACTGAGTGCTTCTACTGCAAAGGAACAGGTCACTAGAAGCGGAACTACCCCAAGTATTTGGCAAAGAAGAAGGATGGCAAAGTGAAATGTATATTTGATATACATGTTATTGATGTGTACCTTACTAATGCTCGTAGTAGCGCATGGGTATTTGATACTGGTTCTGTTGCTAATATTTGCAACTTTAAACAGGGGCTACGGATTAAGCGAAGATTGGCTAAGGACGAGGTGACGATGCACGTGGGAAATGGTTCCAAAGTCGATGGGATCGCTGTCGGCACACTACCTCTACATCTACCTAAATAATTGTTATTTGGTGCCAGCATTGAGCATGAACATTATATCTGGATCTTGTTTGATGCGAGACGGTTATTCATTTAAATCAGAGAATAATCGTTGTTCTATTTATATGAGTAATATCTTTTATGGTCATGCACCCTTGATGAGTGGTCTATTTTTATTAAATCTTGATAGTAGTGATACACATATTCATAGTATTGAAGCCAAAAGATATAAGTTTAATAATGATAGTGCAACTTATTTGTCGCACTGCCCTTTAGGTCACATTGGTGTAAAGCGCATGAAGAAACTCCATGCTGAAGGGCTTTTGGAATCACTTGATTCTTGCAAACCAAGCCTCATGGGAAAGATGACTAAGACTCCGTTCTCCGGAACAATGGAGCGAGCAACAGACTTGTTGGAAATAGTACATACTGATGTATGCGGTCCGATGAGTTTTGATGCTCGCGGCGGGTATCGTTATTTTCTTACCTTCACAGATGATTTGAGCAGATATGGGTATATCTACTTGATGAAACATAAGTCTGAAACATTTGAAAAGTTCAAAGAATTTTAGATTGAAGTGGAAAATCATCGTAACAAGAAAATTAAGTTTCTATGATCTGACCGTGGAGGTGAATATTTGAGTTATGAGTTTGCTCTTCATTTGAAACAATGCAGAATAGTTTCGCAACTCACGCCACCTGGAACACCACAGCGTAATGGTGTGTCCGAACGTCGTAACCGCACTTTATTAGATATGGTGCGATCTATGATGTCTCTTACTGATTTACCGCTATCATTTTGGGGTTATGCTTTAGAGACAGCTGCATTCACGTTAAATAGGGCACCATCAAAATCCGTTGAAACTACACCTTATGAACTATGGTTTGGCAAGAAACCCAAGTTGTAATTCTTAAAGTTTGGGGATGCAATGCTTATGTGAAAAAACTTCAACCTGATAAGCTCGAACCCAAATTGGAGAAATGTGTCTTCATACGATACCTAAAGGAGACTATTGGGTACACCTTCTATCACAGATCCAAAGGCAAGATATTCGTTGCTAAGAATGTATCCTTTCTAGAGAAGGAGTTTCTCTCGAAAGAAGTGAGTGGGAGGAATCTAGAACTTGACGAGGTAATTGTGTCTACTCCCTTATTGGAAAGTAGTTCATCACAGAAATCAGTTCCAGTGATTCCTACACCAGTAAGTGAGGAAGCTAATGATGATGATCATGAAACTTCTGATCAAGTTACTACCAAACCTCGTAGGTTAACCAGAATAAGATCCGCACCAGAGTGGTACAGTAATCATGTTCTAGAGGTCATGTTACTTGACCATGACGAACCTACGAACTATGAGGAAGCGATGTTCAGCCCAGATTCCGCAAAATGAATTGAGGCCATGAAATATGAGATGGGATCCATGTATGAGAAAAAAGTGTGGACTTTGGTTGACTTGCCCGATGATCGGCAAGCCATAAAGAATAAGTGGATCTTCAAGAAGAAGATTGACGCTGATGGTAATGTTACTGTCTACAAAGCTCAACTTGTTGCAGAAGGTTTTCGACAAGTTCAAGGAGTTGACTATGATGAGACCTTCTCACCCATAGCGATGCTTAAGTCCGTCCGAATCATGTTAGCAATTGCCGCATTTTATGATTATGAAATTTGGCAAATGGATGTCAAAACTGCATTCCTTAATGGGTATCTTAAAGAAGAGTTGTATATGATGCAACCAGAAGGTTTTGTCGATCCAAAAGGTGCTAACGAAGTGTGCAAGCTCCAGCGATCCATTTATGGACTGGTGCAAGCCTCTCGGTGTTGGAATATACGCTTTGATAGTGTGATCAAAGCATATGGTTTTATACAGACTTTTGGAGAAGCCTGTATTTACAAGAAAGTGAGTGGGAGCTCTGTAGCATTTCTGATATTATATGTGAATGACATATAGTTGATCGGAAATGATACTGAATTTCTGAATAGTATAAAAGGATACTTGAATAAGAATTTTTCAATGAAAGACCTCGGTGAAGCTGCTTATATATTGGGCATCAAGCTCTACAGAGATAGATCAAGACGCTTAATTGGACTTTCACAAAGCACATACCTTGATAAAGTTTTGAAGAAGTTCGAAATGGATCAAGCAAAGAAAGGGTTCTTGCCTGTGTTACAAGGTGTGAAGTTGAGTCAAACTCAATGCCTGACCACTGCAGAAGATAGAGAGAAAATGAAAGTCATTCCCTATGCTTTAGCCATAGGTTCTATCATGTATGCAATGCTATGTACCAGACCTGATGTGTGGCTTGCTATTAGTTTCGCAGGGAGGTACCAAAGTAATCCAGGAGTGGATCACTGGACAACGGTAAAGAACATCCTGGAATATCTGAAAAGGACTAAGGATATGTCTCTCGTTAATGGAGGTGACAAAGAGCTCATCGTAAACGGTTATGCCGATGCAAGCTTTGACACTGATCCGGATGACTCTAAGTCACAAACCGGATACGTATTTTTATTGAATGGTGGAGCTATTGTTGGGGAACGCAGTATTTCAAATAGTTTCCTACGGTCAAGCAAGATCTATCTAGGAGATGCATAGCAACGAGAGGGGAGGGTGTGTCTACGTACCCTCGTAGACCGAAAGCGGAAGCGTTGAGTAACGCGGTTGATGTAGTCGAACGTCTTCGCAATCCAACCGATCAAGTACCGAACGCACGTCACCTCCGCAATCTGCACACATTTAGCTCGGTGACGTCCCTCGTACTCTTGATCCAGTTGAGGCTAAGGGTGAGTTGCGTCAGCACGATGGTGTGTTGACGGTGATGATGAAGTTACCGACATAGGGCTTTGCCTAAGCACTATGACAATATGACCGAGGTGGAAAACTGTGGAGGGCGGCACCGCACACGGCTAAAGATCAACTTGTGTGTCTATGGGGTGCCCCCTCCCCCGTATATAAAGGAGGGGAGGAGGAGGAGGCCCGGCCTCAAAGGGCGCCCCAAGGGGGGATTCCTACTCCTAGTAGGAGTAGGTTTCCCTCCTTTCCTAGTCCATGTAGCAGAAGAAGGAAGGAGAGGAGAGGGAGAAGGAAAGAGGGGGGCGCCGCCCCTCCCTAGTCCAATTCGGGCCAGCCCATAGGGGGCGCGCGGACTCCCCTTGTGGCCCTTCTCTCCTTTCCACTAAGGCCCATGAAGGCCCAATACTTCCCCCGCCGAATTCCCGTAACTCTCCGGTACTTCAAAAAATACCTGAACCACTCAGAACCTTTCCGATGTCCAAATATAGCCTTCCAATATATGGATCTTTATGTCTCGACCATTTCGAGAATCCTCGTCATGCCCGTGATCTCATCCGGGACTCCGAACATACTTCGGTCATCAAATCACATAACTCATAATACAAATCGTCATCGAACGTTAAGCGTGCGGACCCTACGGGTTCGAGAACTATGTAGACATGACCGAGACATATCTCCGGTCAATAACCAATAGCGGAACCTGGATGCTCAAATTGGCTCCTACATATTCGACGAAGATCTTTATCGGTCAAACCGCACAACAACATATGTTGTTCCCTTTGTCATCGGTATGTTACTTGCCTGAGATTCGATCGTCGGTATCTCAATACCTAGTTCAATCTCGTTACCGGCAAGTCTCTTTACTCGTTCCGTAATGCATCATCCCACAACTAACTCATTAGTCACAATGTTTGCAAGGCTTATATTGATTTGCATTACCGAGAGGGCCCAGAGATACCTCTCCGACAATCGGAGTGACAAATCCTAATCTCGATCTATGCCAACTCAACAAACACCATCGGAGACACTTGTAGAGCATCTTTATAATCATCGAGTTACGTTGTGACGTTCGATAGCACACTAAGTGTTCCTCCGGTATTCGGGAGTTGCATAATCTCATAGTCATAGGAATATGTATAAGTCATGAAGAAAGCAATAGCAATAAACTAAATGATCATAGTGCTAAGCTAACTGATGGGTCTTGTCCATCACATCATTATCTAATGCTGTGATCCCGTTCATCAAATGACAACACATGTCTATGGCTAGGAAACTTAACCATCTTTGATTAACGAGCTAGTCTAGTAGAGGCATAATTGGGACACTCTGTTTGTCTATGTATTCACACATGTACTAAGTTTCCGGTTAATACAATTCTAGCATGAATAATAAACATTTATCATGATATAAGGAAATATAAATAACAACTTAGCAACGAATATCTTGCTTCGGATCTGTGATAGAAGGTGTACCCAACAGTCTCCTTTGGGTATCCTATGAAGACACATTTTTCCGATTTGGGTTCGAGCTTATCTGGTTGAAGCTTTTTAACATAAGCATCGCAACCCCAAACTTTATGAAATGACAGTTTGGGTTTCTTGCCAAACCACAGTTCATAAGGTGTCGTCTCAATGGATTTCGATGGTGCCCTATTTAACGTGAATGCAACCGTCTCTAAAGCATAACCCCAAAATGATAGTGGTAAATCAGTAAGAGACATCATAGATCACACCATATCTAATAAAATGCGGTTACGATGTTTGGACACACCATTATGCTGTGGTGTTCCAGGTGGCGTGAGTTGCGAAACTATTCCGCATTGTTTCAAATGAAGACCAAACTCGTAACTCAAATATTCTCCTCCATGATCGGATCGTAGAAAATTAATTTTCTTGTTACGATGATTTTTCACTTCACACTGAAATTTGTTGAACTTTTCAAATGTTTCAGACTTATGTTTCATCAAGTAGATATACCCATATCTTCTCAAATCATCTGTGAAGGTAAGAAAATAACGATACCCGTCGCGAGCATCAACACTCATCGGACCGCATACATCAGTATGTATTATTTCCAACAAGTCTGTTGCTCGCTCCATTGTTTCGGAGAATGGAGTCTTAGTCATCTTGCCCATGAGGCATGGTTCACAAGCATCAAGTGATTTATAATCAAGTGATTCCAAAACTCCATCAGCATGGAGTTTCTTCATGCGCTTTACACCAATATGACCTAAACGGCAGTGCCACAAATAAGTTGCACTATCATTATTAAACTTATATCTTTTGGCTTCAATACTATAGACATGTGTATCACTACTATCAAGATTTAGTAAAAATAGACCAGTCATCAAGGGTGCATGACCATAAAAGATATTACTCATATAAATAGAACAACCATTATTCTCTGATTTAAATGAATAACCGTCTCGCATTAAACAAGATCTAGATATAATGTTCATGCTCAACGCTGGCACCAAATAACAATTATTTAGGTCTAAAACTAATCCCGAAGGTAGATGTAGAGGTAGCGTGCCGATGGCGATCACATCGACTTTGGAACCATTTCCCACGCGCATCGTCACCTCGTCCTTAGCCAATCTTCGCTTAATCCGTAGCCCCTGTTTTGAGTTGTAAATATTAGCAAAAGAACCAGTATCAAATACCCAGGCGCTACTGCGAGCATTAGTAAGGTACATATCAATAACATGTATATCAAATATACCTTTCACTTTGCCATCCTTCTTCTCCGCCAAATACTTGGGGCAGTTTTGTTTCCACTAACTAGTCCCTTTGCAATAGAAGCACTCACCCTTAGGCTTAGGTCCAGACTTGGGCATCTTCACTTGAGCAGCAACTTGCTTGCTGTTCTTATTGAAGTTCCCCTTCTTCCCTTTACCCTTTTTCTTGAAACTGGTGGTCTTGTTGACCATCAACACTTGATGCTCCTTCTTGATTTCTACCTCTGCAGCCTTTAGCATTGCGAAGAGCTCGGGAATCGTCTTATCCATCCCTTGCATATTATAGTTCATCAGGAAGCTCTTGTAGCTTGGTGACAATGATTTAAGAACTCTGTCAATGACACTATCATCAGGTAGATTAACTCCCAACTGAGTCAAGTGGTTGTGGTACCCAGACATTCTGAGTATATGTTCACTGACAGAACTATTCTCCTCCATTTTGCAGCTGTAGAACTTATTGGAGACTTCATATCTCTCAATCCGGGCATTTGCTCGAAATATTAACTTCAACTCCGGGAACATCTCATATGCTCCATGACGTTCAAAACATCGTTGAAATCCCGGTTCTAAGCCATAATGCATGGCACACCGAACTATCAAGTAGTCATCATCTTTGCTCTGCCAGGTGTTCATAACATTTGGTGTTGCTCCTGCAGCAGGTTTGTCACCTAGCAGTGCTTCCAGGACGTAATTCTTCTATGCAGCAATGAGGATAATCCTCAAGTTACGGACCCAGTCCGTGTAATTGCTACCATCATATTTCAACTTAGCTTTCTCTAGAAACGCATTAAAATTCAACGGAACAACAACACGGGCCATCTATCTACAACAACATAGACATGCAAAATACTATTAGGTACTAAGTTCATGATAAATTAAAGTTCAATTAATCATATTACTTAAGAACTCCCACTTAGACAGACATCCCTGTAATCATCTAAGTGATCACGTGATCCATATCAACTAAACCATGTCCAATCATCACGTGAGATGGAGTAGTTTCCAATGGTGAACATCACTATGTTGATCATATCTACTATATGAATAACGCTCGACCTTTCGGTTTCAGTGTTCCGAGGCCATATCTGCATATGCTAGGCTCGTCAAGTTTAACCCAAGTATTCCGCATGTGCAAAACTGGCTTGCACCCATTGTATGTGAACGTAGAGCTTATCACACCCGATCATCACGTGGTGTCTCGGCACGATGAACTGTAGCAATGGTGCATAATTAGGGAGAACACTTATACCGTGAAATTTAGTGAGAGATCATCTTATAATGCTATCGCCGAACTAAGCAAAATAAGATGCATAAAGGATAAACATCACATGCAATCAATATAAGTGATATGATATGGCCATCATCATCTTGTGCCTTTGATCTCCATATCCAAAGCACCGTCATGATCACCATCGTCACCGGCTTGACACCTTGATCTCCATTGAAGCATCGTTGTCGTCTCGTCAACTATTCCTTCTACGACTATCGCCACCGCGTATTGATAAAGTAAAGCAATTACATGGCGATTGGATTTCATACAATAAAGCGACAACCATATGGCTCCTGCCAGTTGCCGATAACTCTGTTACAAAATGTGATCATATCATACAATAAAATTTAGCATCATGTCTTGACCATATCACATCACAACATGCCCTGCGAAAACAAGTTAGATGTCCTCTACTTTATTGTTGCAAGTTTTACGTGGTTGCTACGGGCTGAGCAAGAACCGTTCTTACCTACGCATCAAAAACCACAACATCGTATAGTGATTGCTTTTTGATCTTCAGAAAGAACCCGGTTCATTGAATCCGATTCAACTAAAGTTGGAGAAACTGACACCCACTAGCCACCTGTGTACAAAGGATGTCGGTAGAACCAGTCTCGCGTAAGCGTACCCGTAATGTCGGTCTGAGTCGCTTCATCCAACAATACCGCTGAATCAAGAATCAACTAGTGACGGCAAGCAATATGTATATACCCACGCCCACAACTCCTTTGTGTTCTACTCGTGCATATAACATCTATGCATAGACCTGGCTCTGATACCACTGTTGGGGAACGCAGTAATTTTAAAAAAATTCCTACGAACATGCAAGATCCATCTAGGTGATGCATAGCAATGAGAGGGGAGAGTGTTGTCCACGTACCCTCATAGAACGTAAGCGGAAGTATTATGACAACGCGGTTGATGTAGTCGTACGTCTTCACGATCTGACCGATCCTAGCACTGAAGCTACGACACCTCCGCGATCTGCACACGTTCAACTCGGTGACGTCCCATGAACTCTAGATCTAGCTGAGTGTCGAGGGAGAGCTTCGTCAGCACGACGGCGTGATGACAGTGATGATGAAGTTACCGACGCAGGGCTTCGCCTAAGCACTACAACGATATGGCCGAGGTGGAAATCTGTGGAGGGGGGCACCGCACACGGTTAAGAGATCAACTTGTGTGTCTATGGGTGCCCTCCTCCCCCGTATATAAAGGAGTGGAGGAGGGGAGGGCCGACCCTCTATGGCGCGCCCAAGGGGGGAGTCCTACTCCCTGTGGGAGTAGGATTCCTCCTTTCCCTTGTTCGAGTAGGAGAGAAGGAAAGGGGAGAGAGAGAGGGAAGGAAGGGGGGCCGCCCCCACCCAATTCGGATTGGGCTAGGGGGGCACGCCCTCCACCTTGTGTAGGGGAATGTAGTAATTTCAAAAAATATCCTACGCGCACGCAGGATCATGGTGATGCATAGCAACGAGAGGGGAGAGTGTGTCCACGTACCCTCGTAGACCGAAAGCGGAAGCGTTAGCACAAAGCAGTTGATGTAGTCGTACGTCTTCATGATCCGACCGATCCAAGTACCAAATGCACGGCACCTCCGAGTTCAGCACACGTTCAGCTCGATGACGTCCCACGAACTCCGATCCAGCAGAGCCTCGAGGGAGAGTTCCGTCAGCACGACGGCGTGATGACGGTGATGATGATGCTACCGACGCAGGGCTTTGCCTAAGCACCGGTACGATATGACCGAGGTGGATTATGGTGGAGGGGGGCACCGCACACGGCTAAAAGATCAATGATCAATTTTTGTGTCTCCAACGGGTACCCCCTCCCCGTATATAAAGGAGTGGAGGAGGGGGAGGGCCAGCCCTCTCTATGGCGCGCCCTAGGGGAGTCCTACTCCCACCGGGGGTAGGATTCCCCCTTTCCTAGTAGAACTAGGAGCCCTTCCAAGTAGTAGGAGTAGGAGAGAAGGAAAGGGAAAAGAGAAGAGAAGGAAGGATGGGGCGCCGCCCCTCCCCCTAGTGCAATTAGGACTAAGCATTGGGGGGCATGCAGCCTCTCCTCTCTCTTTCCCCTAAAGCCCAATAAGGCCCATATACTCCCCGGCAAAGTCCCGTAACTCTCCGATACTCCGAAAAATATCTGAATCACGCGGAACCTTTCTGATGTTCGAATATAGTCATCCAATATATCAATCTTTACGTCTCAACCATTTCGAGACTCCTCGTCATGTCCCCGTTCTCATCCGGGACGTCGAACTATCTTTGGTACATCAAAACACATAAACTCGTAATACAAATCGGCACCGAACGTTAAGCGTGCGGACCTTACGGGTCCGAGAACTATGTAGACATGACCGAGACACGTCTCCGGTCAATAACCAATAGCGGAACCTGGATGCTCATATTGGCTCCTACATATTCTACGAAGATCTTTATTGGTCAAACCGCATAACAACATACGTTGTTCCCTTTGTCATCGGTATGTTACTTACCCTTGCCCGAGATTCGATCGTCGGTATCTCAATACCTAGTTCAATCTCGTTACCGGCAAGTCTCTTTACTCGTTCCGTAATACATCATCCCGCAACTAACTCATTAGTTACAATGCTTGCAAGGCTTATAGTGATGTGTATTACCGAGTGGGCCCAGAGATACCTCTCCGACGATCGGAGTGACAAATCCTAATCTCGAAATACGCCAACTCAACAAGTACCTTCGGAGACACCTGTAGAGCACCTTTATAATCACCCATTTACGTTGTGACGTTTGGTAGCACACAAAGTGTTCCTCCAGTAAATGGGAGTTGCATAATCTCATAGTCATAGGAACATGTATAAGTCATGAAGAAAGCAATAGCAACATACTAAACGATCAAGTGCTAAGCTAACAGAATGGGTCAAGTCAATCAAATCATTCTCCTAATGATGTGATCCCATTAATCAAATGAAAACTCATGTCTATGGCTAGGAAACATAACCATCTTTGATCAACGAGCTAGTCAAGTAGAGGCATACTAGTGAGACTCTGTTTGTCTATGTATTCACACATGTATTATGTTTCCGGTTAATACAATTCTAGCATGAATAATAAAAATTTATCATGATATAAGGAAATAAATAATAACTTTATTATTGCCTCTAGGGCATATTTCCTTCAGTCTCCCACTTGCACTAGAGTCAATAATCTAGTTCACATCGCCATATGATTTAACACCAATAGTTCACATCACCATGTGATTAACACCCATAGTTCCTATCGTCATGTGACCAACACCCAAAGGGTTTACTAGAGTCAATAATCTAGTTCACATTGCTATGTGATTAACACCCAAAGAGTACTAAGGTGTGATCATGTTTTACTTGTGAGAGAAGTTTAGTCTACGGGTCTGCCACATTTAGATCCGTATGTAGTTTGCAAATTTCTATGTCAACAATGCTCTATACGGAGCTACTCTAGCTAATTGCGCCCACTTTCAAAATGTATCCAAATTGAGACTTAGATTCATCTGGATCAGTGTCAAAATTTGCATCGACGTAACCCTTTACGACGAACCTTTTGTCACCTCCATAATCGAGAAACATTTCCTTATTCCACTAAGGATAATTTTGACCCTTGTCCAGTGATCTACTCCTAGATCACTATTGTACTCCCTTGCTAAACTCAGTGTAGGGTATACAATATATCTAGTACACAACATGGCATACTTTATAGAAACTATGGCTGAGGCATAGGGAATGACTTTCATTCTCTTTCTATCTTCTGTCGTGGTCGGGCTTTGAGTCTTACTCAATTTAACACCTTGTAACACATGTAAGAACTCTTTCTTTGACTGTTCCATTTTGAACTACTTCAAAATCTTGTCAAGGTATGTACTCATTGAGAAAACTTATCAAGCGTCTTGATCTATCTCTATATATCTCGATGCTCAATATGTAAGTAGCTTCACCGATGTCTTTATTTGAAAAACTCCTTCCAAATACACCTTTATGCTTTCCAGAAAATTCTACATTATTACCAATCAACAATATGTCATTCACATATATTTATCAGAAATGTTGTAGTGCTCCCACTCACTTTCTTGTAAATACAGGCTTCACCACAAGTCTGTATAAAACTATATGATTTGATCAACTCATCAAAGCGTATATTCCAACTCTGAGATGCTTGCACTAGTCCATAGATGGATCGCTGGAGCTTGCACATCCTGTTAGCACCTTTAGGATCGACAAAACCTTCTGGTTGCATCATATACAACCATTATTTAAGAAATCCATTAAGGAATGTAGTTTTGACATCCATTTGCCAGATTTCATAAAATGTGGCAATTTGCTAACATGATTCAGACAGACTTAAGCATCGCTACGAGTGAGAAAATCTCATCGTAGTCAACACCTTGAACTTTGTCAAAACCTTTTTTGACAAGTCTAGCTTTGTAGATAGTAACACTACTATCAGTGTTCGTCTTCCTCTTGAAGATCCATGTATTTTCTATGGCTTGCCGATCATCGGTCAAGTCAACCAAAGTCCACACTTTGTTCTCATACATGGATCCCATCTCATATTTCATGGCCTCAAGCCATTTCGCGGAATCTGGGCTCATCATCGCTTCCTCATAGTTCATAGGTTCGTCATGGTCTAGCAACATGACCTCCAGAACAGGATTATCGTACCACTCTGGTGCGGATCTTACTCTGGTTGACTTACGAGGTTCGGTAGTAACTTGATCTAAAGTTTCATGATCATCATCATTAGCTTCCTCACTAATTGGTGTAGGAGTCACAGAAACAGATTTCTGTGATGAACTACTTTCCAATAAGGGAGCAGGTACAATTACCTCATCAAGTTCTACTTCCCTCCCACTCACTTCTTTCGAGAGAAACTCCTTCTCTAGAAAGGATCCATTCTCAGCAACAAATATCTTGCCTTCGGATATGTGATAGAAGGTGTACCCAACAGTTACTTTTGGGTATCCTATGAAGACGCACTTCTCCGACTTGGGTTTGAGCTTATCAAGATGAAACTTTTTTCACATAAGCATCGCAACCCCAAACTTTAAGAAACGACAGCTTAGGTTTCTTGCCAAAACACAGTTCATATGGTGTCGTCTCAACGGATTTAGATGGTGCCCTTTTTAATGTGAATGCAGCTCTCTCTAATGCATAACCCCAGAACGATAGTGGTAAATCGGTAAGAGACATCATAGATTGCACTATATCAAATAAAGTACGGTTATGACGTTCGGACACACCATTACGCTGTGGTGTTCTAGGTGGCATGAGTTTGTGAAACTATTCCACATTGTTTTAATTGAAGACCAAACTCGTAACTCAAATATTCGCCTCTAAAATCAGATCGCAGAAACTTTATTTTCTTGTTACGATGATTTTCCACTTCACTCTGAAATTCTTTGAACTTTTCAAATGTTTCAGACTAATGTTTCTTCAATTAGATATACCCATATCTGCTCAAATCATCTGTGAAGGTCAGAAAATAATGATACCTGCCGCGAGCCTCAACACTCATCGGACCTCATACATCAGTATGTATTATATCCAATAAGTCAGTTGCTCGCTCCATTGTTCTGGAGAACGGAGTCTTAGTCATCTTTGCCCATGAGGCATGGTTCGCAAGCATCAACTAATTCATAATCAAGTGATTCATAATCAAGTGATTCCAAAATCCCATCAGCATGGATTTTCTTCATGCGCTTTACACCAATATGACCTAAACGGCAGTGCCACAAATAAGTTGCAATATCATTATTAACTTTGCATCTTTTGGCTTCAATATTATGAATATGTGTATCACTACAATCGAGATTCAACAAACATTTTCATTGGGTGTAGAACCATAGAAGGTTTTATTCATGTAAACAGAATAACAATTATTCTCTAACTTAAATGAATAACCGTATTACAATAAACATGATCAAATCATATTCATGCTCAACGCAAACACCAAATAACACTTATTTAGGTTCAACACTAATCCAGAAAGTATAGGGAGTGTGCGATGAATATCATATCATTCTTGGAACTACTTCCAACACACATTGTTACTTCACCCTTAACTAGTCTCTGTTCATTCTGCAACTCCCGTTTCAAGTTACTACTCTTAGCAACTGAACTAGTATCAAATACTGAGGGTTTGATATAAACACTAGTAAAGTACACATCAATAACATGTATATCCAATATACCTTTGTTCACTTTGCCATCCTTCTTATCCGCCAAATACTTGGGGCGGTTCCGCGTCCAGTGACTAGTCCCTTTGCAGTAAAAGCACTTAGTCTCGGGCTTAGGTCCAGACTTGGGCTTCTTCACTTGAGCAGCAACTTGCTTGCCGTTCTTCTTGAAGTTCCCCTTCTTACCTTTGACCTTTTATTGAAACTAGTGGTCTTGTTAACCATCAACACTTGATGCTTTTCTTGATTTCTACCTTAGTCGATTTCAGCATCATGAAGAGCTTGGGAATCGTTTCCGTTATCCCTTGCATATTATAGTTCATCACGAAGTTCTAGCAACTTGGTGATAGTGACTAGGGAACTCTGTCAATCACTATCTTATCTGGAAGATTAACTCCCACTTGATTCAACTGATTGTAGAACTCAGACAATCTGAGCACATGCTTACTGGTTGAGCTATTCTCCTCCATCTTGTAGGCAAAGTAATGTCAGAGGTCTCATACCTCTCGACACGGGTGATACGTCTATAACGTATCTATAATTTTTGATTGCTCCATGCTATATTATCTACTGTTTTGGACATTATTGGGCTTTATTATCCGCTTTTATATTATTTTTGGGACTAAGCTACTAACCGGAGGCCCAGCCAGAATTGCTATTTTTTGCCTGTTTTAGGGTTTCGAAGAAAAGGAATATCAAACAGAGTCCAAACGGAATGAAACCTTCGGGAACGTGATTTTATCAACGAACAAGACCAGGGAGACTTGGACCCTACGTCAAGAAATAAAATAGGAGGCCACGAGGTAGGGGGCGCGCCCACCCCCACCAGGCGCGCCCTCCACCCTCGTGGGCCCCATGTTGCTCCACCGACGTACTCCTTCCTCCTATATATATCCACGTACCCACAAATGATCAGATATAGAGCCAAAACCCTAATTCCACCGCCACAACTTTCTGTATCCATGAGATCCCATCTTGGGGCCTGTTCCGGAGCTCCGCTGGAGGGGGCATCGATCATGGAGGGCTTCTACATCAACACCATAGCCCCTCTGATGAAGTGTGAGTAGTTTACCTCAGATCTACGGGTCCATAGTTAGTAGCTGTTGGGGAACGTAGCAGAAATTCAAAATTTTCTACGCATCACCAAGATCAATCTATGGAGTAATCTAGCAACGAGGGAAGGAGAGTGCATCTACATACCCTTGTAGATCTCTAAGCGGAAGCGTTCAAGTGAACGGGGTTGATGGAGTCGTACTCGTCATGATCCAAATCACCGATGATCCTAGTGCCGAACGGACGACACCTCCGTGTTCAACACACGTACAGCCCGGTGACGTCTCCTATGCCTTGATCCAGCAAGGGGAGAAGGAGAGGTTGAGGAAGACTCCATCCAGCAGCAGCACGACGGCGTGGTGGTGGTCGAGGAGCGTGGCAATCCTGCAGGGCTTCGCGAAGCACCACGGGAGAGGAGAAGGACTTGGGAGAGGGGGAGGGCTGCGCCAGAACATTGGTGCGGCTGCCCTCCCACCCCCCACATATATATAGGGGCAAGGGAGAGGGGGGCCGGCCCCCTCAGATCCCATCTGAGGAGGGGGCAGCGGCCAAGGGGGGTTGCCTTGCCCCCCAAGGCAAGGGGGGCGCCCCCCTTTAGGGTACCCCCAAAACCCTAGGCACATGGGCCCTAGGGGGGAGGCGCCCAGCCCACTAAGGGGCTGGTCCCTCTCCACATACAGCCCATAGGGCCCTCCGGGGCAGGTGGACCCCCGGAACCCCTTCGGTGGTCCCGGTACAATACCGGCAACCCCCAAATTATTCCGGTGACCGTATGATGACTTCCCATATATAAACCTTTACCTCCGGACCATTCAGAACTCCTCGTGACGTCCGGGATCTCATCCGGGACTCCGAACAACATTCGGTAACCACATACAAACTTCCTTTATAACCCTAGCGTCATCGAACCTTAAGTGTGTAGACCCTACGGGTTCGGGAAACATGCAGACATGACCGAGATAACTCTCTGGTAAATAACCAATAGCGGGATCTGGATACCCACGTTGGCTCCCACATGCTCCACGATGATCTCATCGGATGAACCACGATGTCATGGACTTTAATCAATCCCGTATACAATTCCCTTTGTCTAGCGGTACGATACTTGCCCGAGATTCGATCGTCGGTATCCCGATACCTGGTTCAATCTCGTTACCGGCAAGTCTCTTTTACTCGTTCCGTAACACATCATCCCGTGATCAACTCCTTGATCACATTGTGCACATTATGATGATGTCCTACCGAGTGGGCCCAGAGATACCTCTCCATTTACACGGAGTGACAAATCCCAGTCTCGATTTGTGCCAACCCAACAGACACTTTCGGAGATACCTGTAGTGTACCTTTATAGCCACCCAGTTACGTTGTGACGTTTGGCACACCCAAAGCACTCCTACGATATCCGGGAGTTGCACAATCTCATGGTCTAAGGAAATGATACTTGACATTAGAAAAGCTTTAGCATACGAACTACACGATCTTTGTGCTAGGCTTAGGATTGGGTCTTGTCCATCACATCATTCTCCTAATGATGTGATCCCATTATCAACGACATCCAATGTCCATGGTCAGGAAACCGTAACCATCTATTGATCAACGAGCTAGTCAACTAGAGGCTTACTAGGGACATGGTGTTGTCTATGTATCCACACATGTATCTGAGTTTCCTATCAATACAATTCTAGCATGGATAATAAACGATTATCGTGAACAAGGAAATATAATAATAACCAATTTATTATTGCCTCTAGGGCATATTTCCAACAGTCTCCCACTTGCACTAGAGTCAATAATCCAGTTCACATCGATATGTGATTAACACTTAAGGTCACATCCCCATGTGACTAACACCCAAAGAGTTCTGGGTTTGATCATGTTATGCTTGTGTGAGAGGTTTCAGTCAACGGGTATGCAACATTCAGATCCGTATGTACTTCGCAAATTTCTATGTCATCTTGTAGATGCAACTACTACGCTACATTTGGAGCCATTTCAAATAATTGTTCTACTTGGAGCTATTCTAAATTGTTGCTCCATTATATGTATCCGGTATCTCTACTCAGAGCTACCCGGCTAGGTGTTAAGCTTGCATCGACGTAACTCTTTACGTCGAACTCTTTATCACCTCCATAACCGAGAAACATATCCTTATTCCTCTAAGGATGATTTATACCACTATCTGGTGATCTACTCCTAGATTACCTTTGCACCCTCTTGCCAGATATGTGGCAAGGCACACATCAAGTGCGGTACTCAGCATGGCATACCGTATAGAGCCTATGACAAAAGCGTAGGGGACAACCTTCGTCCTTCCTCTTTCTTCTGCCGTGGTCGAGCTTTAAGTCTTAACTTCATACCTTACAACTCAGGCAAGAACTCCTTCTTTGGCTGATCCATCTTGAACACCTTCAAGATCATGTCAAGGTATGTGCTCATTTGAAAGTACCATTAAGCGTTTTGATCTATCCTTATAGATCTTGATGCTTAATGTTCAAGTAGCTTAATCCAGGCTTTCCATTGAAAAACACTTTCCAAATAACCCTATATGCTTTCCAGAAATTCTACGTCATTTCTAATCAACAATATGTCAACAACATATATTCATCAGAAATTCTATAGTGCTCCCACTCACTTCTTTGGAAATACAAGTTTCTCATAAACTTTGTATACACCCAAAATCTTTGATCATCTCATCAAAGCATACATTCCAACTCCGAGATGCTTACTCCAGTCCTTAGAACGATTGCTGGAGCTTTGCATACTTGTTAGCATCTTTCAGGATTGACAAAACCTTCCGGCTATATCACATACAACCTTTCCTCAAGAAAATCGTCGAGGAAACAATGTTTTGACATCCTATCTGCAAGATTTCATAAATAATGCAGTAATCGCTAATATAATTCCAACAGACTCTTAGCATCGCTACGAGTGAGAAAGTCTCATCGTAGTCAACTCCTTGAACTTGTCAGAAAACATCTTAACGACAAGTCGAGCTTTCTTAATGGTGATACTTACCATCATTGTCCGTCTTCCTTTTAAAATCCATATGTACCTAACAGCCTTACGACCATCAAGTAGTTCTTCCAAAGTCTACACTTTTGTTTTCATATATGGATCCTCTCTCGGATTATATGGCCTCGAGCCATTTTGGAATCCAGGCCCACCATCGCTTCTCCATAGCTCGTAGGTTCATTGTTGTCTAGCAACATGACTTCCAAGACAGGATTACGTACCACTCTGAAGTAGTACGCATCCTTGTCATCCCACGAGGTTTGGTAGTGACTTGATCTGAAGTTTCATGATCACTATCATAAGCTTCCACTTCAATTGGTGTAGGTGCCACAGGAACAACTCCCTGTGCCCAGCCACACACTAGTTGAAGAGACGGTTCAATAACCTCATCAAGTCTCCACCATCCTCCCACTCAATTCTTTCGAGAGAAACTTTTCCTCGAGAAAGGACCCGACTCTAGAAACAATCCCTTATTGCTTTCGGATATGAGACAGGAGGTATACCCAACTGTTTTGGGTGTCCTATGAAGATGCATTTATCCGCTTTGGGTTCGAGCTTATCAGCCTGAAACTTTTTCACATAAGTGTCACAGCTCCAAACTTTTAAGAAATGACAGCTTAGGTTTCTCTAAACCATAGTTCATACGGTGTCATCTCATCGGAATTATGTGGTTCCCTATTTAAAGTGAATGTGGTTGTCTCTAATGCCTAACCCATAAACTATCGTGGTAATTCGATAAGAGACATCATGGTATGCATCATATCCAATAGGGTGCAGTTATGATGTTCGGACACACCATCACACTATGGTGTTCCAGGCTGTATTAGTTGTGAAACAATTTCCACAATGTCTTAATTTTGTGCCAAACTCGTAATTCAGATATTCATCTCTATGATCATATCATAGATATTTTATCCTCTTGTCACGACGATCTTTCAACTTCACCCTGAAATTACTTGAACCTTTCAATAATTCAGACTCGTGATTCATCAAGTAAATATACTCAACATCTACTCAAATCATCTGTGAAGTAAGAACATAACGATATCCACTACACGCCTCAGCACTCATTTGACTGCACACATCAAAATGTATTACTTCCAACAAGTTGCTTTCTAGTTCCATTTTACTGAAAACGAGGCTTTCAGTCATCTTGCCCATGTGGTATGATTTGCACGTCTCAAGTGATTCAAAATCAAGTGAGTCCAAACGGTCCATTTGCATGGAGTTTCTTCATGCATATACACCAATAGACATGGTTCGCATGTCTCAAACTTTTCAAAAACGAGTGAGCCCAAAGATCCATCAACATGGAGCTTCTTCATGTGTTTTATACCGATATGACTTACGTGGCAGTGCCATAAGTAGGTGGTACTATCTTATATCTTTTGGCATGAACATGTGTATCACTACGATCGAGATTCAATAAACCATTCATTTTAGGTGCAAGACCATTGAAGGTATTATTCAAATAAACAGAGTAACCATTATTCTCCTTAAATGAATAACCGTATTGCGATAGACATAATCCAATCATGTCTATGCTCAACGCAAACACCAATCTCGATGGTAGAGGGAGCGTGCGATGCTTGATCACATCAAGCTTGGAAAAACTTCCAACACATATCGCCAGCTCACCTTTAGCTAGTCTCCGTTTACTCCGCAGCCTTTTATTTCGAGTTTACTAACACTTAGCAACCGAACCGGTATCTAATACCATGGTGCTAGTCGGAGTACTAGTAAAGTACACATTAACACAATGCATATCCAATATACTTCTATCAACCTTGCCAGCCTTCTCATCTACCAAGTATCTAGCGTAATTCTGCTCCAGTGGCTGTTCCTCTTATTACAGAAGCATTTAGTCTCGGGTTTAGGTTCAACCTTGGGTTTCTTCACTAGAGCAGCAACTGAATTGCCGTTTCATGAAGTATCCCTTCTTGCCCTTGCCCTTCTTGAAACTAGTGGTTTCACCAACCATCAACAATTGATGCTCCTTCTTGATTTCTACTTTTGTGGTGTCAAACATCGCGAATATCTCAAGGATCATCATATATGTCCCTGATATATTATAGTTCATCACGAAGCTCTAGCAGCTTGGTGGTAATGACTTCGGAGAAACATCACTATCTCATCTGGAAGATCAACTCCCACTCGATTCAAATGATTGTTGTACTCAGACAATCTGAGCACAAGCTCAACAATTGAGCTTTTCTCCCTTACTTTGCAGGCTAAGAAAATCGTCGGAGGTCTTATACCTCTTGACATGGGCACGAGCCTGAAATCCCAATTTCAGCCCTCAAAACATCTCATATGTTTCGCGATGTTTCAAAACGTCTTCGGTACCTCAACTCTAAACCATTTAACTGAACTATCACGTAGTTATCAAAATGTGTATGTCAGATGTTCGCAACATCCATAGACGACATTCGAGGTTCAGCACACTGAGCGGTGCATTAAGGACATAAGCCTTCCATGAAGCAATGAGGACAATCCTCAGTTTACGGACCTAGTCCGCATAATTGCTACTATCAACTTTCAACTAAATTTTCTCTAGGAACATATCTAAACAGTAGAACTGAAGCGTGAGCTACAACATAATTTGCGAAGACCTTTTTACTATGTTCAGGATAATTAAGTTCATCTTATGAACTCCCACTCAGATAGACATCCCTCTAGTCATCTAAGTGATTACATGATCCGAGTCAACTAGGCCGTGTCCGATCATCACGTGAGACGGACTAGTCAACATTGGTGAACATCTTCATGTTGATTGTATCGACCATACGACTCATGCTCGACCTTTCGGTCTCTTGTGTTCCGAGGCCATGTCTGTACATGCTAGGCTCGTCAAGTCAACCTAAGTGTTTTGCATGTGTTCCGAGGCCATGTCTGTACATGCTAGGCTCGTCAACACCCGTTGTATTCGAACGTAAGAATCTATCACACCCGATCATCACGCGGTGCTTCGAAACGACGAACTTTCGCAACGGTGCACAGTTAGGGGGAACACTTTCTTGAAATTTTAATGAGGGATCATCTTATTTACTACCGTCGTTCTAAGCAAATAAGATGTATAAACATGATAAACATCACATGCAATCAAATATTGACATGATATGGCCATCATCACTTTGCTCCTTTTGATCTCCATCTTCGGGGCTCCATGATCATCATCGTCACCGGCATGACACCATGATCTCCATCATCGTGTCTTCATGAAGTTGTCTCGCCAACTATTACTTCTACTACTACAGCTAACGGTTAGCAATAAAGTAAAGTAATTACATGACGTTTATGTTGACACGCAGGTCATAAATAAATTAAGACAACTCCTATGGCTCCTGCCGGTTGTCATACTCATCGACATGCAAGTCGTGATTCCTATTACAAGAACATGATCATCTCATACATCACATATATCATTTATCACATCCTTTTGCCATATCACATCACATAGCATACCCTGCTAAAACAAGTTAGACGTCCTCTAATTGTTGTTTGCATGTTTTACGTGGCTGCTATGGGTTTCTAGCAAGAACATTTCTTACCTACACAAAAACCACAACGTGATATGCCAATTGCTATTTACCCTTCATAAGGACCCTTCTCATCGAATCCGATCTGACTAAAGTGGGAGAGACAGACACCCGCTAGCCACCTTATGCAACTAGTGCATGTTAGTCGGTGGAACCAGTCTCACGTAAGAGTACGTGTAAGGTCGGTCCGGGCCGCTTCATCCCACGATGCCGCCGAATCAAGATAAGACTAGTAATGGCAAGTAAATTGACAAAATCAACGCCCACAACTGCTTTGTGTTCTACTCGTGCAACGAAACTACGCATAGACCTAGCTCTGATACCACTGTTGGGGAACGTAGTAGAAATTTAAAATTTTCTACGCATCACCAAGATCAATCTATGGAGTAATCTAGCAATGAGGGAAGGAGAGTGCATCTACATACCCTTGTAGATCACTAAGCGGAAGCGTTCAAGTGAACGGGGTTGATGGAGTCGTACTCGTCGTGATCCAAATCACCGATGATCCTAGTGCCGAACGGACGACACCTCCGTGTTCAACACACGTACAGCCCGGTGACGTCTCCTACGCCTTGATCCAGCAAGGGGAGAAGGAGAGGTTGAGGAAGACTCCATCCAGCAGCAGCACGACGGCGTGGTGGTGGTGGAGGAGCATGGCAATCCTCCAGGGCTTCGCCAAGCACCACGGGAGAGGAGAAGGACTTGGGAGAAGGGGAGGGCTGCGCCAGAACATTGGTGCGGCTGCCCTCCCACCCCCCACATATATATAGGGGCAAGGGAGAGGGGGGCCAGCCCCCTCAGATCCCATCTGAGGAGGGGGCGGCGGCCAAGGGGGGTTGCCTTGCCCCCCAAGGCAAGGGGGGGCGCCCCCCTTTAGGGTTCCCCCAAAACCCTAGGCGCATGGGCCCTAGGGGGGAGGCGCCCAGCCCACTAAGGGGCTGGTCCCTCTCCACATACAGCCCATAGGGCCCTCCGGGGCAGGTGGACCCTCCCGGTGGACCCCCGGAACCCCTTCGGTGGTCCCGGTACAATACCGACAACCCCCGAATTATTCCGGTGACCGTATGATGACTTCCCATATATAAATCTTTACCTCCGGACCATTCCAGAACTCCTCGTGACATCCGGGATCTCATCCGGGACTCCGAACAACATTCGGTAACCACATACAAACTTCCTTCATAACCCTAGCGTCATCGAACCTTAAGTGTGTAGACCCTACGGGTTCGGGAAACATGCAGACATGACCGAGATAACTCTCTGGTCAATAACCAATAGCGGGATCTGGATACCCATGTTGGCTCCCACATGCTCCATGATGATCTCATCGGATGAACCACGATATCATGGACTTTAATCAATCCCGTATACAATTCCCTTTGTCTAGTGGTACGATACTTGCCCGAGATTCGATCGTTAGTATCCCGATACCTGGTTCAATCTCGTTACCGGCAAGTCTCTTTTACTCGTTCCGTAACACATCATCCCGTGATCAACTCCTTGATCACATTGTGCACATTATGATGATGTCCTACCGAGTGGGCCCAGAGATACCTCTCCGTTTACACGGAGTGACAAATCCCAGTCTCGATTCGTGCCAACCCAACAGACACTTTCGGAGATACCTGTAGTGTACCTTTATAGCCACCCAGTTACGTTGTGACGTTTGGCACACCCAAAGCACTCCTACGATATCCGGGAGTTGAACAATCTCATGGTCTAAGGAAATGATACTTGACATTAGAAAAGCTTTAGCATACGAACTACACGATCTTTGTGCTAGGCTTAGGATTGGGTCTTGTCCATCACATCATTCTCCTAATGATGTGATCCCATTATCAACGACATCCAATGTCCATGGTCAGGAAACCGTAACCATCTATTGATCAATGAGCTAGTCAACTAGAGGCTTACTAGGGACATGGTGTTGTCTATGTATCCACACATGTATCTGAGTTTCCTATCAATACAATTCTAGCATGGATAATAAACGATTATCATGAACAAGGAAATATAATAATAACCAATTTATTATTGCCTCTAGGGCATATTTCCAACAGTAGCTAGATGGCTTCCTCTCTCTTTTTGGATCTCAATACAATGTTCTCCCCCTCTCTTGTGGAGAACTATTCGATGTAATCTTCTTTTTGCGGTGTGTTTGTTGAGACCGATGAATTGTGGGTTTATGATCAAGTCTATCTATGAATAATATTTGAATCTTCTCTGAATTCTTTTATGTATGATTGGTTATCTTTGCAAGTCTCTTCGAATTATCAGTTTGGTTTGGCCTGCTAGATTGATCTTTCTTGCAATGGGAGAAGTGCTTAGCTTTGGGTTCAATCTTGCGGTGTCCTTTCCCGGTGACAGTAAGGGCAGCAAGGCACGTATTGTATTGTTGCCATCGAGGATAACAAGATGGGGTTTTCTTCATATTGCATGAGTCTATCCATCTACATCATGTCATCTTGCGTAAGGTGTTACTTTGTTTTTAACTTAATACTCTAGATGCATGCTGGATAGCGGTCGATGAGTGGAGTAATAGTAGTAGATGCAGGCAGGACTCGGTCTACTTGCCTCGGACGTGATGGCTATATACATGATCATACCTAGATATTCTCATAACTATGCTCAATTCTGTCAATTGCTCAACAGTAATTTGTTCACCCACCGTAGAATACTTATGCTCTCGAGAGAAGCCACTAGTGAAACCTATGGCCCCCGGGTCTATCTTTATCATATTGATCTCCTACTACTTAGTTATTTCCTTTGCTATTTACTTTGCATCTTTATCATAAAAATACCAAAAATATTATCTTATCATATCTATCAGATCTCACTCTCGTAAGTGGCCTTATAGGGATTGACAACCCCTATTTGCGTTGGTTGCGAGGATTTATTTGTTTTGTGCAGGTGCGAGGGACTCGCGCGTAGCCTCCGACTGGATTGATACATTGGTTCTCAAAAACTGAGGGAAATACTTAAGCTACTTTGCTACACCATCCCTTACTCTTTGGGGAAAACCAACGCAGTGCTCAAGAGGTAGCAAGAAGGATTTTTGGCGCCATTGCTGGGGAGGTCTACGCAAAAGTCAACATACCAAGTACCCATCACATACCCTTATCTTCCGCATTACATTATTTGCCATTTGCCTCTCGTTTTCCTCTGCCCCACTTCACCCTTGCCATTTTATTCGCCCTCTCTCTCTCTATCCTCCCTCTGTTTCTCTATTTGCCTCTTTTTGCCCGCTTGCTTTTTGTTTGCTTGTGTGTTAGTTTGCTTGCTTGTCACGATGGCTCAAGATAATACTAAATTGTGTGACTTCACCAATACCAACAACAATGATTTTATTAGCACTCCGATTGCTCCTCTTACCAATGCTGAATCTTGTGAAATTACTACTGCTTTGCTGAATCTTGTCATGAAAGATCCGTTCTACGGCCTTCCTAGTGAAGATGCCGCTACCCATCTAAATAGCTTCCTTGATTTATGTTACATGCAAAAGAAGAAAGATGTGGATAATGATATTGTTAAATTGAAGCTATTTCCTTTTTCTCTTAGAGATCGTGCTAAAGCTTGGTTTTCATCTTTGCCTAAAAATAGTATTGATTCATGGAACAAATGCAAAGATGCTTTTATCTCTAAGTATTTTCCTCCCGCTAAGATCATCTCTCTTAGAAATGGTATTATGAATTTTAAGCAACTTGATCATGAACATGTTGCACAAGCTTGGGAGAGAATGAAATTAATGATACGTAATTGCCCTACTCATGGTTTAAATTTGTGGATGATTATACAAAAAAATTATGCCGGATTGAATTTTGCTTCTAGAAATCTTTTAGATTCGGCCGCGGGAGGCACTTTTATGGAAATCACTTTAGGAGAAGCTACTAAACTCCTAGATAATGTTATGGTTAATTATTCTCAATGTCACACTGAAAGATCTACTAATAAAAAGGTGCATGCGATAGAAGAAATTAATGTTTCGAGTGGAAAGATGGATGAACTTATGAAATTATTTGCTAATAAGAGTGTTTCTTCTGATCCTAATGATATGCCCTTGTCTACTTTGATTGAGAATAATAATGAATCTATGGATGTGAATTTTGTTGGTAGGAACAATTTTGGTAACAACACGTATAGAGGAAATTTTAATCCTAGGCCTTATCCTAGTAATCCCTCTAATAATTATGGTAATTCCTACAACAATTCTTATGGAAATTATAATAAGATTCCCTCTGATTTTGAATCTAATATTAAAGAATTTATTACTTCACAAAAGAATTTTAGTGCTATGATTGAAGAAAAATTGCTTAAGATTGATGATTTGGCTAGGAACGTTGATAGAATTTCTCTTGATGTTGATTCTTTGAAACTTAGATCTATCCCACCTAAGCATGATATCAATGAGTCTCTCAAAGCCATGAGAATTTCCATTGATGAGTGCAAAGAAAGAACCGCTAGGATGCGTGCCAAGAAAGATGCCTTTATAAGAGCGTGTTCTTCTGGTTCCTATGAAAATAAAGATGAAGATCTAAAAGTTATTGATGTGTACCCTATTAAATATTTGTTTTGCAATATGAATCTTGATAATGATAGGACTGAATATGATCCACCTTTACCTAGAAGGCATTCCAAGAATTCGGAATTTGTTGATCTTGATGCTAAACTTGATAAAAGTGGGATTGAAGAAATTAAAACCCTAGATGTTGCTAAACCCACTATTATGGATTTTAGGGAATTTAACTATGAAAATTGCTCTTTGATTGATTGTATTTCCTTGTTGCAATCCGTGCTAAATTCTCCTCATGCTTATAGTCAAAATAAAGCGTTTACTAAGCATATCGTTGATGCCTTGATGCAATCTTATGAAGAAAAACTTGAATTGGAAGTTTCTATCCCTAGAAAACTTTATGATGAGTGGGAACCAACTATTAAAATTAAAATTAAAATTAAAGATCATCAATGCTATGCTTTATGTGATTTGGGTGCTAGTGTTTCCATGATTCCAAAGACTTTGTGTGATTTGTTAGGTTTCCGTGATTTTGATGATTGCTCTCTAAACTTGCACCTTGCGGATTCCACTATTAAGAAACCTATGGGAAGAATTAATGATATTCTTATTGTTGAAAGTAAGAATTATGTGCCCATAGATTTTATTGTTCTTGACATAGATTTCAATCCTTCATGTCCTATTATTCTTGGTAGACCTTTCCTTAGAATGATTGGTGCAATTATTGATATGAAGGAAGGAAATATTATATTCCAATTTCCATTAAGGAAAGGCATGGAACACTTTCCTAGAAAGAAAATTAAATTACCTTATGAATCTATTATGAGAGCCACTTATGGATTGCTTACCAAAGATGGCAATACCTAGATCTATTCTTGCTTGATATGCCTAGCTAGGGGCGTTAAACGATAGCGCTTGTTGGGAGGCAACCCGATTTTATTTTTATTCCTTGCTTTTTGCTACTATTTAGTAATAAATAATTTATCTAGCCTCTGTTTTTGTTGTGTTTTTTGTGACTAATTAGTGTTTGTGCCAAGTAGAACCGTTGGGAAGACTTGGGGAAAGTCTTGTTGAACTTGTTGTAAAAACAGAAACTTTAGCGCTCATGAGAACTGTTGTAATTTTTATTTGGAAAGTTCTATTTAGTTAATTATTTTTGCATATGATTAATAGATAAATTCCTCACGTCCAAAAATTTATTTTATAATTTTTGGGGTTCCAAATCTTGCGCTAGCTACAGATTACTACAGACTGTTCTGTTTTTGACAGATTCTGTTTTTCGTGTGTTGTTTGCTTATTTTGATGAATCTATGGCTAGTAAAATAGTTCATTTGGGTTCTTCCGGGATATCCATCGAATTCCTGATGAGAAATACCTTGCCCCTCGATGAATTGTGTTATCATCGGCATCTTTATTGCCCTCCCTCCAACACAAACTTGTTCATGTTTCGTGTAGTGCCTTGAGTTCCTTGCTATACAGCTTATGTTATGTTCTACCTTGGTGTATTACCATCTTTTACGTCAAGGATGTTGTGCGGATTGCTCCACCTCTTAAGAATTCTTGATATAGTGATATATCTCACCATCTCCATTCGTTTTCTGATCCCCGTGTTGTTTCTACCCTGAATATCGACAATTGAACTATGATGCATGAATTCAAAACTTCTAGAAATCCTATTGCTTTGGAGTTAATGGTCGATAGTTCATTCTTAGACTATTGGTTATCGAATCACCGTTCGAAAATTGATCATGCTACCTAAGCCCATATTTTGGGTACAGCTTTCCTCCAATGTTTAATTGAGTATGTTTTCCTCGAGCATACCTCATTATACCATTTGATCTGACAAATGTTATCTCCATGTTCAGATAATTGTGGAAATCCGTCTGTTTGGAAATCTGGATGAATTGTCGCTGAGTCCATCAGTCACCTCCTCTTACTCTCCTTGGTTTAATGATGAACTCTTGTTTTGGAACAAGCTTCCATAGTTCATTGCCCCTTGAATCTTACAATGTCATCTCGACAATTTGTGTTGCATCTTTTCTTCTCAGACATCCCGAGCCTGAGGTATCCTGACACCAATCAGATCTGAATCTCAGTCAGATATGATGATTGGAATATATTTCCAAGAGTTATAACATTGGTCCTCATATGACCCGGTAAGGTGATGTCAGGCCTATCACAACTGGCCGGAGGACCTATTGTTATAGTTTCCATTTTAGCAAGGTTTATTCTTCCATGAGGAAATTGTAAGACTTATTCTATAAGTTGTTTCTGATGAATCCTTTGTATATCCAAGTCCAACATTTGCTTGAAGACCATGTCAATGCTATCTCGAAGCATGTGTGTGGTACTCCGATTTTTTTTACAAGAACAATTGTAGCCCAATGCTAAAGGATTCTTGCTCAAGTATCCAAACACCGTTGTATGGGTAATGTCATGAAATTTCTCTCCCCTACCTAAAGAGTTTTCTACGTTATATCCTGTCATGGATATCATGCTCAGCTTGTCCTTGGGAAGGATATACCCTTGAAATATGTGTTTAAACACATTTTTCTTTCCATTGTTCTGATTAAATAGGATAGGCACTTTTTCCTTCCATTGATTTGTTTAAACCC
Source organism: Triticum monococcum (assembly GCA_034509565.1). Lineage (NCBI taxonomy): Eukaryota > Viridiplantae > Streptophyta > Magnoliopsida > Poales > Poaceae > Triticum > Triticum monococcum. Next base: position 283,249,411 of record CM067841.1, on the reverse strand, counting down.
TTTCTATGATCTATATGATATAAGCAGTAATAATTCCCTGCTTGTGCAAACACCTCGGTGTACAACTCTGTCAGTAAGACCCTGTTACAATTGTTGATTACATTCCGGTAGCCACCGATGGACGAGAACTTTGCCTTTTGGTCCGCCTCGTTTCAACGAGCAGGAAAATGGTTCTCTTCGTCCCTCGCCCTTGGTACCAACGTGGTTGCCCACATAACTGACAGTCTATGCTCTGACATGCCTGCCTATCAGCGCCCTTTCTACTTCTAACCCACATGGTGGGCCCATAACCCACAGTTCCACAGGATCGAAACCTGACTCTCCTTGTTTTCAAAGTTGTCCCTCACGCTTGGCTTCGTATGTAATTCACGAGCCACCATCCTTGTGATCTGTTCTGGTATCAGACGCAATACTTATTCCCATTGCTCTTGAACCCCTTTCACTCTCTGTTTCAAGCAACATGCAACGAACGATTGCCTACCCGCTTGAAACTTCTTATTGCACATTTTTGCTTTGCTCTTGATGTCTTACTTAAGCTTCAACTCGAGAGATAGCCCCTAGTTACCTATCTTGTGTTGAGGTTCGTCCTTTCCGAGTCTTTCCCCCTACTACACCCCTTAAATCTCGACACGAGATTTCTTGTAGTGGAGGAGAATTGTGACGCCCGGATAATTAAGCTACAGTAATCCCAAGTTAATGGCGTCACATCACCACTCTTAATGTTGCTAATCCTCAGTTGATTCGAATCGTAATTCAAATTCAAATTAAAGTCCAAAACTCAAATTTTTCAAACACAAAAAACTAAAATGTTCAAAGTGTGGCAAATATCCAATAACCAATTCTGGTGGTGACCCAACATTTTTGTAAAGTGTTTAAATGCCCTAAACTAATTAAAACAAGGTCCAATACAATAATTTAAATGCTTTTTAAATTATAAAAATTACAAACTATTTTATTTAGGTGCCAAGCTTTTTATGGCAGAGGCTTAATTTACATCGCTAATTTTAGGAACAAATTCTATATTTTATAAAACTCTAATAAATTAAAAGTTAAAAGAAAATACAAAACAAAATAGAATAAGAAACAAAAAAAGGAAAGAGGAGGACCTAAACTACTGGACCCCCTGGCCCATCAAGCAAAGCAATCCAGCCCAACCCCCCCCCCCCCCCCCCCCCCCCCCCCCCCCGGTCGTCTTCCTCTTCTGTTGACCCGACCGAGCGCACCCGATTGCACGCTCCCGCCGAACCCGCTCGTCGCCCCCGCATCACTGCCGCGCCGAGGGGATAAGGCAGAGTCCCCTCGGCTTCGTCAGCTCCCCCACCAGATATTTTCCCCACTCCTGCACTCCCCCTCACATCTACCCGACGCCTCCATTGTCACCGCCTTCGACGATCCCATGGCCACCATCGTCCCTGCGCCGTAAGACCGAGTCCGAGGGCACCGCCATCGACTGCTCCATCCTCCTCGTCCACTGGATCATGGAGGGACCCCCTGCAGCGAGCACGGACCTCTTCTTCACCTTCGGCTCCGACGATTGCTGTCACTCTACTGCTCCTCAGCAAACACCGAGCCTCCATGTGCTCCTCTTGTGAGCTTGCGGTCGATTCCCCATCGTTTTCCTCTGTGTGTCCGTGCTCGAAGCCCCCATCGCCATTAGAGTCGAGGCACGCCCGCCCCTGTTGCCCTCACCGCCCCTCTTGTCGGTGGCCGAAACCGTCGTCCGCCATGGCTATGAGCTCGTCGTGGCCGTGCCTTCCCCCGCGTCCCTAGCCGCCCCAGTCCGCGCTCTCGCGCGTGCGCATCTGCCCGGGATAGCGCCCCCTGCTCTGCGTGCTTGCCCTGCTGCTCCTCGGCATCGGCTGCGCCGCAGCCTCGCGCTCGGCCACACCCGTGTCGCCCAAGCTCCGGCCGTTGGCCGCTGTCTGCGCCCGCGCCTCGCGCCGCGACGCCCGGTACGCGCACCCTAGCCGCGACAGGCCGTGCACCGACCGTCCCCTGGCCGCACCCCGCCGCTCTCGTCGTCGTGCGTTGCGCCCGCAACTACTACTTTTCGCCGCTGCCTGCTACGCTGAACTTCTTGCGCCGCTGCTCTCTGCTTCTGTTTATTACTGTTGTATCTGCTAATTGCTGTTGCTGCTGCTTCGTGCTTAGGCCACTGCTACGCTGCTCTGTTGCTGGTACTACTGCTGCCCACTACCACCAGCTGCTGCTGCTACTAGCCATGGCCAAGTGTGTTGTGTGGTGTGTGTGCAGCGTATGTGTGTTCTGAGTGTGGCCGGCCCTTTGCTAGCTTAGGGGCTAATCCCTAGTTAAACAAGCCCCTTTGTTAGACTAATTTATATTAGACTTAGCTTTAGTTGTACCCTATGGCAAGTGGGACAGCCCCTTTAAAACAAAAAAATAGGAATGAAAAAGTAAATAAAAAGTAATTAATTAATTAGTAATATGATTAATTAACTTAATTAACATGCTTAATAACCTGTTTAACTAGATTAGTTAGTCTTATACTGTTTAACTACACTGTGTCTATGACAGTGGGATCCACACGTCAGTTGACTGCTGACATCACTCTGACCTCATGCTGACGTCATTATTCCTTTTCTGTCGAATTTAATAATTAGTAATAATTTCAGAATATTGTTTAGACTTCAGAAATTCATAGAAAATAAACCGTAGCTCGGATGGAAAACTTTGTACATGAAAGTTGTTCAGAACGATGAGACGAATCCGGATACGTAGTCCGTTCGTCCGCCACGCATCCCTAGCATATCGAACATGCAACTTTCCCCCTCTGGTTCATATGCCCGAAAACGCGAAACACCGGGGATACTTTCCCAGATGTTTACCCCCTTCGCTGGTATCACATATCCCTGCGTTACGCCACCCCTAGCACAACATATTGCCGCGTCTTGCTTTGTGTTACATTTGATTGCTCTGTTATTTATTGTGTTCCCCCTCCGTTACTTCTTTTCGGTAGGCTCCGAGACTGTTGCCGATACCCCTGTGATCGGCTACATCGAGGACAACCCCTTCTTCTTGCTAGAGCTTTCAGGCAAGCCCCCCCTTTGATCACCAGATATCGCCTACTCTTCTCTATACTGCTTGCATTAGAGTAGTGTAACATGTTACTGCTTTCCGTTATTCCTATCCTGATGCATAGCCTGTCCTTGCTACTACTGTTGTTACCATTACCTGCTATCCTACTACTTAGTATAGGATGCTAGTGTTCCATCAGTGGCCCTGCACTCTTGTCCGTCTGCCATGCTATACTACTGGGCCGTGATCACTTCGGGAGGTGATCACGGGCACATACTATATACTTTACACAGTTACATTACTTATGATAATGTTCGGAGATGGGGGCTGAAGGGGCAGCTGGCTCCATCCCGATAGAGATGGGCCTGGGTTCCCGACGGCCCCCGACTGTTACTTTGTGGCGGAGCGACAGGGCAGGTTGAGACCACCTAGGAGAGAGGTGGGCCTGGCCCTGGTCGGCGTTCACAGATACTTAACACGTTAAATGAAATCTTGGTATTTGATCTGAGTCTGGCCACTAGCTTATACGCACTAACCATCTACGCGGGGACAGTTATGGGCACTCGACGTCGTGGTATCAGTCGAAGCCTTCGTGACGTCAGCGACTGAGTGGTGCGCGCCGGGTTGGACCGCGTAACGCAACTTCCTTTGTAATGGAGGTTGCTAGGTCTGCTCTTCGGCCGCGTTCGCAACGTGCAGGTGTGCAAAGGGCGATGGGCCCAGACCCCTGCGCCATAGGATTTAGACCGGCGTGCTGACCTCTCTGTTGTGCCTAGGTAGGGCTGCGACGTGTTGATCTTCCGAGGCCGGGCATGACCCAGGAAAGTGTGTCTGGCCAAATGGGATCGAGCGTGTTGGGTTATGTGGTGCACCCCTGCAGGGAAGTTAATCTATTCGAATAGCCGTGATCTTCGGTAATAGGACAACTTGGAGTTGTACCTTGACCTTATGACAACTAGAACCGGATACTTAATAAAACACACCCTTCCAAGTGCCAGATACAACCGGTGGTCGCTCTCTCACAGGGCGACGAGGGGAGGATCATCGGTTAGGATTATGCTATGCGATGATACTTGGAGGACTTCAGTCTACTCTCTTCTACATGCTGCAAGACGGAGGCTGCCAGAAGCATAGTCTTCGACAGGATTAGCTATCCCCCTCTTATTCTGGCATTCTGCAGTTCAGTCCACCGATATGGCCTTTACACATATACCCATGCATATGTAGTGTAGCTCCTTGCTTGCGAGTACTTTGGATGAGTACTCACGGTTGCTTTCTCCTTCTTTTCCCTCTATCCCTTCTACCTGGTTGTCGCAACCAGATGTTGGAGCCCAGGATCCAGACGCCACCGTCGACGACGTCTCCTACTACACCGGAGGTGCCTACTACTATGTGCTGCCCGCTGATGATGACCAGGAGTAGTTTAGGAGGATCCCAGGCAGGAGGCCTGCGCCTCTTTCGATCTGTATCTCAGTTTGTGCTAGCCTTCTTAAGGCAAACTTGTTTAACTTATGTCTGTACTCAGATATTGTTGCTTCCGCTGACTCGTCTATGATCGAGCTCTTGTATTCGAGCCCTCGAGGCCCCTGGCTTGTAATATGATGCTTGTATGACTTATTTTATTTGTAGAGTTGTGTTGTGATATCTTCCCGTGAGTCCCTGATCTTGATCGTACACGTTTGCGTGTATGATTAGTGTACGATTAAATTGGGGGCGTCACACTCTTTTAACTTGGTAAATTTGGGTGGCCTCAAGAGAGTTTGTCGATCGGGTAGGGGCGCGGCGGGAGGGGGTAGGAGACCGACATCGTTTTTTTCTAGGATTTGGGTGTCCTTGAGAGTTTTGGTCGAGCGAGAGGGCTGGAAGGTGCTCCGGACGTCGTCCCCCCCCCCCCACTTTAACAAAGAACTACCTTAAAAAAAGACTTGCTTCGCCGCGAGTCCTTCTTCATTTTTTCCTTTGTTTTTTCTTATATGTTTGTTTTCGTTTTCATTCTACATTTTCATACATATGAAAAAAATTCTATACAAAAGTGCACAATTTTTATGAACAAATTACAACATCTAAATTAACTATACATCTAAATAAATATAACTATACATCTGAAATTTTCCTAATCTTAAAACTAAACTAAACATAAACTAAAATAATTAAAAAACATGTAAAAACATCTAAAAATAGCATCTAAAAACATCTAAAAATCTAATACCTAGCACGGCGCACGGGCGGAGGGGCCGGCGCCAGCGCCTGCGGGGCAGGGCAGGGGCGCAGGGGCGCGGGACAAGGGAGGGGCGCGGGAGCAGGCTGGTGCTCACAGGGGGCGGCGGGACACGGTGGGCGGCGCGTCGGGGCCGGCAGGGGCGCGAGGGTCGACGCCGTCTTCGGGGCAGAGGGCGTCAGCGGCGGCGGCATCGATGTTGAGCAGCCTGACGGCGTCGGTGGCGGCGGCGACGACGTCGGTGGTGGCAGCAACGGCAAGATGGAGCAGGGGCGTCGGGCGGCGACGGCGAGGAGGAGCAGGGCGTCGGGGGAACAAGTGATGAATTTGGTCGAAACTGCCAAGTGTTTTTCTTATATACCCAGGGCATTGGTACCGGTTCGTGGCACCAACTGGGACCAATGCCCCCTTTACTCCCGGTTGATGCCACCAACCGAGACCAAATGTCTCTTTTCAGCAGCCCAAAGGGCGGGAAGCAGCGGCCATTGGTCCCGGTTGGTGGCACCAACCAGGGCTAAAGGGGGGGCATTGGTTCCGGTTGGTGCCACCAACCGGGACCGAAGGCCTTGCACAGCGGGGTGGTGGTGGGAGTTTAGTCCCACTTCGCTAGTTGAGAGGGGCGCGCAGTGGTTTATAAGTCGCACTACCGCACCCCTCTCGAGCTCCTCTCCATTACAGCTTACGAACCTAATTGTGACTACTATGCCTGATGGGCCTACTGGGCCTTCTGCGGGCCTGAATCCTGGCCCATGGATGGGTTTCTAGTCGTATTCAGGCCGTGGTGGCCCAGTAGGTGGCAAATTTTTTATTTTTTGCCAGTTTTTTTGTTTTCTTTTGCTTTGTTTTTTTTTGTTTCTACTTAAAACAAAATACTTATTTATTTTATTTTATTTTGTTTCTAATTACTTATTTATTTTATTTTTTGATAATTCTTTTTGCTATTAAAGTTTCTAACAAAAAAAGTTATTTATGAAAATTCGTTTTGCTTTTAATGACTTTGAACAGAAAATACTTTGATAATTTTAGTTGCATCAATTTTATATAATTTTAGTTTCATAAATTTTAGAGGTTGCTTATAATGTTTTAAACATAAACTACCTTGATAATTTTAGTTTCATAAATTTTATTTATGTTTTTAAAGTTTATTTTATTTTATTTTGTTTCTACTTATATATTTTATTAAAGTTTATATTATTTTGTTTCAAATTACTTGTTTATTTTATTTTATGATAATTCTTTTTGCTATTAAATTTTCATGCATTTACTGATTATTTTGAGCTATAAGACCCTGAAATTAAAAAGCATTTCAAATGAACTCCGAAAAGGTTAAAAGTTGGCATGGTATCATCATTTCACCCACATATCATGTGCAAGAAAGTAGATAGTGTTACGGCAAAAACTGAATGCACTTCGTGTACAAAACGGACAATCTCTTTCGAAGTATCAGGGTTTCATACGGAAACTCGTCTGTTACAAAGGGATTTCATTTTTTTTAAACTTATTTGAACTCCATACTTTTTTGTGTTCAAGATGCACCATTCAAAGCCACATCATCAATTTTCAACCCTTTCTGACTTCATTTGTTATTTTTCATGCATTTATTAATTTTTTTTAGCTATAAGACCCTGAAATTGAAAAGCACTACAAATAAACTCTGAAAAGGTTGAAAGTTGGCATGGTATCATCATTTCACCCACATAGCATGTGCAAGAAAGTAGAGAGGCTTACGGCAAAAACTGGATACACTTCGTGTACAAAACGGACAATCTCTTTCGAAGTATCAGAGTTTCATACGGAGACTCGTCTGTTACAAAGGGATTTCATTTTTTGAACTTATTTGAACTCCATAGTTTTTTGTGTTCAAAATGCACCATTCAAAGCCACATCATCAATTTTCAACCCTTTCTGACTTCATTTGTTATTTTTCATGCATTTACTGATTTTTTTTCAGCTATAAGACCCTGAAATTAAAAAGCACTACAAATGAACTCTGAAGAGGTTGAAAGTTGGCATGGTATCATCATTTCACCCACATAGCATGTGCAAGAAAGTAGAGAGGCTTACAGCAAAAACTGGATGCACTTCGTGTACAAAACGGACAATCTCTTTCGAAGTATCAGGGTTTCATACGGAAACTCGTCTGTTACAAAGGGATTTCATGTTTTTTGAACTTATTTGAACTCCATAGTTTTTCTGTGTTCAAAATGCACCATTCAAAGCCACATCATCAATTTTCAACCCTTTCTGACTTCATTTGTTATTTTTCATGCATTTACTGTTTTTTGAGCTATAAGACCCTGAAATTGAAAAGCACTACAAATGAACTCTAAAAGGTTTCAAGTTGGCATGGTATCATCATTTCACCCACATAGCATGTGCAAGAAAGTAGAGAGTCTTACGGAAAAAATGGATGCACTTCGTGTACAAAATGGACAATCTCTTTCGAAGTATCAGGGTTTCATACGGAAAATCGTCTGTTACAAAGGGATTTCATTTTTTTAAACTTATTTGTATCCCATAGTTTTTCTGTGTTCAAAATACACCATTCAAAGCCACATCATCAATTTTCAACCCTTTCTGACTTCATTTGTTATTTTTCATGCATTTATTGATTTTTTCAGCTATAAGACCCTGAAATTGAAAAGCACTACAAATGAACATGGATAGATAAGTGACCAAATTAATAGTAGTTCATCATCACATTAAAACCAAAGTACATACATAGTTCAAATTGAACAACATATAGCTCTCCAGAGCATCTAGTCAAACCATACATTGAAACTATGTAAAACCTTTCAATGCAACAACAAATGCGATCATAATCACAACTAAGGTAACAATTGATCCAACGACATAATGATACCAAGCCTCGGTATGAATGGCATATTTTCTAATCTTTCTAATCTTCAACCACATTGCATCCATCTTGATCTTGTGATCATCGACGACATCCACAACATGCAACTCCAATATCATATTCTCCTCCTCAATTTTTTATTTTTTCCTTCAAGTAATTGCTTTATTCTTCAACTAAATTTAACCTCTTGACAATAGGGTCGGTTGGAATTTCTGGTTCAACCACCTCCTACATAAATAAAATCTATGTCACGTTGGTCGGCATAATTGTCAAAAACAATAAATGAACCAAATAGTTATAAAAAGATAATATATATACCACATCCAAATCATAGACAGGATGAGGGCCGACAGCGGCAGATACCAGAACCATCTTCCTATATAATAACAAGGAATAATAGAAGTAAGAAAATTAGACATGTATCTATCTCAAGTAAGAAATTTTTTCTTTCAGAAAGAAGATAAGAACAAGAGGCTCACCACGGTGGTGCCGGCGACGAGATCGGCGCGGGCGATCGACGGCGGTGAAGACGGGGACGGGATGTGACGGACCGCTAAAACTAGAAAAATCTCGAGGAAAATGGAGCTCGGAGGTCGAGTTTCGAGAGAAGAAATATTAACTACTGTGGCTCGGACATTTCATCGAACACCTCATGTGCATAGGAGGTGAGCTAGAGCACCTAAATGCCCTCCCCTCGCCGGCCAGCAAAAACAAAGCAGTGTGGAGTGCTCTGCTCGCCGGCGATGGGCTATATATAGGCAAATCATTTGTCCCGGCTCGTGGCTGGAACCGGGACCAATGGATGTGGGCCAGGAGCGAGGCCCATTGGTCCCGGTTCGTGCCTAGAACCGGGACAAATGGGTCCAGATGAACCGGGACAACAGCCCACGAGGCCCCGGCCGGCCACCTGGGCTCACGAACCGGGACAAATGCACCCATTGGTCCCGGTTCGTATAAGAACCGGGACTAATGGGCTGGCCAGGCCCGAACGAAAGCCCCTTTTTCTACTAGTGTGTATAAGTCATGAAGAAAGCAATAGCAACATACTAAACGATCAAGTGCTAAGCTAACGGAATGAGTCAAGTCAATCACATCATTCTCCTAATGATGTGATCCTGTTAATCAAATGATAACTCATGTCTATGGCTAGGAAACATAACCATCTTTGATCAACGAGCTAGTCAAGTAGAGGAATACTAGTGACACTCTATTTGTCTATGTATTCACACATGTATTATGTTTCTAGTTAATACAATTCTAGCATGAATAATAAACATTTATCATGATATAAGGAAATAAATAATAACTTTATTATTGCCTCTAGGGCATATTTCCTTCACCTTGGCCTTCCTCTCCTCTCTTTCACTAAGGCCCAATAAGGCACCTATACTCCCCGGGCGGTTCTGGTAACCCCCAGTACTCCGGTAAATACCCGAACTCACCCGGAACCATTCTGATGTCCAAACATAGCCTTCCAATATATCGATATTTATGTCTCAACCATTCCGAGACTCCTCGTCATGTCCGTGATCATATCCAGTACCCCGAACTACCTTCGGTACATCAAAACACATAAACTCATCATACTGATTGTCACCGAATGTTAAGCGTGCGGACCCTACGGGTTCAAGAACTATGTAGACATGACCGAGAATCATCTGCGGTCAATAACCAATAGCGGAACCTGGATGCTCATATTGGTTCCTACATATTTTGCGAAGATCTTTATCGGTCAAACCGCATAACAACATACCTTGTTCCCTTTGTCATCCGTATGTTACTTGCCCGAGATTCGATCATCGGTATCCCGATACCTAGTTCAATCTTGTTACCGTCAAGTCTCTTTACTCGTTCTGTAATGCAACATCCTGTAACTAACTCATTAGTCACATTGCTTGCAAGGCTTATAGTGATGTGCATTACCGAGAGGGCCCAGAGATACCTCTTCGATACACGGAGTGACAAATCCTAATCTCGATCTATGCCAACTCAACAAACACCATCGGAGACACCTGTAGAGCATCTTTATAGTCACCCAGTTACGTTGTGACGTTGGATAGCACACTAAGTGTTCCTCCAGTATTCAGGAGTTGCATAATCTCATAGTCATAGGAACATGTATAAGTTATGGAGAAAGCAATAGCAGTAAACTAAATGATCAAAGTGCTAACCTAACGGATGTGTCAAGTCAATCACATCATTCTCTAATGATGTGATCCTGTTCATCAAATGACAACTCTTTGTCCATGGCTAGGAAACTTAACCATCTTTGATTAACGAGCTAGTCAAGTAGAGGCATACTAGTGACACTCTGTTTGTCTATGTATTCACACATGTACTAAGTTTTCGGTTAATACAATACTAGCATGACTTATAAACATTTATCATGATATAAGGAAATATAAATAACAACTTTATTATTGCCTCTAGGGCATATTTCCTTCAGGAACAATGTATGTTGTTATGCGGTTTGACCGATAATGATCTTCGTAGAATATGTAGGAACCAATATGAGCATCCAGTTTCCGCTATTGGTTATTGACCAGAGATGAGTCTCGGTCATGTCAACATAGTTCTCGAACCCGTAGGGTCCGCACGCTTAACGTTCAGTGACGATCGGTATTATGAGTTTATGGTTTTTTTATGTACCGAAGGTAGTTCGGAGTCCTGGATATGATCATGGACATGACGAGGAGTCTCGAAATGGTCAAGACATAAAGATCGATATATTGGAAGGTTATGTTTGGACACCGAAATGGTTCCGGGTGAGTTCGGGCATTTACCGGAGTATCGGGGGGTTACCGGAACCCCTCGGGAAGTATACGGGCCTTAGTGGGAGAGAAGAGAAGGCAGCCCAGGAGGGGGCGCGCCCCCCAAGTCCAATCCGAATTGGGTGAGGGGTCCGCCCCCCCTTTCCTTTCTCCTTCTCCCTCTTCCTTCTATTCCTAGTAGGACTAGGAAAGGGGGAGTCCTACTCCTACTAGGAGGACTCCTCCTCCCTTGGCGCGCCTAGAGAGGGCCGGCCAGCCTCCCCTCCCTCCTTTATATACGTGGGGAGGGGGCACCCTAGAACACACAAGTTGATTGTTTAGTCGTGTGCGGTGCCCCCCTCCACAGATTTCCATCTCGGTCATATCGTTGTAGTGCTTAGGTGAAGCCCTGCATCGGTAGCTTCATCATCACCATCATCACATCGTCGTGTTGACGAAGCTCTCCCTCGATACTCAGCTGGATCTAGAGTTCGAGGGACGTCACCGAGTTGAACGTGTGTAGATCATGGAGGTGCTGTACTTTCGGTGCTAGGATCGGTCGGATCGTGAAGACGTACGACTACATCAACCGCATTGTCATAACGCTTCCGCTTACGGTCTACGAGGGTACGTGGACAACACTCTCCCCTCTCGTTGCTATGCATCACCTAGATCTTGCGTGTGGGTAGGAATTTTTTTGAAATTACTGCGTTCCCCAACAGATTTTGCACCGTGGTGCAGTGCCCCATGATGGCCATAGATCTTGTGGTGTGGTAGCAGTCCCCAATGATGGTGATCATGGAGGATGGGACTGGGATTTCACCAGGGACATGGCAGGCGCAATGGCACATTGAAGATTAGGAGGGGGCGGCGCCAGTGACAAAGAACATGAAGAACTGCTATCATGGCACATTGTTGTTTAAAAGTTGCCAAAAATACAATGAACCATCCTATTGTTTAAAATTAATTCTACGAAATGAGATCCAATATGATTTTTTTTTGAATTTTTAAAATTTTGGTTTTCCGTCAACATTTTCAATGTACCGTGTCAACATTTGTTTGTACTGTGTCAACAAATTTGATATTCTATGTTAACATTTTTATGAAAACGTTGACTTTATTTTTTAAATGTTGATGTGGATTTAGAAAATTGTTGACATATTTTTCAAAACTATTAAATTGATATTAAAATCAATATAGCAGTTTGTAAATTAATTATCATGATTAGAAATCAAAAAAATAAAAACACTTATGCACCTTCGTAGACCGTGGTGAGCTGTACCTTAATGGGCCTAATGGACTGATCTGCATGTTGCTAAATGTAGATATATAGGAGATCCCTCAGGCAAGATCGTGCCATGTATCATTTATGTCCACTTTTTTTGCGAATATATGTCCCGTCTATCACAATTACAATATTTGACACAATCAACCAAATTTTTCGTGACCGGTTTAATGGTTTTCACAAAAACTGTAAAACCCGATTGGTAAATCGCTCAAAAGGTAAAATTCCAATTCAAACAAAATTTCTCGAAATGTCATTTGGTAAGCCAAGCGGTTTCTCGATTTACCATTCGGTTTTCTCGGTTTTTCCTCTACATAAAAATGGTCTGTACATTTTCAAGTTTCAATCGTGCAATGAAACAGGGCATATGGCTACATTGCTTTTCAAAGAAATAACAAAACATCTGGATGTGGTTGGGGAGAATGAGAGGACAAATGGATGTCGGCTAGCCACGCCTAAACCCTGGCTAGGCCCCCATCATTCATGGCTAGCCAAGTGGTAGCCACACCTCCTTGGGCCCGAGGAGAACCGCTCCGCTAGCCACCCGAGCCACTCCGTTAGCCAGGTTTGGAGGCCGGGGCGTCTGATTTGGCTGGGATGGAGGAAGGCGGTGGTGGGATGACGGGAGGCGAGCGCTGAGGGTGGAATGAGCTCTGGACCATTGGAGGCGATGGTGTTTTTCGACCAATGAAGAAAATTCAATTTCTTTTAATTATTTTTCTTCATTTCTTCTTTCTTGATTTTTTGTCAGTCAAACATGTTTGTTTTCATAAACTTCTTTGACCATATTTTTTTATTATTCATACAGTTTTTTTAATAGTAATAAATTTTCCGATTTTTTTTAAATGGACCGAAAACCGATCATCTGCTTAAATCGGACCGGACCTGTTTTGACGAAAACCCTGAAAATTGGCAACCATGCGTGTAGAATACTGACTTTGTAAATGCACCATCTAGTGGATTCTAGTGGACGACAGCAGGCGATTCATGATCAGATAAAAAACCGATTCCTGCCGCCTTTTAGCATTCTTAATTAGCGGAACCTAACAAGGGCCTGATGAGACAGCCGCCACATGGATTGTTAAACGAAAAACAGGTACCCGAACCGAAAGATCGAGCACGTAGAGGAGCTCAAATTATTCCTCTGATTTTCACACGCTGACTTGGATCGAGTGAGCTCGGGGATGGAAGGCGACAAGCACCACTTCGTCCTGATCCACGGCGTCTGTCACGGCGCGTGGTCCTGGTACAGGGTGGCCACCGCCCTGGAGGCCGCCGGCCACCGCGTCACCGCGCTGGACATGGCCGGGTGCGGCGCCAGCCCCGGGCGCGGCGAGGAGGTGGCGTCCTTCGAGGAGTACAGCCGGTCGCTGCTGGACGCAGTGGCGGCGCTGGCGGAGGGCGAGAAGGCGGTCCTCGTCGCCCACAGCTTTGGCGGGCAGAGCCTCGCGCTGGCCATGGAGAGGTACCCGGAAAAAGTATCCGTGGCCGTGTTCGTCACGGCCACCATGCCCGCCGCAGGGAAGCCCATGACGTACGCGTTCAAACAGGTACACGAAATCCCGTGTACGCAAATGCAAATTACAGTAGCTTCCATTTTCTTCCTGACCATTAATGATTGTACGTACGAAACTGTTAGCTATCGCAAGGGAAAGGGCCATATTTCTTCATGGATTCCACGCTCGGAAGCACCGGTGATCCCCGGAATCCGGATAAGACGTTTCTGTTCGGACCAAAGTACATGGCGCGGAGAGTGTATCAGCTGAGCCCTCTGAGGTACTTCCTCCGTTTAAAATTAACTTGTTTCGGATATGGATGTATTTAAAATTAAAATACGTGTAGATAATCCATTTCTATGACAAGTAATTCCGAATGGAAGGAGTATGTTACTTTACAGTGGCCGTTTGTTCCTCAATTTCTCCTTATACTTCCTTCCTCTGATGTACTCCCTCCGTCCGAAAATACTTGTCTTCAAAATAGATAAGAAGAGATGTATTTAGAACATAAATACATCTAAATATATCCTTTTTTATTCATTTTGATGACAAATATTTCCGGACGAAGAAAGTATGGTGCAATATAATACTATAATGTACAATCTGACCCTGGGAATTGCGATGGTGAGGCCGTCACGGCGGTTCCTAAATGACGACACCATTTTTTTCGAAAAGGGGGGTCTTCCCGGCCTCTGCATCAAAAAGATGCATACGGCCATCTTAATAAAGGTGTCCACAAGGTTCCAAAGTCTCGAGCCAAACAGCAAGCAAAAGATAAATGCAGCTCACCCAGAGCGACCGACGGCTAGATACACAAGCTAGCCCAAAAAAAGATGCCACAACCGGCTGGCTAAAAATAGATAGGGAAACTAATTGCCTATCCTATTACATGACCGCCATCCAAACCGGTTGAAGATATCCCGAGCTACCATCTCCCAGCGGATAGATCCAGTAACCAAATGCTCCCTGGCCTCCGTCGGAGTGAGTAGCGACCACGAACGGATCAGTACCGTAGCTCGAAAAATAACCTGCAAAAAATGAATCTGTGATGTTCTGTTAAAAACCAAATCATTTCGGCAATTCCAGATAGTCCATAACAAAGCGGAAACTTCAACCCGAATATGTCTTGCTATTTCAGGCTTAACCCCATTAAGCCATGTCCCAAATAAAGCATTGACCGAAGTCGGTGGAGTAATATTAAAAGTAATATGAACCGTCCGTCAAAGGACTTTGGCCAACGGGCAATCAAAGAATAAATGTTTAATCGTCTCATCCCGATCACAGAAACTACACCTAGTAGGTCCTGTCCAATTGCGTTTAATCAAGTTGTCCTTTGTTAAAATAACTTGTTTATGGACAAACCACATAAACACTTTAATTTTTAAAGGAACTTTGACAGCCCAAACAGACTTGGAAGTTGGAATAGCATACGAATTAATAACATCAATATACATTGATTTAACTGTAAATACTCCAGAGCTAGTCAACTTCCAGCGCAATATATCGGGATGGTGAGAGAGTTGAACCTCCATCAGTCTCCTAACTAAATGGAGCCATTGTTCCCATCGATTGTCCGCTAGCGACCGTCGAAACTGGACATTAAGGGGGGCAGACTGGAATACCGTTGCCACGAACACGTCCCGTCGTTGAGCAATCCGATATAAAAACGGATATTGGATGGCTAAAGGTGATTCACCAAGCCAAGTATCTTCCCAGAAACGTATACTTGTACCGTTTTCAATAACAAATCTCATTCTATTAAACAAAGATTGTTTGACTTTAATTAGTCCTTTCCATCATGAACGGGGACATCCTGACATCGGCGAGGTACGGAGCGGTGAGGCGTGTGTACGTCGTGGCCGAGGACGACGAGTGGAAGCCGCCGGAGATGCAGCGGCTCATGGCCTCGTGGAACCCTGGCACTGAAGTCATGGGATTGCAGGGAGCTGATCACATGCCCATGTTCTCAAAGTCGAGGGAGCTCTCAGAATTACTCATGGTGATTGGCAACAAGTACCCAAGAAGCTGAGTTGGTTAGATGGCTTCACTGGAAGCGACAATCACGGGTCTAAGGCCTGGGCTAGGTTGTTGGTTGTTCTCACACAGGTCACGATGCCGCAGTGTAAGGTTTTCTCTATGCAAAATGTTGGGGAGCTGTCTTACCTCGTAGGTCAATTTGTTTCTTCATCGCAGCAAGTCGAAATAGGATCATAGGAGCCCCGCTCCCCTGCTAGGGTTCCCCCTCCCCCTCCCCCCCCCCCCCCCTCCCCAGCGTCCTAGCCTTCTCCCGCCGCTGCCGACCGCCGGGCGCGCGCCTCCCGGCCCACCCCGCTCCCTCCCGGGATGCGCCCGTGCGCGTCAGGGGGGGGGGGGGGGGGACCTTTGCTGCCGCGGCCTTCGACCCCGCCTCCCTCCCCCTCCCCCGTCCCCGTCCCGTCGGGCAAATCCCCGTTTGGCGCGGCGGTGGCGGGGGCCTTCTCCCTCCCTGCTCGTGGGACGCCGATGCGGGGCGGCCTCCTCGACCGGCGGCGCTGGACGTCGCGGGGTTCAGCGACGCGCCGGCGGACTCACTGGACGGCCGGCTGGTGGCGGCGCGCCTGTGCCCTGGATCTCGCGTGCAGCGGGGTGGCTGCAGCGCTCCCGTCTCATGAGGTGGCGCGCGGTCGGCCTCTTGCTGGATCTGGCCGGATCTGGCGGTGGGGGTCGCCCAGTGGCGCGTGGTGGTGGTGGTGCGTGCCCGGCGGCTCCGGTGCTAGGAGCTCACCGGGTGACGCGGGTAGGGCAGCGGCCGGGGGTGGCCGTTGCTCCGGCCGTGGGTGGCGACGTGTGGAGGTCCGGCGGTGGTAGACTCCCAGTGTCATGGTGGTTTGACGGATCTGTCTGTGGCGGCCGGCTTCTCCGGCGTCGGCGTGTTTGCGATCAGACCGTTTCGGCCTTCACCCCATCTCCTCGGTGCCCGGTCACTACTCCCTTCGAAGGTTTTGTTATTCCTAGGTTAGCATGAATTGATGCTAATGAAACCGTAAACCCTTTCATCTTTACCCCTAAGAGCAAGTATAATAAGGGGACGTGAGCGGGCTGTAAAACTTAAAATAATACATTATTGCTGAGTTGGCAAAGAGATGAAAGGAGAGAGAAGAGAAATAGACTACTAACTAACAGCCGGCTGCAAAACGTGCTCCTAAAGACTTTGTGAGAGAGGGAGATGGGTCATGTATCAATAAAGTAGACCTATTTGCATATGACTATTATACTTGCCGGCTATAAGCTTGACTATAGATGATTTGACAACATCTTATAGCCAACTGCTGGCTATAATATTAACCATGCTCTAACAGAACCATAGAACGGTGGAATCCCCAAAATTCCTGAGGTACCGTAGCTCACAGGCTACTGTAGCTGTAGGTCTTTATCATACTGCTGATTGTGTGGGGGTAAACTCAACTTAAATACCCGAGTCACTGAACTATAATAACTCCAAGTTAACCCTTTTACGTGAAGCGAGGACAAAAGCATAAGGGGGCTACTATTGTGTAGGCGTAGGTAGGGTCCACATGGTGTGTGAGCGGGTCTGATGCTGCTTTTTAGGGTCGGGATGTTACACCCACACGTGCGTGTTTGTCATCATGGCCACAAACATAGCTTGTCGGGCCACTTCCCTAAAAATAAGCTCGTCGGGCCACAAATGTCACGAGGTCACCACTTGCGTGCTCATGCACCTCGCTCCATCTGTCGTTGCCCTGTGGTGCCGTGTGGAAGTCCTTTCTCGCGGGTCGATTTCTCATTTGTTGCATGCTCGTCGCTCCGTCGTTTCCTGTCCAAGGACGGAGTGAGGATTCAACCATGAAGGGAGACAGCGAATGGAACTTGTAAGATGAGGAGGGCTAAAGTTAGTTTTTCTCTCAAATTACATGGTAATTTCTAGTGTGCAAAGAGCAAGTGCATCAAGCATGGGGTGCTAGGCCCCTGCTCGCACCCCCTTAGCTTTGCCCCTGGCCCCATCCGTATTGCGACCACCGCCACATCCGACGACCCACTTGTGATAGGGCAAACCTTCTAGGTCTGTTGCAGAGATGTGGTCCAACTCTCTTCTCATCAGGCTGGTTATAGTGAGAAGTATCATCAGGCCCGGCCCATAGGGCGGGCAAACGGGGCGCCCGCCCTGGGCCCTCTGGAAGCAGGGGCCCCGGCCCAGATATAGTTCTCTCTGTTTAGTTTTATACCCAGAAAAATACAGAGGAAAAAACTAGAGGGCCCAAAGTGCAACCAGTCTGCAAAGCCCACCACGCCCTCGAAAGAAAAACAAACGACCCCGATGGGGATCTCTCTGCAGTTGGGCGTCTCCTCTTCTTCCCTAATTCCCGATCTCAGTCTCCAAGAACAGCGCCACCCTTCCCATGCCTTTCTGATTTTGAGGTCGCGACCAACCATTGACGGAGATAAATGGCGCAATTCCAGTCCCCAATTACCCCTTCTTCATCCCGTGCATTCTTCTCCATCCCCATATGGATGAGAGATGGTACGGGTTCTTCTTTGTTCTTTCTAGTAATCTTGTTCCTCAGTTTGATGATTCAATGTTAAATAATGTCGATCCATGGTAACATTGGAATTGTAATTTCCTTTTCCTAGCACTATTTTCTATGTTTTAAACTTTAGACTGCTTGTCTTTTGGAGGTGATATGTCTCTTGTATTTTGAGGACATTTTTCAGATATTACAAGCTGAGGTTTTCATGAATTCGTATTTTTCTTACGTCCGATCCAATCATCCATATTAAGGTGCTTTCGTTCCTTGACCATATATATCTTGAACAATAATTGCACTTTTTGTATTTTTGTTGTGGAATGTCTTCCTGTAAGTATTTTGCCAGGAGTGAATTCCGACTAGAGGAAAGAAAATAATGGGATTAGATTTGTTGATACAATATCAATTTTTTTGAAGGAATTCCTAATGGGAGCAATTAACGTTTCAGAACCCGTGGTTATTCGTGGGAATTTGTGATATTTGTTTTGTTTCATTTGAATAACCAAATAATTATTTAGATGAAGCCGAGATAATCAAGATGTAAATTGTTACATGGTACGAATTGGTTATCTTACTTAGGAGTATCAAAATAAGTAGAGTATTCATCTATGTGTGAGAGCCTTTTTTTAGGGATGTGTGAGGGCCCTAAGTTTTAGTTTCGCCTCAGGGCCCCCAACATGCATGGCCCGGCCCTGAGTATCATATACTAGTATCATGCATATGATATTAATATATGATACTACATTTATAGTGCATAGTATTATATGTTAGGATCATAGATGGTCTCATTTATTATCATGCATAACACATAATAGTATAACATTTATTATGACACGATATTTACCTATGTTATCATAAATCTTCTCTTTCTTCTTTAATTGCGTGCCACACAAGCATGTTTACAAGTCCCAAGTGCATGATACTGGTTATGTTACCCCGCTATGGTCAGCCTTACTCTTGATTTTCATGCTCATCCCGAGCTCGCATAGCTGTAGCAGAGACGAAACCCAACCCAGTTCGTTTTGCAGCTCGGACGGCGCCCAACACGACGCGTAATTCCGCTTCCTGGCACGCCGCACGGATAGAACATTGGGGAGAGAACCTAGCACAACCCATCAACATAATGCCCTCACCCCGGAGCTCGACTTGGCAAGTTGTACATCTTCCCGTCCGTGACGAGGTCCAGTGTTTCAAGAACAGAGGATCGCTCTGCTTTCTCAGAGACTCGGATAGCATCGTGCCACTACCACATCTTCATTACATACCCGACCTTCTTCATCAGCAGCGGTGTCGTAGGGGCAAACGGGATCAAGGACCAGACGGCAACATACTGCCACGGCAAGGTGTAGGCGCCATGCTTTGTTTTGATATGCTCTACTCCGGTGTGGTTTAATTTTTAAAAGATTTTCCTATGATTCAAAAGTGTTTGTTGATCCTTACTAGTCTTGCTGGTTCTTGATGGTTATCTACAGGTGAAAAATCTAAAGGTTTAGATCATATGATCCTTTGACGAACGATCAGGGAAGTGCTCATACAAAGTATTTCCTCCGTTTCGAATTACTTGTCGTAGGTATGGATGTATCTAGATGTATTTTAGTTCTAGATACATCCGTTTCTCCGACAAGTAATTTGAAACGGAGGAAGTAATTTGCAAAGAGTATATTGTGAAGCCTCTAGAAGCCTCCAATATTTTTGGTCTTTTCTACTGGTTATTTTATTTTTTATTTTTCGTTTCTTAGGAGCATGCGCGGCTCGAGTGTTTTTTTGGTATTTACATGATTAAATCCTGCCAAGTAGGCACCAAATTAAGATTATAAATATCACAATTTGGAGTCATCATATTGTCAGCATACAATGAGGTAGAGATCACTACTAGGGAAAACCCCAGATTCCCTCCCTGAAAACGTCAGGTTCCAAAGCAAAAATGCTAGACCTGTGAAATTAAATTGGGTACCTTATTAACTTTCTTTCCTCACTGTTCAAACCTCCCTTTGAAATTTCATGGTGAGCCACATCATTCTATAACGTTCCTCGCTATGTAATCTCTCGAAATAGGCTTTGCCCTGCTGTGGTAACAGCACAAACACGCCCAAAAAAGCATAAAAGAAATAAAGAAGAAAAAAGCCACCAAGTGCCAGACGACAAGGCGACCCTATGAAGAGATTAAGTGACGCGTTATAGCCAGAAACACGTTCATCATCAGTCTAAGCCGATCTCGGTCACACTGCCTAGAAAAGCGGGTGCAAGTGCTGCAAACAAGTAAGGAATTTGAAAAATGAGTTAGAGGCCTTCTGCGGGAAAACCCGCCCATTCACCATTTTATTACAAGTCGTCCATAACATCCAAGACATCGCCACAAAAATTAGCGAGAAAAGACGGCGGTTTCGACCGTATTGGATTGCTCTAGTCTCAAGGAACTCCACAAAGTCTATAGCCTTCCAGTCGGGCCCTAGAGCCTTGCATACGAAGGACCGGAGAGCCGGCGCTGCCGTGCATGTCACGAGAGGTTGGCCACAAAGGAAAGCCCAAGATGAATATTCTCCTTAATCAGCTAGCTGGATTTTCAAAATTAGGAACCACTCGAGCCAGAGCATATCATGAGAGGCTGGCCACGATGGTATTTTGCCTTGATGAGCTACAGCCGGAGTCCACCTTCTCCCTCGCCCCGTAATCTTAAGTAGGTGTAGCAAAGCTCGTTTGAAAGCTGAAAATTTTCATCGCGAAAATGCTACATCTACGTAAAGCTTTTAACGTAACCTACATAATTCCGTTCCGCACTAACTAAACTACCCCTGATTTCAAGGGTGAGCCCGAGCCCAATTACTAAGGGCTTTGCTACACTTACACCTACGAAGGAGTTATTATGTTCTTTACGTAATTGCTGATCTCGCATCTTTTAGTTTGTCATTTGTGGGCCGCACGGGCCGCCCTAGAATAGGAGGGGTGGTTTGATTGGTGTTTTGAAAAATTACTTAGGCTGGTCACAGTGGGGAGTAACTTATATTAGTGTCATGCATATGACACTAGTCTAAGTTACTATCTTTATAGTGCAAAGTAACATAGTAGTAGTGTCATAAATGGCTTCATTTATTAGCTTGTAGACTCATCTTGTATTGAGAAGCACTATGTTACAGTAACATATTATGTTACTACTTCTCATTAACTACCTGCCACATAAGCAAAAATTTTTTGAAGTGTGTTATGTTACTCATTAAGTTACTCCCACTATGACCAGCCTTAGGGTACGTAGCACCTCTTCCTA
The DNA here is from genome assembly GCA_034509565.1 of Triticum monococcum. Lineage (NCBI taxonomy): Eukaryota > Viridiplantae > Streptophyta > Magnoliopsida > Poales > Poaceae > Triticum > Triticum monococcum. The sequence continues at coordinate 283,227,984 of CM067841.1, read as the reverse complement.
GGTGTAGTATTTTCGAATTACTAACCAATATAAGACAGCCAAATCAGAATATACATAAGATAAGTATAAGAACCATTACGTAGGCGTAGCTTTACCGTTTTCAGTGTCATTTCTTAAATTGACAAAATATACAATGACATTTATGCAATTAAGCAAAAGAAGAAGAAAAACTGTCGGTACAAATACTAGCATTATCCAAATCATCACACCTGCAGAATTGTGAGGTCGCCGATGCTGATGGCAGCGAATGGCCTATCCAAGGTAGACCGCCGTTGAGCAGAGAGCTCCTGTGCGACGGTGCGCATGGTCGGCCGGGCATCAGGGTTCGTCCGAACGCACGACAAGGCCACAACAAAGAGGAAGACCAGCTGCCCAGCCAATTTCCCGGCAGGAAGGTCCAGCCTCTGGTCCACCACGTCCTTGAGCAGCAGGAGCGCCGACTCGCCCACGCCACGCGCCTCGTCCAAGCTGTACAAGGAGCTTATGAGCTCGCCCGGGAACTTGCCCATCAGGATCTCCATGGCCACGACGCCGAAGCTGTACACGTCGCATTTGGTCGTCACCCTCAAGTACGCGAGCTCTGCGGCAAGAAACACGACGATAAATGTGAGATCGCGGGCAGCGATGGACGATTTTGCAACTACAATGGCGTGGTGCGTGTAGGAAAAGGTGTGTATGGTACGTACCTGGTGCCATGTAGCCGTAGGAGCCGGCCATGCTGGTGCAGTTGGAGCGCCCGGGCGCGAGGAATCTGGCCGTGCCGAAGTCCGACAGCCGGGTCTCGTACTCGGCGTCCAGCAGGACGTTGTTGATGGACACGTCGCGGTGGATCATCGGCGGCGAGCAGTCGTGGTGCAGGTAGGCCAGCGCGTGCGCCAGACCCCTGATCGCGCGCACCCTTGCCGGCCAGTCGAACCTTTCCCAGCTGCGGTCGCCGCCTCCGTAGAGCACCTTGGTGAGGCTGCCCCTCTCGACGCGCTCATAGACCAGGTACATGCACCCGCTGCAGGCGCAGAAGCCGTGGAGCTTGACGATGTTCCGGTGGCGGACGTGCGTCAGTGCCCTCACCTCGTTCTCGAAGCTCTTCTCACTGATGCCCCTAAACGCGTCGTCTGTCTCCGACGCATCCAGCTTCTTGACGGCGACGGAGTGGCCGCCTGGAAGGTCGGCCTGGTACACGCTCCCGAAGCTGCCTTTGCCTATGCAGAAGGCCTCGTTGAAGTGCTCGGTCGCGGCCAGGATGTCACCGAAGGAGAACTCCACATCCTTGCCCCATATCGAAGCCTGCAGAGCCATTTCGCTGCCTCTCGCCGTCGCCGTTCTCTCGGTCTCGGGCATATATTCGCCCTCGCCGGTTCGTCTCTTCCTGCGGACCACCACGCATGCCACGGCAGCGACGGAGGCCAGCAGCGCAGCGGCAACGGCCAACGCTATGACAAGGTTCAGCCTTGCCTTGTGCCGCCGAGAGCCGCCGCCGGTAGAATTCAAGGTGCAGGAATTCAGGCCAGCTACGTCGCCGCATAGACCCGGGTTGCCACTGAGATCCAACTTCTCCAGCGAGCCCATCTTGCCGAGCAGAGCTGGAACCTCGCCGGTGAGACTGTTGCCGCTCAGGTTCAGGTACCAAATGGAGCTCAACTCTGTCAGCTCCAGCGGCACGCCTCCGTGGAGATCATTTTCGGACAGGTCCAGCAGTAGCATCGTGGCGATGTTCCCTAGTGTCACAGGGATTCGGCCAGACAACATGTTGTGACCAAGATTCAGCTTAAGCAGTGCTAATTTTCCGATCTCAGGCGGGATCGTGCCGGTGAGACGGTTGGATGCGAGGCTCAGATCTCGCAATGCAGACATGACGCCGTAACCGGGAGGAATTGTCCCGCTGATTTTGTTGCCATCCAAGTGCAGGTATGAGAGGCTCCTGAACTGAGCCCAGTGCTCCGGGAGCTCGCCTTCAAACAGGTTCCTGGACAGGTCAATGTAGTACAAATCCGGCAGCTGCGACCCGAGGATCTCTGGCAAATTTCCGTCCAGCCGGTTGCCTGCCACGCGGAAGCGCTCGAGCTTCGTAAAGTTGCTGTAGCAGGCGGGCACGTCGCCGGTGAGGTGGTTGTTGTCCAAGGCGAGAAACCGGAGGCGCGGCGCGCTCTTGCACAGCCCCGGAGGCAGCCCACCGGAGAACCTGTTGTCTGACATGCTGACCATGGAGAACAAGCCGTTCCCGCCAAGACCCGGCGGGATGGCGCCGGAGAAGAGGTTTTCGAAGGCGATCAGGCCACGGAGGTTTGGCAAGCGGGCGAGCTCGGCCGGAAACTCGCCCTCGAGCATGTTGGTGCTTATGGACAGCCTCTCGAGCGCCGTCATGTTCCCGAACTCGGACGGCAACCGGCCGGTGAGCTTGTTGTCATACAGCCGAAGAACCTCTAATCTGGTGAGGTTGCCCATGGTCCGTGGGATCGTGCCGGAGAGTTCATTCTCGGAGAGGTCCAACAGCTTCAGGTCTGTCAGCCTTCCGATGACCGACGGGATCGGGCCGGAGAGGTTGTTGGTCGCGAGGGAGAGGAACTCCAGCCTCAACGCCATCCCGATCTCCGTGGGGATCTCGCCGTTGAAACGGTTTCTGTCAGCCTGGAACACCGTGAGCTGGGTCCAGGCCGTGAAGTAGTCCGGCAAGATCGTCCCGGTGAGCATGTTCTTGGACACGTTGAACTCTTGTATTTTCGTCAGCTTGGCCAACGACACCGGCAGCTTCCCGGAGAGCTTGTTCCCGGCGAGGCCGACGACGGTAAGGTTGGTGCAGCCACTGAGCCCCGTCGGAATGGTTGACTCCAGCAGAGCGAGGCTGACATTGATGCGCTCCAGCGAACGGAGGTTGCCGAGAGAGGAGGGGATGGCGCCGCCCAGCGGGTTGCTGTGCAGCTCGAGCGCTCTTAGCCCTGAGATGGAACCGAGCACCGGCGGTATGCCGCCGGAAAGACTGTTGGAGCCGAGGATAAGGCTCTGAAGCTTGGTCAACTTGGCGAGGGACGCCGGTATCTCGCCCACGAACTGGTTTGACGAAAGGTTGAGGTGCTCGAGGTTGGGCATGTACACCGGCAGCATCGTCGGAATCGGACCCGAGAAGCTGTTGTTGGACAAATCTACAGACCTGAGGCCGAGGAGTGGCGCGGACACGTTCGACGGGAACGATCCCGTCAGCGAGTTGAAGCTGAGGTTGAGGCTGCCGAGGCTGGGCAGCGACGAGAGGTCCAGGGCGTCGAGCGTGCCCGCGATGCCGGCGCCGGACACGTCGACGCTCACGACCCGGCCGACGACGTCGCACGACACGCCGTGCCACGAGCACGCCGCGGAGGTGGAGTTGGCGGCGGCATCCCGGTCCCACGAGGCGAGAGCCGCGAGACGCGGCAGGCTGCTCTTCCATTCCACGAGCGCCTCGGCTTCGCCCGGCGCGGAGCTCGCGCCGCGCAGCTGTGAGGACGACATGAGCAGGAAGAGAAGGATCGCGCCCCACCATGCGGCGGCGCGCCCGGACGCTTGTCCTTGCTGGGCATGGCGCTCCATCGCTGAGCAGCCTCGGATGAGTTGGATCGCGGATGCCAAGCTAGATTGCGCGCGCATCCCTTGAATTCAGCACCAGGACCTGCTGCTGGAATGGCACAACACGTGTTGATCCATCCAGAGTGCAGCTGCCGTCATGGCGACCATCACCACGAACGAGTCGATACAGCTTGGAATTTGGAAGCTGGCCGGGCTGGTGGTTGCAGACTTGCAGTGGCGCTATCAGGGAGTACGAGTACTATATTCAGGTGCTGCTGTATCGGATACTATTATCAATGGAGCTAAAGAGGTGACATTCCGTCAGAGGAAATCCATGAGGTGCCCTTGATACTACTTCTGTCGGGCCACCGGGCAGGAAGAATCCAGTGCATTTTCGGGGCAACAATGGAAGAGTCATTAAAAAAAATCCAGTGCTTTTTCTATAAAAATCATTCAGACCAAAATGACTATGGAACTTCTATTATGGCATATACAATGGTTGATAAGATAGTCTTATTTTAAGTTTTGCACATAATTTAAAGATAAAAAAAAATTGTCTGGAATGGGTCATCTCTTAGCCTTATCTTCAATAACTAGCAATTCCTAAAAATGTGGCGAGACATATTGTGCTAAGAGATCACCTCTTGTCTTCTACAAGCCTTTTCTTATGAGTTCTCTTTCCTTCACCTCATCATCTATCCTACGTGGCACTCCTAAGATAGCACCATTGTACATGCCCTAACAATCCTACACCTATCAATGGTTTACACAAAAGTTACATGACCTCTTTCCATGATATTAAATCCCCCCCCCCCCTCCCCCCGAATATCCAATCAAATCTCGACATCTCACCTTGTAAAACTAATTCTGTAAAACTTGCTTTTTTGGGTCTTTTTTTTCCTTGGCGGGCCAGCCAATGGTTTAATGTTTGCTTGTTCATTCGTTTCGGCACAAGGGAGAAATTCAATTGCACCTACATATATTTTCATGACATGCCTCACAATTTCACTTCAGTATATTGTGTGAAGTATCAAAAAGGAAAAAAAGATCAACATTTTTATGGCACAAAATTCATATATTATTAGTCTAATCAATGATTAAAATTAATTTCAAATCCATGCCGCTCTTCTAACCCATAGAATAGGGTTTTTCCGTGAATACGCAAAAGCTTGCGTAACATTTCATCGATAGAAGAAGTAGAATGAGTACAGAGAAATACAACACATGACACGAACGAAAAAACTGTGAACATGGTGCCCAGAGCAGAGAGACAAGAGATGCTGCTTGGGCCTGGTAGGTTAGCTGTGATGTACCCATAGAATAGGTAGTAAGTATAAGTTACATTATCCTTACCTTTTATATCATACTTTATCCAATTTCAAGGGCCGCCATGACGCGGCTTGCCTGCTTCAACCTAGTGTCCTCACATGTGCTTCCTAAAAGATTTTTGGGTTTGTGTTTTGTTTTATGCCGTGTGAATATTAAATATAACTAGCATAAATGCCCGTGCGTTACAACGGGAGAGAAAATTGGCGTGTGTCACTTGCAAGAAAGAAAAGAATATCGACATGTGTCCATAAAAAAGTCCACCAGGAAGGCACGACGACATACATACATTGGCACCAACAACAGCAAATAGCGCATGCCAAAGTTTGGAAGGAAAACATTATCAATTGTGCATTCGTCACGAAAGAAGCTTTAATACTGATGCTAAGGAACACTTATTAGTTCAAAATCTTGAAAACTACTATCTCGCTTAGGGTTTTTTATGCCTACCTCACGAGTCTCGGCAATCAAGGCAGGCATATAGTGGTTGAAAGAAATATCTTGCTTTTCTTAAAATATCCAATTAGAAAAAAAATGCATGAACGAAACATGCAACAACTTTTGTCTTTCTACCAAGAAGGGTCTTTGTATCTCATGCAATAGCCATAGCCCACCATTGCAGTTATTGTTTTTTCTTTTTTTTTTCTTTATCTCATCCAGTCTACAATCCCTTTCTTTATCTCATGTTGCAGCCACAACCCACAATCACATTAAATCTCTCCCTCTCTAAATAATTTTCTCTCTTTTTGATCTTGGTGTCTTTCGAGCTATCTCATGGGGCACAACAATCTCCTTTCTTTATGTCATGCAGCCCCCAATCGAATCTAATTTAATTAATCAGAACTTTTTTTGGTGCACAAAGCTTGCATGTCTTGTGGATTACCATTTGTTTCTCATTTCTCCATGTGGTTCCTTGTCTAGACATGCAACTTGTGCAAGTATATAAGTTGGTCAGGTTTTATGTAAAAAGGCAATGTGGGATTATTTCTTTTGTAAACTAATCTCTTTCTTTCATAATCATGAGCTAGCATAGTTGCACAGTTCTTTGGTTGCTACAGGTTTATTGTGAGATCGACCCACCATGCAAGGGATAGTTTTTGTTTTTATTGCATAAAGAAAGCCCACCTTCATTCTCACGGCCGGATCGACCCAAGAGATAGTTTTTATTTTTATTGCATAAAGAAAGCCCACCTTCATTCTCACGGCCCACAAGGAAAAATTCCATCAGAAGGCCACTTGCTTGGCACCTGTCCCAGCACACGGAACAACGTGTGAAGCCGCAGGTCGACGGATGAAATTTCGGCGAACGAAGGGTAGGTGGGCGAACGTAGGAAAATAGTACATGCGTTGCAACGGGATAAAAATTCATCGAACTCCGGCACTACTAAATCTATCACCATGGCTTTCTCTAAAAATAATAATAAGCATTGTCAAACATCCTTAACATGAAGAAGAATCATTCTTTCAATCCGACCATCTTTGTATAATTGTTTCTTTTCTTATTGTGAGAAAAAATGTAGCATTGCTAGACTTGCGGCGGGTGCTTTGCTAGTGAGTAAACACTAAAATGGGGGATTATCGTCTATAGTCCAATTCAATGTACATAATACCATTTTAATTTAAGCTAACATACCCGTTAATGCATGGATTAAGGGATTTTATGCAGGCCTGTAATGTAATTCAAGGTAATCACCATGTCGAGTATAATAGACAACGTGCATGTTAATTCGCCAAGGGCACTCCCAGTATTTGTTGTGCATATAATCTCATTTTAGTTTAAACTAACCACCTATTTAATTAAAATGCGAGGAGTGCTGAGAATTGCATTGAAGTTAGGCATCATCATCTCAATCAAATCGACCTTGTACGTTGTCTGGGTCGGTCAGCTTGCGCTTGCTTTATTTCGCTGGCAAGAGTTAACGTATAAATAAATGACAACCCGATAATCATCACACAAGCTGTCTTGGTCTTGTGGTTGCGAAATATCCATATCGCGTTAGAGGTCTCGGGTTTGATTTTCCACGAGTGCATTTTTTTTAAATCTTTTTTCGGCTTCCTAAAAGCTGGGGCGTGAGCCACGGGACGATCGAACCACAACTGACGGACGGACGGAAATTATATGGATTCCACGTAAACCAAAAAAAGTGGAGAAACAGTCCGTTCTTTAATATTAGGTAAAGATAAAGAAAAGTAGCCAAAAGATAAAATAATTCTAAAATTTTAGGTTAAGAAACCTGATGGACTGTTCTACTCACATGTAAAGTATGACAAATAAATGGCATTTGTGGTGCTCTTGGCAAAAAATAAATCTAACCTCCAAACTGTTTTATATGTGAATTTTTTTCATAACATCAATGTGGTCATTTTGGACAAAATATCACGGATTTCATTTCTTCTCGAAACTTCACAAGTGAATAGAGCACTCAACTATATTTGTTAAAAATAAATAGAATTGGAAACGTTATCTTTCAATCGGCAGATGAGTCATGTGTATCCACCATCTGCGTGGCCGTCCGTTTTAATATTAATAGTATGACACGTAGCGCTACACAAGATGGTCCATGAAGTTTTGCAACATTGAACATGCTGCACACATAAGTTTATAACACAGGCTATGTTACAAACATACGAAGCACAAACAAGTAGCTAGCGGGTACATAACTTAATCATTTTTTTATTAAAAATTACTGCAACATCATCTTTGTTGCAAAGATCCTTCCGCAACATTATCAATGTTGCAGAAAGGTGAAAGATGGAAAAAAAAATCTGTAACACAACCTCTGTTACAAATATTTTTATGCAACATGACCTTTGTTGCAGAAATAATGCTTAAAAAATAACGTACCACGCTAAAAATATGCTTCAGGTTGTTTTGCAACAAAATTATTATTGCAGAGTGAACATCGCAACAACCAGCTTGTTGCAATTCACGAGGCGAATGTTCGATGAGATCCAATGGCTATTTTTGCGTCAATCGGATGGCCGCGGAGGTGATTGATGTTTTTCTTTTATCCGTCGGCAGACGAGTAGCGTCTCCCTAATGATTAGCATCAGTTGACCGATCACGCGTAGCATTCCGCCACTCATGCAACCGCCAGATCCAAGTTCCATCGGCCGATGCACAACGAACATCTTAGTGCAAAACACCTTATTCGTGGCACCACATAACTCAATCCACGCACGACGTGTGCCTCTGCCACCTTAACAATTTTTCTGCAACACTATCTGTGTTGCCGAAGTCCTTCCGCAACAACACCCATGTTTCAAAAAAATTAATATGAAAAAAATATTCGGCAATATCATTTGTGTTGAAGAAGTTGTTCCGCAACAACACCCATGTTAGAAAAAAATTAAGATGGAAACAAATTTGCAACATCATCTGTGCTGCAGAAGTCCTACCGCAACAACACCAATGAGTAGTAGGGAGTTTTTACCTCAGAAATTCACCGTAGCAAGAATAGAGTTGCCGATCGGTTGGCCAACTATAGCCGCTCCAAGAGAACTATTGCTGTGTGGTTAAATTCGGTTTCACCTTGTATTAAGGATTTATGGCCTCTCGACTGTAACATTATAAATTTGCAATAAAAACTTTCTTTATCCCGTAAAAAAACACCAATGTCGTAAAAAATTGAGACAAAATAATAATAATTTTGTAACAAATCTCTATTGTGAATGTTTCTGCAACATATGGTCTGTTGCAAAAAAGGATTCTGCAACAAAGCACTTGTTGCAATGGTGAGGAAAGACCCGTGCCGCTGGATAACGCCGGATCAAACGACTGTCGAGGCGGCGGATTTTTTAAAAACATTCGCCGGCCGATGCGTAGCGTCTAAAAATAAATAGAATTGTTTGACTTCTTTTACAGCTTTTGTTATTTTACTGTTCGCATTAGGTGTGTGTGAACCCATGTTTCAGTATTCCGCCTCCGACGTGTGCTTCCTTAACTAGAACTGAGAGTTGCGTTCTGTCCTTCTCGTGGCAGTTGGCACAAAGTGATCAAGTATATATACAGAAAACATTTGGTGTAGGTCAGCCTGTTTGTCAACGACTTTTATCATTTTTCTATCGATCCTGCTGGCTGGAGTGCACTACGCTTATTCTTTTTCGCGTTTTGCGGAATATGGTCGTGATCTTCATTACCAGGGCCGTTTCAACGACGAAACGTGGTCAATCAAGGTTGAGCTGCAGAGACAGAAACTACTAGATTTTGTCCATGATAGGATGGATAGCCGGAAAATTCCACCAAAAAAGAATCTCTAAAATGCTAGTCTTAACAATGGGGTTTTCGCTGGAGCAGGAGAGTTTAACTGTCCGATAATATATGTTCAATATCCTCTCCACGGGGTTGAGAGGGACAACTCATCTGCTCACGAACATCTTGCAATAAACACCCCATAACTATGCTATTTCATCAATGACAACAATGTTTCACAACATATTTTCATGAAACTTTGTTAATGTTTTCGGCAAAGTACACATTCTCGATTTTTTTTGGAATGTCTCGAATAAGTCCGACGAATCTTTGAACATAATTTAGTTGGTTTCACTAATTTTCTTATGAAATAATTTAATTTCACCTGACTTTTGCAAAATCTTAAGCATTTATGATTTTTTAATATGCACATTTTCCCAGGTTTCACATATCACTACTAAAGAGTAAGGCATCATTGATGGAATGATGAGGAGCCCCTACTACCAATACACAATCCCGGGTCTATTAAACTAGCGTGTCCGGGCCATATGCGCCATAGGCCCGCTACAGGAGCATCTTGGCCGATCAACTAGGCCAAATCAATGAGTAACACAGGCTTATAAGTGGTCTTGGCGACTTCCCCAAAAGGCTAGCATGACATGATGGGGCGCTCTCGCCCTTATAAGTCGTGCTATACCTCCTCCCACAATCGATTTGGAAACAAACCTAATGAATCTTTCCCTCACATATCTATTATCATGGACTGCTAACACCAACGCTACAATCCACCGACCATGGCCTATCACCTGTGAGTGGGATCTATATTCATGCGTCTCGGCTCTCGTACCACTTTCTTTGCAATTTCAGGTCCACCAAACAACATATCTAACCCACATTAGTCATGGGCCGCTACACGAGTGTCTCGTCCCACCAACCAAGATTCAGTAGGAGAGCAACACGAGCTTATAAGAGGTCTTGGGACCTCTCTCCCAAAAGATTGGCCAGATAGAAAGGGATAACCTCAGCCATATAAGATGTTCCCTACCTCCTCCCACGACCAATATGGAACTAAACCCAACATATTCAATTTTTTTGGAAATACAAGGACTGGTCAATAGATGTCGCGCACGTAAACTCAATTATCAGGTACTTCCGCTTTTAGGAACTACTTCTCATGTTAATGAGAATACAACACTACTTAAATCAATTGTGTTTGTATTATCGTGGAATAATGGACGACATGGATGAGAGGAACAAACGATAGAGCATGACCAATCACGGAGATGGACTCAAACACACAAGGAATGAAGATGTAGCTTCAAGTGGAGATTTCGGTACTCCGAAGCCATCGGAATGATTTACAACGTGGACGAATTATACAATTTTATTTGGTTTAGTGATTACTATGGTAAATCATAGTTAAAGGTGTAGTCTTGTCGTCAAAGTTGTCTCCACCAAAATCGATGGATTGTTTCTCTTTGAAGGAACGGGATGCACATGTGCTTTCACGGAACAGCGCAATTGGGTGAGATTTTTTTATTTGCAAATTGCATTGGATTTGGACCCATCATAGAAGGGTCATTATGGTTGTTTGTGATAGTCCTGGAGGCAACTTGCAATGTGTGATCAATGTGTGATTAATTTCCATTTGTCACGAATCATCACAAAATGTTGGAATACCACAAATGGTGGCTAGCCTACACCAATCTAAGAAGAATCCACAAAATGCATTTAACTTTTGATCGATATGCCACGACTCTGCCACCTTTATAAAGGGTAAACCTAACCCTTATTCACGTCTCAGCCCCTTGTCAATTCCCAAACCAATCTAACAAATCTTTGGTGCCATTACTGGATGCATCTAGATCCAGATTGTGTCCAGTTCACTAGAGGGCGAGAGTGGGGGAGAAAACATGCGTCCTTGTTGGCGCCCTCCCAGAGAAGGACAGGCCTTCCACCTAACTTTTCTCACCTTTGGGTTCAACGCTATCACATGTCATGCAATTCAACAAATAGTCCACATACGTGTTTAGGGATATTACATATTTTTGTCAAGTGGTTTAAGCTCTAGAGATCTTTGGAAATCCCATACTATCTTGTAGCTCTTTCATAGCATTGGCATTCATGTTTGAAGGCTAACCCAGGCATCCATAACTCTCCACCATAGATGAACTCATTGCCATTAATTCATGTCAACTCTGATGGCTCACCAATAGTGTTGGAGGGTACAACAAGACACATTGACCTATGATTGAATATCTGCATTGGCACAAAACTTTAATTGATGGTTGATCATTTGTACTTTCTAAACTTCCTCGTTTTTGTGTAGGCATTGTTGTTCTGCCAAGTGCAAGGGTATGTAGATGCAACAAGTTCCCTTTTAGTGATTGGCCTAACGTAATTAGTCCATGGAAGCTAATGGGCGATTTGTGTTGGGGATCGTAGCAGAAAATTAAAATTTTCTACGCATCACCAAGATCAATCTATGGAGTAATCTAGCAACGAGGGGAAGGAGAGTGCATCTACATACCCTTGTAGATCGCTAAGCGGAAGCGTTGCAAGAACGCGGATGAAGGAGTCGTACTCACAGCGATTCAAATCGTGGTTGATTCCGATCTAAGTGCCGAACAACGGCGCCTCCGCGTTCAACACACGTGCATCCCGGTGACGTCTCCCACGCCTTGATCCAGCAAGGGGAGAAGGAGAGGTTGGGGAAGACTCCGTCCAGCAGCAGCACGATGGCGTGGTGGTGGAGGAGCGCGGGACTCCAGAAGGGCTTCGCCAAGCACTACGAGAGACGAGGAGGGAGAGGGGTAGGGCTGCGCCAAGAGAGAGATCGAATCGTATCTTGGGCAGCCCCCATACCTCACGTATATATAGGGGGGGAGGGGGCCGCGCCCCCTCTAGGGTTCCCACCCCAAGGGGTGCGGCAGCCCTAGATCCCATCTAGGGTGGCGGCCATAAGGGGGAGAGGGGGAGGCGCACCTGGGGTGGGCCTTAGGGCCCATCTGCCCTAGGGTTTGCCACCCTTCCCTCTTGGAGGCGCCTTGGGCCTTGGTGGGAGGCGCCCCAGCCCACCTAGGGGCTGGTCCCTTCCCACTATTGGCCCATGTAGGCCTCCGGGGCTGGTGGCCCCACCTGGTGGACCCCCGGGACCCTCCCGGTGGTCCCGGTATGTTACCGATAGCACCCGAAACCTTTCCGGTGACCAAAACGGGACTTCCCATATATAAATCTTTACCTCCGGACCATTCCAGAACTCCTCGTGATGTCCGGGATCTCATCCGGGACTCCGAACAACATTCGGTAACCGCATACATACTTTCCCTATAACCCTAGCGTCATCAAACCTTAAGTGTGTAGACCCTACGGGCTCGGGAGTCATGCAGACATGGCCGAGACAACTCTCCGGTCATAACCAACAGCGGGATCTAGATACCCATGTTGGCTCCCACATGATCCATGATGATCTCATCGGATGAACCACGATGTCAAGGATTCAATCAATCCCGTATACAATTCCCTTTGTCTAGCGGTATAGTACTTGCCCGAGATTCGATCGTCGGTATCCCGATACCTTGTTCAATCTCGTTACCGGCAAGTCTCTTTACTCGTTCCATAACACATCATCCCGTGATCAACTCCTTGGTCACATTGTGCACATTATGATGATGTCCTACCGAGTGGGCCCAGAGATACCTCTCCGTTACACGGAGTGACAAATCCCAGTCTCGATTCGTGCCAACCCAACAGACACTTTCGGAGATACCCATAGTGCACCTTTATAGCCACCCAGTTATGTTGTGACGTTTGGCACACCCAAAGCACTCCTACGGTATCCGGGAGTTGCACAATCTCATGGTCTAAGGAAACGATACTTGACATTAGAAAAGCTTTAGCATACGAACTACACGATCTTGTGCTAGGCGTAGGATTGGGTCTTGTCCATCACATCATTCTCCTAATGATGTGATCCCGTTATCAATGACATCCAATGTCCATGGTCAGGAAACCGTAACCATCTATTGATCAACGAGCTAGTCAACTAGAGGCTTACTAGGGACATGGTGTTGTCTATGTATCCACACATGTATCTGAGTTTCCTATCAATACAATTCTAGCATGGATAATAAACGATTATCATGAACAAGTAAATATAATAATAACCAATTTATTATTGCCTCTAGGGTATATTTCCAACAGTCTCCCACTTGCACTAGAGTCAATAATCTAGTTCACATCACCATGTGATTAACACTCACAGGTCACATCGCCATGTGACTAACATCCAAGAGTCTACTAGACTCAATGATCTAGTTCACATCACTATGTGATAAACACTCAAAGAGTTCTGGGTTTGATCATGTTATGCTTGTGAGAGAGGTTGTAGTCAATGGGTCTTGCCATATTCAGATCCCTTTGTATTTCGCAAAACTTTATGTCATATCATAGATGCTGCTACCACGTTCCACTTGGAGCTATTCCAAATTGTTGCTCCATTATACGTATCCGGTATCTCTACTCAGAGCTATCCGGATAGGTGTTAAGCTTGCATCGACGTAACTCTTTACGTCGAACTCTTTATCACCTCCATAACCGAGAAACATTTCCTTATTCCTCTAAGGATAATTTTGACCGCTATCTGGGGATCCAACCCTAGATCACCTTTGTACCCTCTTGCCAGACATGTGGCAAGGCACACATCTGGTGCGGTACTCGGCATGGCATACCGTATAGAGCATATGACAAAAGCATAGGGGACGACCTCCGTCCTTCCTCTTTCTTCTGCCGTGGTCAATCTTTGAGTCTTACTCAACTTCACACCTTACAACTCAGGTAAGAATGTAACACCCCAAGACCGGAGCTTCAGATGCCTTCTAGGGTGTCCGGGTTTCGTCGTGTGATTTGTTTGGTTTGTTGCATTTCATCCTTGCATCATGTGCATTGCATCATGTCATCTTGCAACCCATTTTAAAACTCAACTAAATAAATTGCATGGATCTTTGGTCCATTTAAACCGAGGGAATTCACGTGGAGATTCTCTTTATAACATATCCTCCCGATATTAGGGAGCTATATTAAATATTCCAATAATTTGGATTCACCCATAAACACACTTGCAAAATATCCCAATGTCGTTGTTATCTTAATTCTTGGTCTCCAACATTGCCATATATTCTTTGATCATATTCCGGAGCTCCACCAGAAACCCGAACATTTTTGGCCTCACCGAACCTAGTCCCAATTCAAAACCATTTGAATTATATTCAAATGAATTTGAATTTAATTCCTGCAATCTTGCCACTTCTATTTTTCTGTGGTCATGTTTATTTTTATGAGTCTAGGAAAATTGTCCTCCTGCTCAAACTCTTTTTCCCTAACCCCCCTTCTTTTTTTCCTATCTCTCTATTTTCTTTTCGTTTAAAGAAGAAAGAGAGGACAGAGAAGCCCAGCCTAGGCCGGCCTGCTAGGCTCAGCCGGCCCATCTAACTCCTCCAACACCTGGGCCGGCCCCAAGGCCACCTCCTCCTAAACCCTAGGCCCAGCCTCTCGCTCCCCACTCCCTTCCCTCGTCTTCCCATCAGCACCGCCAGGAGCGAGGCCCGATCTCCATCTCCTGGCCGATCCCCTCCTCGTTCGGTCGTTCCCACCTGCTCCTTCCTCCTCTCGCTCTTTCCCTCACCCCGTAGCGCCTCGCCTCGCGGTGACCTCCCTGCCAGCCCCGCCATCGCCGCCCTGCTGTGCGCCTGCCTTGCCAGCCTCCTCCATCGCGCCTCCCCATTTGGTGCTCCCCTGCATCGGTGCCCGAGGCCGCGGCTTCCTCGTCCCGATCCTTGGGCGACTCGCCGGGGTAGAGCCGTCGGACCAGCAGCTCCAGCGCCATGCCTCTACTCCGCCCTCCGCCGTGCTGTCCCGACGTGCCTCGTCCTCGTCGCCTTGCTGCACCATGCCCGTCGCTGGACCTCGCGTCACCGGCAAGTCAAGAGGCCCGAGCTCCTGCTTCTTTCTTCCATGGCGCCGCTGCCTCGTTGTGCCATACCCCTTTGACCTGCTACCTTCTGGCCAGGCCTGCCGCCCTGGAGAGCTGCGCCTCGCTGTGACCTCCCCTGCTGCTCCCTGCATCAGTCCTAGGGCCGACCCTCTCACCCGCGAGCACTTTCGGCTGCTGTTGTTGCCGCAATGTCCCCGAACAGACGGCTACCTCCATTTGGATTTCGTCAAGTTCCGCTTCAACAAGTGTACCCCTATGTGTTGGTTACCGCACCGGACCGCCAATTTCGACTACCACACGGTTACGCCAAGTTCATCTATGAAATGTGTACATCTACTCCGTCAAGACCCGGACTGACAAGTACCCCAACGTCATGTGTACAACGACCGTCGCCGAAGACCCGGATAGCAAAACGTCAAGTACCCATGACCGAAGAACGCCAAGTACCCCGACGCTCGACGTCAAGAACAACTACCGCCGTCGCGAGAACGCCTACTTCCCTCTATGAACTTGATCTGTTCCGATAAGGCACGCTTCGAAAGGTATAACCATCGACACGACCGTCCGTGGACCGAATGCATGTTATGTGATACGAGATGAACCCCGTGTTTGCAGCGTGCCCGTTTGTTACGTGCACGACCCTTGGTTGCCATGCCGCCGACACATGGGACACCCGGTAATCCAGGAGCACCCCACCATCTTTATACACATCCGCACACTTGCTTCTTTTGCACCGATATCGCCGTGAGCCACCGGTACCGACTTGTTGCCGTGGCATCATTTTCGGATTCGTTACCGTGGCACCATTCCCGTTTCACCGCCATGGCACCCCTTTTCTTTCCACCACGGTGACAAATGCTTCATAATGCTCTTGTAAACTTTTAATAAAAATTGCATAAAACTTGCTCTTGTCATCCGCATCATGATAACAACAATTAAAATGTTTAAATTGTTGTTGCTAAATTACTAATGCATATGGGGAATTACCGGATTTGTTGTTTGCTATATCCGGCCCCATTTAAATTGTTTAGATAGATAATCCCTTTATGTTTCACCTCTTGACATGCTTAACAACATTTAATATTTGTTGGGTACCAAATGAGAGTAAACTAAATAAGTCATGTGGTGTTTTTCTTCAATATGCAACTCATTGCATATTGAGCTCCACTTAATTTGTAGGATTGTTTGTGCACTTTGCCATGCCATGCTTCATTAAACCGGACATGCATCATAATTGTTTTGCGCATCATGCCATGTTATGTGATGGTTGTTTACTATGTTGTGTGCTTCTTCCCGGTGTTTGCTTCTTCCCGGTGTTTGCTTCTTCAGGTTGGTTCCGTTAATGTCACGTTGGTGAGGAACTGTTCGTCTACGTCCGTTTGTCTTCTTCATGGACTCGTTCTTCTTCCTTGCGGGATTTCAGGCAAGATGACCATACCCTCGAAATCACTTCTATCTTTGCTTGCTAGATGATCGCTCTTTTGCTATGCCTATGCTGCGATACCTACCACTTGCTTATCATGCCACCCATATTGTTGAACCAAGCCTCTAACCCACCTTGTCCTAGCAAACCGTTGTTTGGCTATGTTACCGCTTTGCTCAGCCCCTCTTATAGCGTTGTTAGTTGCAGGTGAAGCTTGAAGCTTGTTCCTTGTTGGAACATGGAGATGTTGTTCCTTGTTGGAACATGTTTACTTGTTTGGATATGACAATATATCTTATTTAATTAATGCATCTATATACTTGGTAAAGGGTGGAAGGCTCGGCCTTATGCCTGGTGTTTTGTTCCACTCTTGCCGCCCTAGTTTCTGTCATATCGGTGTTATGTTCCCGGATTTTGCGTCCCTTACGCGGTTGGGCTATAATGGGAACCCCTTGACAGTTCGCCTTAAGTAAAGCTCTTCCAGCAATGCCCAACATTGGTTTTACCATTCGCCACCTAGCCTTTTCTTTCCCTTGGGTTCTGCAGACTCAAGGGTCATCTTTATTTTACCCCCCCGGTCCAGTGCTCCTCTGAGTGTTGGTCCAACTGAGCGATGTCCGAGGCTACCAGGGGCAACTCTGGGCTGGCTTACCCGACGTCTGGCTCATCTGAGTGTGCCCTGAGAAAGAGATATGTGCAGCTCCTATCGGGATTTGTCGGCACATTCGGGCGGTGTTGCTGGTTTAGTTTTACCCTGTCGAAATGTCTTGTTGTACCGGGATACCGAGTCTGATCGGAATGTCTCGGGAGGAGGTCTATTCCTTCGTTGACCGTGAGAGCTTGTCATGGGCTAAGTTGGGGCACCCCTGCAGGGATTTGAACTTTCGAAAGCCGTGCCCGCGGTTATGGGCAGATGGGAATTTGTTAATATCCGGTTGTAGAAAACCTGAAGTTGACCTTAACTAAAATGCATCAACCGCGTGTGTAACCGTGATGGTCTCTTTCCGGCGGAGTCCGGGAAGTGAACACGGTGTTGGAGTTATGCTTGACGTAGGTTGTTCTAGGATCACTTCTTGATCATAGTTGTTCGACCGTGCTTTTGCCTTCTCTTCTCGCTCTCATTTGCGTATGTTAGCCACCATATATGCTAGTCGCTTGCTGCAGCTCCACCTCATACCTTTACCTTACCCATAAGCTTAAATAGTCTTGATCGCGAGGGTGCAAGATTGCTGAGTCCCTGTGGCTCACAGATACTTCCAAAACCAGCTTGCAGGTGCCGATGAGTCCGTGCAGATGACGCAACCAAGCTCAGGAGGAGCCCGATGAAAATCTTGTCCTTTGTGTTGTCCCGTTCTAGTTGATCAGTAGTGGAGCACAGTTGGGGTCGATCGGGGACCTTTGTCGCATTTGGGGTTCTTCTTTTATTTTGGTTCCGTAGTCGGACCATGAGTGTATTTGGTTGATGTAATGCTTTATTCATGTAATTGTGTGAAGTGGCGATTGTAAGCCAACTATGTATCTCTTTCCTTATTATATTACATGGGTTGTGTGAAGATTACCTCACTTGCGACATATGCCTTCAATGCGATTATGCCTCTAAGTCGTGCCTCGACACGTGGGAGATATAGTCGCATCGAGGGTGTTACAAGTTGGTAATCAGAGCCTTCCCCGACCTTAGGAGCCCCCACTGATTGATCGTTTTTAGCGGCCGAGTTGTGTCTAGAAAAATGTTTTGAGTCATTTAGGAATTATATATCGGAGAGTTTAGGAATTCTTTTTACTTCCCAGTCTCCTCATCGCTCTGGTAAGGCATCCTGACGTAGAGTTTTGACCCTTCTCTTCTCAAATTTCACTAAATTTTTTTTAGGATCACGCGGGTATCTTGGAATCGTTCAGATGGTTTTATGATGAGAACATTGTCTTGGTGCCTCCTGTTAGGGGTTTTGTGGAAGTGTCCCGGGGAGTTGAGCTCCGAGGTGTTGTCGTCATAATTTTATCGTTGCAGTTCTGGAATACCTGAGTCTAGTACGCCGACATCAAAAATCTCTTTTATGCAGTTTGTTGGTGAGATAACCTCGACGCCACCCAGTACTGGGGCGGGAGTTCGGGAGTATTGCCATAACTCGTATAACGGATGCTTTTCAAAGGTTGAGGTAGATGGTTTCCGAAGTTTTTCTCGGTTATGTGTTGAAGGATGGATACAGCTGGATGTAGGATTTGCTAGAATTGGGTGAGATATTATGCTTCCCCTGTATCCCCAACACCTGATTGCATAACCGGGAAAATTTCGGGAGTTTCATAGGTGGGAATTCAAGTAGCTCTTAGGATATCTTTCCGACAGATGTATGATATGAAATTGGGTTCGACGTCTAGTGGTCCGCCTATTCACGGTCGATTTTACAGTAGTCTCGTTGTGTCTTAAAGAGTCCTTGGCTATGCCGACTCGGGGACACTTCGTATGTCATGTGCACTGCCTTGTACATGATGGTGCTATACGATCGAGCCCGTGTAGGCCCCACCACGAAAACTTCGGACGAAATCTCTATCATATGTTTGCTCTGGCTTATTCTGCAAGCCAATCCTTTGTTTTGTTTTGAGTTGTGGTATTCGAGTTGCTTCGAAGTCAAATGTTGATTCCATCCCTTGTTTAAGTGGTGTTTCATATTCCTATGAGAATACTAATCCTTCTCGATCGTCGAGTTTGTCATGTCAATCCTTTTCAACCGGTGTGTCTCTCTTCAAGTGGATCCGATCATTTCAACACCCGCAAGATCCAATCTTAGTTCTTCTCAACGGTGTTTGTTTCATCCATTCCAAGTTGTCTTTGTTTTTCCCGCCCACCCACCCTTTTTTTTCTTCAAGGACTCAGATTTCTCAATCAAGTATCATTTTATCGATGGAACTCTCTCCATTCTTTTCCCGTCAATGTTCTTAACCGGTGATTCTCATGAAGATTCTAACGGAACCTCAAGTTCATCGTTCTTCATTCTTTTTCTTCTCCCGTGGTTTCAAGTCAAGCTTTGGTGATCTTACCCTTTCCTCGTTTCAATGCCTTCTCATACCGGTGCACCTCATAATAATTCACTTCTCACTATTCATTTGTTCCGGCGTGCTCAAGCTTTCTCAAAAGGCTCGTCTTGTCATTCAAGATCCGTTCAACCTATTTCGAGGTTGTTATCTCATTCAAATCATTTAATTCAACCGGTGCAACCTCTCTTTCAAATCATTCAATGGTGTTTTCTTTTGAGTGGGCCCTAACCCACAGGTCTTTTCCCAGCATCTTACCCGACTCCTAATTCTCCTGGAGATATCCCTAAAAATTATTTTCGAAGTTTGATGTAAGTATGATTTATCATCAGTCAAATGCTTTTCTCCAAGATCTTTCAAATTATTTTCATCGTTGGCTCAACCTCTTCGTTTTGATTCTTCCAGAGTGTCTAAATAATTATTGGTGGTGTTTCTCGTCATCATTCTCAGATTTTGAAGTCCGAAGAAGAGTTTCTCTTTAATCTTGCTCCATTCTCTTCAAGATTCGTGGCTCTAGTTTGTTTCCATCCTCTCATAATTGTTTTGATCGTGAGAATTCTTTTTATCCATCCGGTGCAAATTCAGAAGTCTTTTTAGTTTGATTCTCCGAAGGCCATTATTTCGGGTTTATTCATTCTCAGCTTTCAGTTATCATTCTCCCATCTTACCGGTGCATCAAGTGATCCTCTAATCACCTCGTGATATCTTTGTTCTCATGTATCTAAATTCTCTCAAGCTTCGTCGTCCATTTGCTAATTCTTCCCGGTGTTTCTTTATCTTTACTTTGTTCATAACCAATTCTTACGGTGGTTTGTACAAGATTCCTCTTCTTTCGTTATCATATCAATTCATTCGTTGTTTCGACTCTACCGGTGGATCGTTGAAGACCTTCTCAAGTTTGCGCTATATCTGTTTTAATCTTTCTACGAGGATAAGTAGTATGCCAAATCCATTGAGTGTCATCAATTTAATTGGTGAAGGATACGCATAACATAATTCTTATTCTTGTTTCATCCAAGTGATCTATTCTTGATTCTGGAGGCTCATCTAAATTCTTGATCTCAATTGTTCATCTTATCTTTTTTTCCGGAGTTCCAAGTTCTCTCAATTATTTCACCACGGAGATTCATCTAAATCGTTACAAGGATTCAACTTGTGTTTTCAACTTCTCTTTCCTTTCGTTTGACCATTCTTTTGTTTACCGGAGTTCTTCATCAAGGTGCTACATGATGGTTCATCGAGGATTTATTTCCTTCTCGAAGCGTTCATAAAGATTCTTTTCTAAGGAGCTCAAGTTTTCTTCATCTTGCTATCCGGAGTCTATTTTTTTTTCCATATCATTGTAGGTGGTATTATGTCATTCTTGATAATTTGAGTTCATGTCTCATGATTCACATATTGTTAAGAATGAGGTATTTTAAATCCATTAATCTCTTCGTTGGAGTTATCTCGGGTTATATTTCACCTTAAGCTTTCCCTAAGGATTGTTGCTATTATGGTGCTTATAAAGGACCCAAGTTCCTCTTTATCCTCCCGGTGAAATACTTTCTCCTCTCCTTGTTGATATCAATCCAATGCTTCTTCCCGTGAGTGGCAGGTTGTCACCTCATAATTTGAGATGTACTCCATAAGACCATATCAAGTTTATTCTTTCGTTGTTGGCTTTCCAATAACTCCGTTCGACCCTTCTCCTAAAGATGCCTTTTAAAACTCTTTTGTGGCAGAAGTTGGCATTTTCTTCAACATTCTTTTATTTCAATTATCTATCTTCTATTTCTTTCTCCCGGAGGCATTGTGTTGCTGCTCTCTTCAAACCTTCTTCTTGCTCTTGTCAAGAGCATGTTCTTTTCGTGCTTATCCATTTAACCGGAGGTGTGCCTTTTGGCTCAAGTTTTCTTCGCCTTATCAAGCTTTGCATCTCTTTTCAACTGGAGTGCTGTCCGAGATCTTTCTTACCCCTTGTTCCATTCATTCAATAGTTACGGAGGTAGTGTTTTGTGTTTTCATCAAGTATCTTCTCATCTTATCAAGTTCTTATTCAATTCCATTTCCTTTCAATCAGAGTGCTGCCCGAAGTTGTTCTTTCTTTTCCTCTTTCTTAACGGAGTACTTTCAACTTCGTTCATCTCTGTTGTATTCTTTTCTTGAAATGGCTCAACCTTTGCAAGGTTCTTTGGTTTCACTCGTTTGTCAAAGAAGCAACTTAGTTTTACCTCTTCTCTTCCTCTTCTTTTTCCCTCCGGTGCCATCCTAGATCTCGGGACGAGATCCTCTCATAGTGGTGGAGTGTTGTAACGCCCCAAGACCGGAGCTTCAGCTGCCTTCTAGGGTTTCCGGGTTTCGTCATGTGATTTGTTTGGTTCGTTGCATTTCATCCTTGCATCATGTGCATTGCATCATGTCATCTTGCAACCCATTTTAAAACTCAACTAAATAAATTGCATGGATCTTTGGTCCATTTAAACTGAGGGAATTCACGTGGAGATTCTCTTTATAACATATCCTCCCGATATTAGGGAGCTATATTAAATACTCCAATAATTTGGATTCACCCATAAACACACTTGCAAAATATCCCAATGTCGTTGTTATCTTAATTCTTGGTCTCCAACATTGCCATATATTCTTTGATCATATTCCGAAGCTCCATCAGAAACCCGAACATTTTTGGCCTCACCGAACCTAGTCCCAATTCAAAACCATTTGAATTATATTCAAATGAATTTGAATTTAATTCCTGCAATCTTGCCACTTCTATTTTTCTGTGGTCATGTTTATTTTTATGAGTCTAGGAAAATTGTCCTCCTGCTCAAACTCTTTTTCCCTAACCCCCCTTCTTTTTTCCTATCTCTCTATTTTCTTTTCGTTTAAAGAAGAAAGAGAGGACAGAGAAGCCCAGCCTAGGCCGGCCTGCTAGGCTCAGCCGGCCCATCTAACTCCTCCAACACCTGGGCCGACCCCAAGGCCACCTCCTCCTAAACCGTAGGCCCAGCCTCTCGCTCCCCACTCCCTTCCCCCGTCTTCCCACCAGCGCCGCCAGGAGCGAGGCCCGATCTCCATCTCCTGGCCGATCCCCTCCTCGTTCGGTCGTTCCCACCTGCTCCTCCCTCCTCTCGCTCTTTCCCTCACCCCGTAGCGCCTCGCCTCGCGGTGACCTCCCTGCCAGCCCCACCATCGCCGCCCTGCTGTGCGCCTGCCTTGCCGGCCTCCTCCATCGCGCCTCCCCATCTGGTGCTCCCCTGCATCGGTGCCCGAGGCCGCGGCTTCATCGTCCCGATCCTTGGGCGACTCGCCGGAGTAGAGCCGCCGGACCAGCAGCTCCAGCGCCATGCCTCTACTCCGCCCTCCGCCGTGCTGTCCCGACGTGCCTCGTCCTCGTCGCCTTGCCGCACCACGCCCATTGCTAGACCTCGCGTCGCCGGCAAGTCAAGAGGCCCGAGCTCCTGCTTCTTTCTTCCACGGCGCCGCTGCCTCGTTGCGCCATACCCCTTTGACCTGCTACCTTCTGGCCAGGCCCGCCACCCTGGAGAGCAGCGCCTCGCTGTGACCTCCCATGTTGCTCCCTGCATCAGTCCTAGGGCCGACCCTCTCACCCGCGAGCACTTCCGGCTGCTGCTGTTGTCGCAATGTCCCCGAACAGATGGCTACCTCCATTTGGATTTCGTCAAGTTCCACTTCAACAAGTGTACCCCTACGTGTTGGTTACCGCACCGGACCGCCAATTTCGACTACCGCACGGTTACGCCAAGTTCATCTACGAAACGTGTACATCTACTCCGTCAAGACCCGGACCGACAAGTACCCCAACGTCATGTGTACAACGACCGTCGCCGAAGACCCGGATAGCAAAACGTCAAGTACCTATGACCGAAGAACGCCAAGTACCCCGATGCTCGACGTCAAGAACAACTACCGCCGTCGCAAGAACGCCTACTTCCCTCTACGAACTTGATCTGTTCCGATAAGGCACGCTTCGAAAGGTATAACCATCGACACGACCGTCCGTGGACCGAATGCATGTTATGTGATACGAGATGAACGCCGTGTTTGCAGCGTGCCCGTTTGTTGCGTGCACGACCCTTGGTTGCCATGCCGCCGACACATGGGACACCCGGTAATCCGGGAGCACCCCACCATCTTTATACACATCCGCACACTTGCTTCTTTTGCACCGATATCGCCGTGAGCCACCGGTACCGACTTGTTGCCGTGGCATCATTTTCGGATTCGTTACCGTGGCACCATTCCCGTTTCACCGCCATGGCACCCCTTTTCTTTCCACCATGGTGACAAATGCTTCATAATGCTCTTGTAAACTTTTAATAAAAATTGCATAAAACTTGCTCTTGTCATCCGCATCATGATAACAACAATTAAAATGTTTAAATTGTTGTTGCTAAATTACTAATGCATATGGGGAATTACCGGATTTGTTGTTTGCTATATCCGGCCCCATTTAAATTGTTTAGATAGATAATCCCTTTATGTTTCACCTCTTGACATGCTTAACAACATTTAATATTTGTTGGGTACCAAACGAGAGTAAACTAAATAAGTCATGTGGTGTTTTTCTTCAATATGCAACTCATTGCATATTGAGCTCCACTTAATTTGTAGGATTGTTTGTGCACTTTGCCATGCCATGCTTCATTAAACCAGACATGCATCATAATTGTTTTGCGCATCATGGCATGTTATGTGATGGTTGTTTACTATGTTGTGTGCTTCTTCCCGGTGTTTGCTTCTTCAGGTTGGTTCCGTTAACGCCGCGTTGGTGAGGAACTGTTCGTCTACGTCCGTTTGTCTTCTTCATGGACTCGTTCTTCTTCCTTGCGGGATTTCAGGCAAGATGACCATACCCTCGAAATCACTTCTATCTTTGCTTGCTAGATGATCGCTCTTTTGCTATGCCTATGCTGCGATACCTACCACTTGCTTATCATGCCACCCATATTGTTGAACCAAGCCTCTAACCCACCTTGTCCTAGCAAAACGTTGTTTGGCTATGTTACCGCTTTGCTCAGCCCCTCTTATAGCGTTGTTAGTTGCAGGTGAAGCTTGAAGCTTGTTCCTTGTTGGAACATGGAGATGTTGTTCCTTGTTGGAACATGTTTACTTGTTTGGATATCACAATATATCTTATTTAATTAATGCATCTATATACTTGGTAAAGGGTGGAAGGCTCGGCCTTATGCCTGGTGTTTTGTTCCACTCTTGCCGCCCTAGTTTCTGTCATATCGGTGTTATGTTCCCGGATTTTGCGTCCCTTACGCGGTTGGGCTATAATGGGAACCCCTTGGCAGTTCGCCTTAAGTAAAGCTCTTCCAGCAATGCCCAACATTGGTTTTACCATTCGCCACCTAGCCTTTTCTTTCCCTTGGGTTCTGCAGACTCAAGGGTCATCTTTATTTTACCCCCCCGGGCCAGTGCTCCTCTGAGTGTTGGTCCAACTGAGCGATGTCCGAGGCTACCAGGGGCAACTCTGGGCTGGCTTACCCGACGTCTGGCTCATCTGAGTGTGCCCTGAGAAAGAGATATGTGCAGCTCCTATCGGGATTTGTCGGCACATTCGGGCGGTGTTGCTGGTTTAGTTTTACCCTGTCGAAATGTCTTGTTGTACCGGGATACCGAGTCTGATCGGAATGTCTCGGGAGGAGGTCTATTCCTTCGTTGACCGTGAGAGCTTGTCATGGGCTAAGTTGGGGCACCCCTGCAGGGATTTGAACTTTCGAAAGCCGTGCCCGCGGTTATGGGCAGATGGGAATTTGTTAATATCCGGTTGTAGAAAACCTGAAGTTGACCTTAACTAAAATGCATCAACCGCGTGTGTAACCGTGATGGTCTCTTTCCGGCGGAGTCCGGGAAGTGAACACGGTGTTGGAGTTATGCTTGACGTAGGTTGTTCTAGGATCACTTCTTGATCATAGTTGTTCGACCGTGCTTTTGCCTTCTCTTCTCGCTCTCATTTGCGTATGTTAGCCACCATATATGCTAGTCGCTTGCTGCAGCTCCACCTCATACCTTTACCTTACCCATAAGCTTAAATAGTCTTGATCGCGAGGGTGCGAGATTGTTGAGTCCCTGTGGCTCACAGATACTTCCAAAACCAGCTTGCAGGTGCCGATGAGTCCGTGCAGATGACACAACCAAGATCAGGAGGAGCCCGATGAAGATCTTGTCCTTTGTGTTGTCCCGTTCTAGTTGATCAGTAGTGGAGCACAGTTGGGGTCGATCGGGGACCTTTGTCGCATTTGGGGTTCTTCTTTTATTTTGGTTCCGTAGTCGGACCATGAGTGTATTTGGTTGATGTAATGCTTTATTCATGTAATTGTGTGAAGTGGCGATTGTAAGCCAACTATGTATCTCTTTCCTTATTATATTACATGGGTTGTGTGAAGATTACCTCACTTGCGACATATGCCTTCAATGCGATTATGCCTCTAAGTCGCGCCTCGACACGTGGGAGATATAGTCGCATCGAGGGTGTTACAAAGAACCCCTTCTTTGACTGATCTATTTTGAAATCCTTCAAAAACATGTCAAGGTGTGCGTTCTTTGAAAGTATCATCAGGCGTCTTGATCTATCTCTATAGATCTTGATGCCCAATTTGTAAGCAGCTTTATCCTGGTCTTCCTTTGAAAATCACTCTTCAAACAACCATTTATGCTTTCCAGAAATTCTACATTATTTCAGATCAACAATATGTCATCCACATATACTTATCATAAATGTTGTAGTGCTCCCACTCACTTTCTTGTAAATACAAGTTTCTAGCAAACATTGTATAAACCTAAAAGCTTTGATCACTCTATCAAAGCATATATTCCGACTCCGAGATGCTCGCTCTAGTCCATAGAAGGATCGCTGGAGCCAACATTCCTTTTAGTATCCTTACGATCGACAAAACTTTGATTGTATCACATACAACTCTTTCTTACGAAAACTGGTAAGAGAACTTGTTTTTGACATCCATCTGTCAGATTTCATAATCGAAAAATACAGCTAATGCTAACATGATTCCGACGGACTTAAGCATCGCTACGGGTGAGAAATTCTCATCGTAGTCAACTCCTTGAACTTGTGAAAAGACTCTTTCCCACGAGTCGAGCTTCATAGACGGTAACATTACCGCCCACGTCTGTCTTCTTCTTAAAGATCCATTTATCTCAGTGGCTCGCCGATCATCGGGCAAGTCCACCAAAGTCCATACTTTGTTCTGATACATGGATCCTATCTCAGATTTCATGGCTTCTAACCATTTGTCGGAATACGGGCCCACCACCGCTTCTCCATAGCTCGTAGGTTCATTGTTGTCTAACAACATGATACCTAAGACAGGATTACCGTACCACTCAGGAGTAGTACATATCCTTGTCGACCTACGAGGTTCGATAGCAACTTGATCCGAAGCTTCATGATCACTATCATTAACTTCCTATTCAACAGACGTAGGTGCCACAGAAAACATCTTTCTGTGTTGCATCACTCTCTGGTTGAAGTAAAGGTTCGACAACCTCATCAAGTTCTATCTTCCTCCCACTCAATTCTTTCCAGAGAAACTCCTTCTCGAGAAAGGACCCGTTCTTAGAGACAAACAATTTGCCCTCGGATCTGAGATAGAAGGTATACCCAACTGTCACCTTTGGGTATCCTATGAAGATGTGTTTGTCCGCTTTTGGGTTCGAGCTTCTCCGACTAAAGCCTTAAGCATCGCAGCCCCAAACATTAAGAAACGACAATTTTGGTTTCTTGCCAAACCAATGTTCACACGACGTCGTCTCAACAGACTTAGATGGTGTCCTATCTAAAGTGAATGCAGCTATCTCTAATGCATAACCTCAAAATAATAGCGGTAGATCAGTAAGAGACATCATAGATCGCATCATATCTCATAAGGTTCGATTATGACGTCCGAACACACCATTACACTGTGGTGTTCCAGGTGGCTTCAACTGCGAAACAATTCCACAATGTCTTAAGTAATTGCCAAACTCATAACTCAGAAATTCTCATCGATCAGATCGTAGGAATTTAATCTTCTTGTTATGATGGTTCTTAACTTCACTCTGAAACCGCTTGAACTTTTTAAATGTTTCAGACTTGTGCTTCATTAAGTAAATATACCTATATCTACTCAAATCATCAGTGAAGATGAGAAAATAGCGATATCCACCGCACGCTTCAATTCTCATTGGATCACACGCATCAACATGTATGATTTCCAACAAGTCACTTGCCCGTTTCATTGTACCTTAAAACGGGGTCTTAGTCATCCTGCCCATGAGGCATGGCTCGCCTGTGTCAAGCGATTGGAAATCAAGTGACTCCAAACATCCATCGACACGGAGTTTCTTCATGCATCTTACGCCAATATGACCTAAGCGGCTGTGCCACAAGAAAGTGGTACTAAACTCTACATCGTTTGGCGTGAACATGTGTATTACCACGACTGAGATTCACTGAACCATTCACATAGGGTGCATGACCATGAAAGGTATTATTCATGTAAACAGAATAACCATTATTGTGTAACTTAAATGAATAACCGTATTGCAATGAACATGATCTAATCATATTCATGCTCAACGTAGACACCTGATAACATTTATCTAGGTTCAATACTAATCCCGAAGGCAGATGGAGCGTGCGATGGTGATCTCATCAACCTTGGGAACACTTCCAACACACATCGTCACCTCACCCTTAGCCAGTCTCCGTTTAGTTCGTAGCTTTTGCTTCAAGTCACCAATAATAGCAACTGAACCGGTATCCAATACCCAGGTGCTACCAGGAGTACTAGTGAGGTACACATTAATAACACGTATATACTTTGTTGAAGTTGCCAGCCTTTTTATCTACCATGCATTTGGGGTAATTCCGCTACCAGTGACCGTTCCCCTTACAATAGAAGCACTTAGTCTCGGGTTTGGGTTCAACCTTGGGTTCCTTCACTGGAGCGGCAACTGGTTTGCCATCCATGAAGTTTCCCTTCTAGCCCTTGCCCTTCTTGAAACCAGTGGTCTTGTTAAACCATCAACACTTGATGCTCCTTCTTGATTTCTACCTTTTGCGGTCTTAAGCACCGCGAACAGCTCCGGGATCAACTCCATCCCTTGCATGTCATAGTTCATCACGAAGATCTAGTAGCTTAGTGATAGTGGCTAGAGAACTCTATCAATCACTATCTTATTTGGAAGTTTAACTCCCACTTGATTTAAGTGATTGTAGCACCCAGACATTCGAAGCACATGCTCACTAGCTGAGCTATTCTCCTCCATCTTGTTGGCAAAAGAACTTGTCAGAGGTCTCATACCTCTCAACACGGGCATGAGCCTGAAATCCCAATTTCAGCTCTTGGAACATCTCATATGTCTTATGGCGTTCAAAACATCATTGGAATCCCGATTCTAAGCCGTAAAGTATGGTGCACTAAACTATCAAGTAGTCATCAGGATGTGTCTGTCAGGTGTTCACAACATCCATAGACGATGTTGTAGGGGTTTGCACATCGAGCGGTGCATCAAAGACGTAAGCCTTCTGTGTAGCAGTGAGGACACTCCTCGGACTACGGACCCAATCCGCATCATTGCTTACAATATCTTTCAACTTAGTCTTTCTCTAGGAACGTATTGAAACAGGGAGCTACAACGTGAGCTATTTATCTACAACATATTTGCAAAGACAATTTAGACTATGTTCATGATAATTAAGTTCATCTAATCAAATTATTTAATGAACTCCCACTCAGATAGACATCCCTCTAGTCATCTAAGTGAAACATGATCCGAGTCAACTAGGCCGTGTCCGATCATCACATGAGACGGACTAGTCAACATCGGTGAACATCTTCATGTTGATCGTATCTTCTATACGACTCATGCTCGACCTTTCGGTCTTCCGTGTTCCGAGGCCATGTTTGTACATGCTAGGCTCGTCAAGTCAACCTAAGTGTTTCGCATGTGTTCCGAGGCCATGTATGTACATGCTAGGCTCGTCAACACCCGTTGTATTCGAACGTTAGAATCTATCACACCCGATCATCACGTGGTGCTTCGAAACAACGAACCTTCGCAATGGTGCATAGTTAGGGGGAACACTTTTCTTGAAATTATTGCGAGGGATCATCTTATTTAAGCTACCGTCATTCTAAGCAAATAAGATGTAAAACATGATAAACATCACATGCAATCAAATAGTGACATGATATGGCCAATATCATTTTGCTCCTTATGATCTCCATCTTCGGGGCTCCATGATCATCGTTGTCACCGGCATGACACCATGATCTCCATCATCGTGTCTTCTTGAAGTTGTCTCGTCATCTATTACTTCTACTACTATGGCTAACGCTTTAGCAATAAATTAAAGTAATTACATGATGTTTATGTTGACACGCAGGTCATAAATAAATTAAGACAACTCCTATGGCTCCTGCCGGTTGTCATACTCATCGACATGCAAGTCGTGATTCCTATTACAAGAACATGATCAATCTCATACATCACATATATCATTCATCACATCCTTTTGGCCATATCACATCACATGGCACATTCTGCAAAAACAAGTTATACGTCCTCTAATTGTTGTTGCAAGTTTTTACGTGGCTGCTATAGGTTTCTATCAAGAACGTTTCTTACCTACGCCAAAACCACAACGTGATATGCCAATTTCTATTTACCCTTCATAAGGACCCTTTTCATCAAATCCGATCTGACTAAAGTGGGAGAGACAGACACCCTCTAGCCACCTTATGCAACTAGTGCATGTCAGTCGGTGGAACCAGTCTCATGTAAGAGTACTTGTAAGGTCGGTCCGGGCCGCTTCATCCCACGATGCCGCCGAATCAAGATAAGACTAGTAACGGCAAGTAAATTGACAAAATCGACGTCCACAATAACTTGTGTTCTACTCGTGCATAGAAACTACGCAGAGACCTAGCTATGATACCACCGTTGGGGATCGTAGCAGAAAATTAAAATTTTCTACGCATCACCAAGATCAATCTATGGAGTAATCTAGCAACAAGGGGAAGGAGAGTGCATCTAGATACCCTTGTAGATCGCTAAGCGGAAGCATTGCAAGAACGCGGATGAAGGAGTCGTACTCGCAGCGATTCAGATCGCGGTTGATTCCGGTCTAAGCGCCGAACAACGGCGCCTCCGCGTTCAACACACGTGCAGCCCGTGACGTCTCCCACGCCTTGATCCAGCAAGGGGAGAAGGAGAGGTTGGGGAAGACTCCATCCAGCAGCATCACGATGGCGTGGTGGTGGTGGAGGAGCGCGGGACTCCAGCAGGGCTTCGCCAAGCACTACGAGAGACGAGGAGGGAGAGGGGTAGGGCTGCACCAAGAGAGAGATCGAATTGTATCTTGGGAAGCCCCCATACCTCAAGTATATATAGGGGGAGGGGAGGGGGCTGCGCCCCCTCTAGGGTTCCCACCCCAAGGGGTGCAGCAGCCCTAGATCCCATCTAGGGTGGCGGCCACAAGGGGGAGAGGGGGAGGCGCACCTGGGGTGGGCCTTAGGGCCCATCTGCCCTAGGGTTTGGCCCCCTTCCCTCTTGGAGGCGCCTTGCACTACTAGGGAAAAGGCTAGCAGCAGCGCGGGTTTTAGGCTTATCAGCAGTGCGGGTACCCGCGCTACCAATAAGGCGCTACAGCTAACTCTTAGTAGTAGCGCTGCCTGTACCCGCGCTACCACTATTGACTATAGCAGCAGTGCTTTTCAGGAACGCGCTACTATTACTTAGCTGTAGCGATTTCCCGGTCCAGCGCTACTGTTATATCTTTCACCATTTCCCCATTCCGGCTTCGATAAACTGCAATTTCCAGATACTAGGTACTACTAGATATCAATTTCATAAAGCATTATAGGTACTAGGTAGTACTCCCTCGGTTCGAAATTACTCGTCGTGGTTTTAGTTCAAATTTGAACTCAAACCATGACGAGTAATTTGGAACCGAGGGAGTACTAGATAACAATTTCATATATACTCAACATGCATCCTCAAGCAGTACAAGGTGACATCGACGACAATCATCATATTTAGTTCTAGATGATATCGACGATGATCATCATATGTAGTTCTACATGATATCGACGACGATCATCATATGTACTTCTAGATGATATAGCCACATACACATATGTAGTTCTAGATGATATCGACGACGATCATCATCCTCAAGCCTGGGCGGTGGGTGTTCCTGATAGTAATTAGGATGGCCTGTCCAGCACGAAGATTCTTGCCAACGAGGAATCTCTTCCACCCAACCGAGTTCAAGTGTGTGCGACCATCTGTGCCCATGCGGTAAGTACATGTGGTGACGGAGCCCCTTGCGGTAAGGCGTAGTCCAACTGAGCCTTCTTCATCAGGCTCGATACCACAACTCACAGATAGGTTCTTTGGTAATCTCTAAATAAGAAAAACATATCAATTAATAAATAGCCTAAGCATGTGATCTGACTCTACACTAAAGTATATCATCGACTAGATTCCACAAAGCATATCATTGGACTCTACACTAAGCATATCATCGGATTCACTAAGCATATAATCAGATAATTTGCATTTGTAAGTATAACAATAAAGCATATATATATCATCAAATTACTACATGCAGTACGTATAACATACCATTTCATGCCGATCGACCATGGTACTTGTCAGGCGGGTCACGAATGGCACCCCGACAAAGTCATCACGTGGCGGAATTATGTCCCATAGGTTGCACACCTCCTCCTCGCTCAGCCTCATTCTTTGAGCTATGATGGCTTCATGAAGTGGGTTCTCATCATCTTCATTGAGTGGGTCCTCATTATATTCATCATCTTCGTCATCTTCATCATCTTCCACCAGGTTGATATAAATGACAACCAGCTTGGGTCTTTCTGCTCTGAAGGAGAATATGATCAACTCACCACTAGTAAGACGCATGCGAGCGAGGAAACGGGCCCATCCATCTCCTCCAATCTATGACATATTGCGTCCTTTCTCGACCTCCATAGTGTATGGCCCCCCAGGAGCCTCAAATGTCACAGTGTCTCCTGTCAGCTTGTTGAATTTCAACCTCACATTGCATGGGACGGTCTGTGTAAGAAAAGCAAAATGACACAATGCAGTAATGCCAACACTAAAACTAAAATAGTTGTTACATTTCATCTAATTTCTTACCACCGCATGACGAAAACTCGGATGGAAGTAGATGCCGAACAGCTTGCCAGTTGCAAGGCTGCTGGCGCACCTTGACTTGCACAGTCGACATAGTGGTGCTGGTGGTGGCGCCATTTTACTAAATCAACTAAATCAAAATGTCTAAATCAACTAGCCTACTAAATCAACTAGACTACTAAATAAACTAAATCAAAATGTTCTAAATCAACTAAATCAACTAGCCTACTAAATCAACTGAATCATATCAACTAAATCGACTAAATCAACTAGCATACTAAATCAACTAGCATACTAAATCAACTAAATCAAAATGTTACATATGAAAGCCTACTAAATCAAAATGTATCAGGGAGGAGGGACAAGGAGGGGCGACTCGAGGAGGGAGAAGATAGTAGGACGGAGGAGGAAGGCGAAGCGAGGAGGGGCCGGCCGGCGGCGAGTGGAGGGAGGACGGATCGAGGAGGAAGGCGGAGCGAGGAGGGGGCGGCCAGCGGCGAGTGGAGGTAGGACGGAGGAGGAGGCCAGTACCGAGTCCAGCAAGGAGGATGAGGCGACAGCGGCGCAGATCGGGCGAGGGGCGACGGGGGAGGACCGGTGGTGCGGGGGGTGAGGAGGAGACCGTGAGTGTGTGTGAGTGTGATCTGTGGATGAGGCTAGTGAGCTCTGTAGTTAATTTAGCAGTAGCGATTATTGCCTGGATGCGCTGCTGCTACGTTACGTAGAGGTAGCGCTGTCTATTTTAATGCGCTGTTGCTATAACTGGCCTCGCGGCGGCGTCGTGAGAATTTTAGCAGTAGCGCCGCTTGGAGTGCACGTGCTACTGATAAACTTGTTTCAGCAGCAAGTTTCCACATCCCGCGCTACTGCTACTTAGCAGCAGCGCCTGATTTTATAGCGCGCTGCTGGTAAGATTCTGTGTATAGGCTTTTCCCTAGTAGTGTTGGGCCTTGGTGGGAGGCGCCCCGGCCCACCTAGGGGCTGGTCCCTTCCCACTATTGGCCCATGTAGGCCTCCGGGGCTGGTGGCACCACCTGGTGGACCCCCGGGACCCTCCCGGTGGTCCCGGTATGTTACCGATAGCACCCGAAACCTTTCCGGTGACCAAAACGGGACTTCC
Source organism: Triticum monococcum (assembly GCA_034509565.1). Lineage (NCBI taxonomy): Eukaryota > Viridiplantae > Streptophyta > Magnoliopsida > Poales > Poaceae > Triticum > Triticum monococcum. Next base: position 283,194,194 of record CM067841.1, on the reverse strand, counting down.
CATATATCAATCTTTACCTCCGGACCATTCCGTAACTCCTCGTGACGTCCGGGATCTCATATGGGGACTCCAAACAACATTCGGTAACCGTGTACATACTTTCCCTATAACCCTAGCATCATCGAACCTTAAGTGTGTAGACCCTACAGGCTCGGGAGTCATGGAGACATGGCCGAGACAACTCTCCGGTCAATAACCAATAGCGGGATTTGGATACCCATGTTGGCTCCCACATGCTCCACGATGATCTCATTGGATGAACCACGATGTCAAGGATTCAATCAATCCCGTATACAATTCCCTTTGTCTAGCGGTATAGTACTTGCCCGAGATTCGATCGTCGGTATCCCGATACCTTGTTCAATCTCGTTACCAGCAAGTCTCTTTACTCGTTCCGTAACAAATCATCCCGTGATCAACTCCTTGGTCACATTGTGCACATTATGATGATGTCCTACCGAGTGGGCCCAGAGATACCTCTCCGTTACACGGAGTGACAAATCCCAGTCTCGATTCGTGCCAACAAACAGACACTTTCGAAGATATCCATAGTGCACCTTTATAGCCACCCAGTTACGTTGTGATGTTTGGCACACCCAAAGCACTCCTACGGTATCCGGGAGTTGCACAATCTCATGGTCTAAGGAAACGATACTTTACATTAGAAAAGCTTTAGCATACGAACTACACGATCTTGTGCTAGGCTTAGGATTGGGTCTTGTCCATCACATCATTCTCCTAATGATGTGATCCTGTTATCAACGACATCCAATGTCCATGGTCAGGAAACCGTAACCATCTATTGATCAACGAGCTAGTCAACTAGAGGCTTACTAGGGACATGGTGTTGTCTATGTATCCACACATGTATCTGAGTTTCCTATCAATACAATTCTAGCATGGATAATAAACGATTATCATGAACAAGGAAATATAATAATAACCAATTTATTATTGCCTCTAGGGCATATTTCCAACAATTTGCCCCCCCCTTTGTTAAACAATCCTACAGTAATAGTGTCCTGAACATTCTAGTGTAGTTTTCAACATATTATAAGACAATGATATTAAAAGTGGTTGTTTATATATCATTTGACTGAATACAAGGAAGATCGACCACTTTTTAGTATATGTCATTAGATTTTCATCCAACAGCCATTGTTTTCCTCTCGACGATGTGTATTGGTTAGGTTGAAAGTGGTGTGCTCATGAGTTGGGCTCCAATTCACAAGTCTATTACAAATCTCAAAAAATGTGGATAAAACATGCTAGTAAAAGAAACAAAAAAATAAAAAAGTTAATATAGTAAACATAATTTATTGATATTATCTCGATGGAAAAATAAAACAAAAATATATATAATACACTACTGCAGGATGCTGCTAACGCGACACTACGATCAGAGGCCCTTCGAAAAAACTGTGTGTGATACAATAATAAAAAACAGTGGTGTAAAAAAACTATCAAAAAAGGTGCAAAACGTTTGCGATGACGGATGCATCAAACATGGTTCAGATTTTGGTTGCCTGTGTGATGCAGGGCATACGGTTCATTTCAATGAACTGTTTGCGATGAGGAAGAAGAACAGAAATGGGCAGCCAGATAAAGGCGTGTGCGATATACGGCATATAGTTCACTCGGATTAACTGTTTGTGATGAGGCGGAACAACAGAAACAGACAGCTACATAAAGGTGTGTGCGATTGAGGGCATCGCTTTAGAAGGATTAACTGTTTGAGATTAGGCAACAGAACAGAAACAGTCAGCCACATCAAACTGTTTGCGATTGATCGCATACATTTCACATGGATGAATTGTTTGCGATTAGCCACAACAAATAGAAATAGTTAGACAGATCAACGTGTGTGCGCTAGATGGGCACACATTCTAATTAAAAGAAGCGTGCGCGATGGTAATAATGAGCGCGCATGGTTCTTTGAACAAGACGTGTGCTGACATTGCCTATTGCGATGCACCCTATGGTGCTAACACCACGTAGGCGGCCGAGAAAGCGTGCCCATGTTACGCCTTCCAGGAATAGTGCCGCACTTAGAACCGTCAATAAATTTTGAGCCTGCGTCCCGTCACATTCCAAATTATTGCCATGCTATATTTAATTGTAAACCAGTTCACACTGATCAAAACCTGAACAGTTTCACACTTATGAGCGTATTAGTACTCGTTTATAAATACTACTACTCCAAGTTGACTGCACATTCCTCCTCAACTCCTCATCCGGAAAAACAAATAAGTCATTCATCATTGTTCCCTTGCATCTGCCATGGCCAGCGTGAGTTCTGGTTCGAGAGATTGCCACCGGGGAGAGGCGAGCATGGAAGCGGAAGCACAAGAGATGTCCCGCCGCACTGCGAAAGTAGACGGCATGTCCCGCTACGCGGCCATAGCAGCACAGAGGTCTCGCCGCACCGCCGAAGCAGCACGGAGGTCCCGCCGCGCCGTCGATGCAGCAGACTGGTCCGGCCACGCCGCGGAAGCTGAAGAGATGTCCCGCCGCGCCGCAAATGTAGCAGATATATCCTCCCGCGCCGCGGTGGCTTGGGAAAATGTCTCGCGGGCAGGCAAGGACTCCTACAGGCGCATGCATGCGATCGTCCATAGCCAGATGAATTAGATCTCCGGCTGGTCGAGGTTGTAGGACGACATGAAAGCCTCTTTTGAACAGGCTACTGGCGTCATCCGGCAACTAAATGAGAGCAATGCGAAGCTCCTGGCCGAGCGCGACCTGCTGAGGGCGAAGATTGTCGAAAGTGCAGAGCAGCAGGAGGAGACCACTGCCTTGTTGAAGAGGGACGGCGTCATCGTCGAGAAACTTATGGACGAGAATGCCATGCTGCGCATCGAGCGTAAAAGGCTGGTGGAGGAATGTGTGGATGCTCTCAAGCAGCATCTTGAGGGCAAGAAAGAGCTCATCGCCACTCGCCGCGGAGACTAGTTCCCGCGGCCTACAGCAACGCAACAAGAAAGTAGAGATCAACGAGCTAGATCGTTATCTTCCTTCTTCTTTTGCCCTTATGTATTTCCGGCGTTGTCGCATGTGGCTTTTTTTAATTATGTTCCTAAATATGTAAGATAATTATTATCCACTATCATCGTCCTTATATTCAATGCTTGCTATAAGTCGTGGTCGATGCTATATAGGTCCGTTGGATCTTACATCAAGATCCATGCAAAACTTTATTTTTCAGATTTTCATTTTTCTCTCTTGAATCTTAGTCCAGTGAGACATAGCCACGCCGTGAAACAGGGGCTCAGACGCCATTAATGGAGACGTTGGGAGGGAGGTGCGCGACGGATAGAGGCCAAAGGGCTCTTCTCCCGGTGAGCACGCGTAGGGGGTCTGATCGCACGCCTCCCGTACTCAAGTAACTGCCCCGTACGACACCTACTAGCCAATAAAAAAAGGGGACGCGTGGCGACACGTAATTGGTAAGTAGAACGCCCATGGTTTCAATAATACTCGTGTTTCCGATTTGTAACTTGATAGCACTTGTTCCAAAATGACTTTGTTGATTGTTAATGTGTGCGCCTTCGCAAATCGGATAGAAAATTACCACAACATGTTGGTGCCATGTCATGACACCATGCCAAGTTTCATGATTTTCAGGCGTGTTTTGGATTTATAGGAATTAAAAAACGAAGTTTCTCAATCTTTCCGGCCAAGCCACGACGCCCAGATGTTTGAATTTCATTCTTATTTCTTGCATGGGACCTAGAAATTCATCCAAGGACACATGTGATTTTTAAACCAATTTTGGTGCACTGGAGCATGTGCTTGTAGTTCAAATTTGAATTATGCATATTAAATGCCCAGAGATTCAATTAATGTATAAAAAGGCCAAACGAACCAAGAATAATTCCAAAATTTAGGACGATACTTCTATTTGGTCTAATCTGCTCGTGTAAAAAAATTAAGGTGGGAGAAGGCAATGTACGTACGTATGTGTGGCGTTCATTTTATTCGTGGCTACGTATCACTTTGAAGAAGAAACACATCCCCGCTCCTAGCCCCCGCTTCTAGACCCGCAGTGGCCACTTCGGCCCCGGCGTCCACAGCCACCAAGCCTGCCGGTGGCCACTCCAGCCCCGGTGCACACATTCTTGCCGTCCTCCAATGCACTACACCTCCTTGTCATGCAACATGGCTCTAGCCGACCTCAACTTCGACATGGACAAGATTTTGCAATGGAAGTTTGGAGGAAATGGGGAGTTCCATGTAACGCCCTCGATTCAATCGTACACTTACCATACACGCAAATGTGTACGATCAAGATCAAGGACTCACGGGAAGATATCACAACACAACTCTAGACACAAATTAAAATAATACAAGCTTTATGTTACAAGCCAGGGGCCTCGAGGGCTCGAATACATAAGCTTGAATACACAAGAGTCAGTGGAGGTAACATTATCTGAGTACAGACATGAGTTAAACAAGTTTGCCTTAAGAAGGCTAGCACAAAAGCAACATCGATCGAAAAGGCAAGGCCTCCTGCCTGGGAGCCTCCTAACTACTCCTGGCCGTCGGCAGTCTCCACGTAGTGGTATGCATCGGCGGTGGCATCTGGCTCCTGGGCTTCGACATCTGGTTGCATCAATCGGAAAGAATAAGAAAGGGGGAAAAGGAGGAGCAAAGCAACCATGAGTACTCATCCAAAGTACTCGCAAGCAAGGATCTACACTATATATGCAAGTTTATCAAATGAAGGTTGTATATGTGGACTGGGCTGCAGAAATGCCAGAATAGAGAGAAGGCCTAGTCCTATCGAAGACTAGCATCTTCTGGAAAATCACCATCTTGCAGCAATAGGAGGGAGTAGAGTAGCATAAAGTAAAGTAGTAGAAGTGTTATCAACCTCGGCCAGAGATCCTTTCTCGACTCCCAGCGAGAAAGCAATCCCAGAGCCATACTATCCAATTATCATCTCCATTTCTCATCACAATCCATTTTCATCACAGGTATCCAGTTCTAGTTGTATCGATCGGGATACAACTCCAAGTGTCCGTTATCGTAGGACAGGCTATCGATAGATGTTTTCTTCCCTGCAGGGGTGCACCAACTTATCCACCACGCTCGCTTAACTCCGGCTGGACACACTTTCCTGGTTCATGCCCAGCCTCGGCCAAACAATACGCCGCAACCCGACCTAGGCTTAATAGAGAGGCCAGCACGCCGGACCAAAACCTATGCCCCCAGGGGTCATGGGCCATCTCCCCGGGAACTCCTGCACGTTGCGTACGCGGCCGGTGAGCAGACCTAGCTACCTCCTTCAACAAGGCAGGCGCTTACGCAGTCCAACCCGGCGCGCGCTGCTCAGTCGCTGACGTCTATTAAGCTTCGGCTGATGTATACGACGCAGAACGCCCATACTATGCCCACGTGATGGTTAGTGCTATCAGGCCAGAGGCCCCTTGGATCAAATATCCAAATCGTAGTGGATTAGGAACGCGCGGTAACAAGCAGAGACTCATGAAAGATGTGACCCCGTTGCCCCGTCTCGAGGACTTGCGGCAAGGGCTAGGAATGCCCGACCACGCCTCGTAATTATCTCACGGGCACCTTCCAGGTCCGCCCGACTCCACATCACTCGCAATTAAGCTCGTGCGGGTACCCCTCAGGGCCAACCCGTCTTTAGTAACAGGGTCCAGTGCAAAGTCATAGTAACCATAGTAACCGTGTGTCTAACACCAAGGGGGAAAATGTAACATCCCAAAATTCTAAATTTTGGAATGTTATAATAAATAGATAGATTGATTGTTTGTTTGATTGTTGTGTGATTGATTGAGTGAAATTCGAAACTTTTTGGAAGTTAAATGAGAGGGAATAAAAGGACTTTCCCAAACCTTCACCTTTTGCATTTTGATCTCCGTGAATTCAAAGTCTTTTCAAATACAAAACCCTAGAGAGAAGATGACATGACTTCTTCCATTACAATAAATGAAAGGGGTGTTTGAAAATATTTGAATTTCATTTGGAAAATATTTTCCAATTTAGAAACTTTATGCAACTCAATGATTTTCACGAGAGAAGATAAAATGACTTCTTCAAAACATATGAAATATGAGTTGGGAGTTTCAAAGAAACTCAAATTTAAAATCCATTTGAAATAATTATTTTTTAATTTGGGTTACTTGAGTTTTATTCAAATTATTTTTCTCCAAAAACAAAATACATGGAAAATAGGGTAACATGATTCCCTACAATAGAAAATTGGAGAAAAATTTATTTGAAATCATTTTGGTATTTTTAAGATGATTTTTATTGGATTCTACTAGACCAGTAGCACTCTTTGAATTATCTGAATTCGTGTGGATTTTATTTGGCATTATAAAAATGTCCATGTTGAAGAAAATCTTTTTTTTGCAAATTTTGGTATATTATATGCCTATATAAATTTTTTATTTATTTTGTGTTTTTCTGTTGCCTGGAAAATCTTTATAAAAAAGATAAAATAAAATAAAAATCCGCCGACTGGGCCGGCCCAGCTCCCAGGCCAGGCCACGGCCCAGCCCACGCCACCGCCATCCCCGAGCTCCCGAGCGGGAGACCCGCCGCCGCACGATTCCGCCGCCGCGCCGTGACCGCCTCGGCCTCCGTGCCCCCTCCTCCACGCCTCGACCTCCCTTCCTCCTTTATAAGCGCCGCCTAGATCCCTCTCTCTCCTCTTTTGCCGCCTGCTGCCGCATCACCGTAGCCGGCGCTCACATCTCGCCGCCGCCGGCGAGATTCGCCACACTGCACCGCCGTCGCTGCATCGCCGCCTTGCCGCTGCACCCCACCGCTCGCCTGCGCGCCGCCCGCGCCTTGCCCCGCGCCCGAAGCCAAGGGCGCGCCGGAGCCACCTCGCCTCGCCGCCGCCCGATCCGCCGCCCCTCACCCGACTCCCACCACCGCGGTAAACCGCCGCCGGCGTCGAACCCGTTGCGAACCGGTATAACCGCCGCCGGGTTTTCTCGGTTTTCCTTTTAGTTCATTTTTTTCCAAAAAAACCCTAGGTTTGTTTTTTTCCAGATTTATTTGTTAATGAACGTTTTCTGTTTAGCTAGTTTTAGTGAACGTTTTCATTCTGTAGACCTGTGTAGCGAACGTTCGTTATTTAGTCTTTTTCTTTTTTCTTTTAATTTTAGCCAGGGACCCGTATGTATTTAGTTTCTTCACAGTTTAGTCCCTGATCTTCAATCTATCACAACTTTTTGCTCGTTAGTCCAAATCCAACGAAAGCAACGCTCACGTCTTCGTTATGATCTCCTTTATCCAGTAATCCAACTCAAACATGTTTTTGAAAAGTTTAAAATTTTAATTAGATCAGATTTGAGTTCAAACTTCGTTTGATCATAACTTGAGTTTCGTAGCTCCGTTTGAGTTGATTCTTTTTGCAAATCGAAGCTCTTGACCTAAACTTTATGATAAGGCCAAATTCACATAATTTTGGTACTGTTAGAAATTGTTTTATGTTGCAAGAGCTATTTGCTTGGTTTAGATGTTTTCTGAATCGACTTCTTCGATTTTTTCTGGTCTTTTGAGTGATTGCTTATGTGTGGTTACTATTGCTTGATTTCGATAGATTGACCGGAGTGTGACAAGTAGAGCTATCAAGATTTTTGAGTGCGAATCATCTTCATCAACATTGCAGGCAAGTTCACACTTTGATCATATCCCCTTTTATACCCAGTTTTTATGCATTAGTTTCACCCTCAAACATTGCATGAGTAGGATTGATAACATGTGGGTATTGGGAAGTAGTTGATGAGGTAGGAACCTATTGCCCTGCATTCAAACCTTGGGAGTTACTATTATGTTATGCTTATAGTGCCATGCTATGCTCGTAGACGTGGATTGGGTTTTGAGAGTATTCATGACAGATGTGAGATTGTTAATTAATGGGTTACTTAAGGTGGCAACTTAAACACACATCTGAGTGGATTGAGGTACCTGAGTATTCCAGGATTGCCTATCTAGGCACCTAGGTAGACTAGGATTTCCTGTTTTTTATGGACCGCCACCCAGGCTCAAAGGGATCATGAGATTTTTCATACTAGAAACTTCCGTGTGCAGCCACAAGCTATTATGGGCTCTAGCATAGTTGATTAAGTCGTGCGAACTCTTACAAGGTAGACTAGCAGATGTAGGGGAAAGTAGGTGTAACGGTTTATCCATCGTAAGGTGCTAGCGCTTCTGAAAGACTATGTCTCGGTCATCCATCTTCTCAAACACCATGTAGTGCGAGAAACCAAACGGAGGCGATCGAGTCTTGTGGGGAAAAGTGCGCAAACCTCTGCAGAGTGTATAAACTAATCATGATTAGCCGTGTCCCCGGTTATGGATGTCTTGAGTATCTAGTACCTGGATTATCATGTGAATCTCAACATGTTACTCTAAAATTTAATTTTGTTGGGTTTAATGATGTTACTTAATTGGGATTGAGAATGCTGTCAACCATTCTCAATGTTCAACAACCACCATGATAGTTAAATAAAATGTATTCCTTTGCAGTAGGGAAAAACTGGCTTTTCGCAAAAACCTTATAACCATAGAGCTTTTCCACCAGCCATATATGCATGTAGTGATAGCCATTGTTCATCATTCTCTATGGTGTGAATTTGCCAGTACATTCAATGTACTGGCCCTTTGTGGCTGCAACATCTCATGTTGCAGGATTATCTTACGACGAGTAAGTGATACGTTAGGGTTACGATTTCTACATTCAACTTTGCCGTTGGTGTTGATGGGAATCCACAACCTTGTTACTTCCGCTATTTTGGATTGAGGTAATAGTATCTTACGTTACTTATACATGTGATTTACCTTTGTTATAAATCCTCGAGTACTGTGTGTGTCAGCATACCGATCCAGGGATGACACTTAAGCACAGAGACTTGATCCATTCGGGTCGGGTCGCTACAGAAAACCTGAGGAATCACCCTTGTCGAATTCCCACTCGATGTAAACATCAAGGTGAACATAAGAGGAACCACCCTCAAGGTTCACACTTGAGGGGTTGCACGACAAAGTCGTATCGGAAGTGGTTAAGGAGGAAATTACCCTCGATGACCACGACCGAATAGCTACTCTACAGAGATCTCATCAGGAGTGATGTATGAGGTTCCACCCACGACACTCGATGGTAACTCTGCAGAGTCGAGCAACAAAGGGGCGTGATGTGACGTGAGGTGTCGGGGCCTGGTCTTCGATCCCGTTGATCGGGTCTTCTGATAATCTAGCGGGGCAGTCGGGTCAAGTGGGGGGGGGGTAACTGATGGGTCTCTAACCAACCTATACTAAGCAGTTTAGGATAAGAAGGTAGGTAACAATAGCAGGTTACAATAAACAGGCTATGCAGGAAAATAGGAGCAAACAATAATGGTAGCAAAATCTAATGCATGCATGAGAGAATGGAATGGGCGATATCGGGATGATCAAAGGGGGGGCTTGCCTGGTTGCTCTGGCAAGGAGGGGTCATCGTCGACGTAGTCGATCATAGGGGCAGCATCGGTCTCGGGGTCTATCGGAGAGAAGAGGGGGAAGAAACAGTAAATATAAAGCAAACATAGCATCACAAAGCATAACGTGGCAATATGTTGTGCCGGGTGTGACTTAGCGTATGGCTACACGATATAGGTGAAAGGGGAAAACAACCGGGAATGTTTTCCCGGTTCTGGACCTGTGTCAAACAGATGACTAAAGGGGGAATGTTCCATGTTAAGATAGTTAGAGGCATCTGACATGTATGTGGGTAGCGTAATCAGGTTCGTCTCGTCGTTCTGAGCAACTTTCATGTATAAAGTTTTTCGATCCGAGTTACGGTTTATTTAATATGATATTCTAAAGTTTTTATTAATTTCTGGAATTTAATTATTTATTTCAACATTATCCAGAATAGTAAAGGATGACGTCAGCATGACATCATGCTGACATCAGCAGTCAACTGTGTGGTTGACTGGGTCAACTACGTGTGGGCAACACATGTCATACACTGTTTACACTAATTAGGGTTTAACTATCCTAATTATTGCTTAATTAATTAACACTAGTTAATTAGGTTAATTAAACATAATTAATTAATTAATTTAACTAATTAATTAGTTAATATTTCTATTTATTTATTAAACGTTCTTAGGGGTATGGGCCCCCTAGTCAGTGGCCCAGAGGGCCACCGCGGGGCGGGTGCTGGTGCCCAGCTCGTTTGGGCGCTTGCCCGGTAGACAGGGGCGCCGGCCAGGGGCGAGGCCACGGCGAGGGCGCAGTGGGACGCCGGGCCGGCATGGGTGACGGCAAGCAGCGGCGGCAGGGGGCGGACCCGGGCGGAGCGGCACCAGCAGGCAGCGCAAGCGGGCGGCAACTAGCGGGGGGGGGGGGGGGGGGGCGCCGAGGCTTAGCGCGCTGGAGGGGGGCAGCCGAGCATGGTGAGCACGGCCATGGTCAGGAGCACGGGCGACGCGGCCTACGGCCTACGGCGGCGAATCGAGGAGGGGGAACAGCCGCGGGAGCTCACACAGGAGGTCGTGGGCGACTCGGGAAGGTGTGGGTGGTCGGAGCGACCGAAGATGAGTCAGAGAGGCGGGCCGACGGTGGGTGGTGGTGGTTGCCGAAGCGGACGGGGAGGACTAGCGAAGGAGAGGCGGAGACGGGGAGTCCGACGGGGAAGAGTTGGGGAAGCAGCAAGCGACGGCGTCGAGAGCGTCTCTGGGGCATCGTGGTGGCGGGACTCGGGCGACGGCGTCGGGGCGCCATCGGGGGCGTGCGGCAGAGGGTGGGGAAGTGCTACGTCTTGAGCTTGCATTGGTTTTCCCCGAAGAGGAAGGGATGATGCAGCAAAGTAGCGTAAGTATTTCCCTCAGTTTTTGAGAACCAAGGTATCAATCCAGTAGGAGCCCACGCTCAAGTCCCTCGTACCTGCACAAAGCGATAGCTACTCGCAACCAACGCGATTAGGGGTTGTCAAGCCCTTCATGGTCACTTACAAGAGTGAGATCTGATAGATAGAATATTTTTGGTATTTTTGATATAAAGATGCAAAGTAAAAAGTAAAGCAAAGTAAATAGCAAAACAATATAAAAGTGATGGAGATTGATATGATGAGAATAGACCCGGGGGCCATAGGTTTCACTAGTGGCTTCTCTCAAGAGCATAAGTATTCTACGGTGGATGAACAAATTACTGATGAGCAATTGATAGAATTGAGCACAATTATGAGAATATCTAGGCATGATCATGTATATAGGCATCACGTCCATGACAAGTAGATCAAAACGATTCTGCATCTACTACTATTACTCCACTCATCGACCGCTATCTAGCATGCATCTAGAGTATTAAGTTAAAAACAGAGTAACGCCTTAAGCAAGATGACATGATGTAGAGAGATAAATTCATGCAATATGAAATAAACTCCATCTTGTTATCCTCGATGGCAATGATACAATACGTGCCTTGCTACCCCTTCTGTCACTGGGTAAGGACACCGCAAGATCGAACCCAAAGCTAAGCACTTCTCCCATGGCAAGAACTACCAATCTAGTTGGCCAAACCAAACGGATAATTCGAAGAGACTTGCAAAGATAACCAATCATGCATAAAAGAATTCAGAGAAGATTCAAATATTATTCATAGATAGACTTGATCATAAACCCACAATTCATCAGTCTCAACAAACACACCGCAAAAAGAAGATTACATCGAATAGATCTCCACAAGAGAGGGGGAGAACTTTGTATTGAGATTCAAAGAGAGAGAAGAAGCCATCTAGCTACTAACTATGGACCCGAAGGTCTGAGGTAAACTACTCACACTTCATCGGAGGGGCTAGGATGATGTAGAAGCCCTCCGTGATGACGGCCCTCTTCCGGCGGAGCTCCGGAACAGGCCCCAAGATGGGATCTCGTGGATACAGAAAGTTGCGGCGGTGGAATTAGGTTTTTTGGCTCCTCTTCTGATCATTTGGGGGTACATGTGTGTATATAGGAGGAAGGAGTACTTTGGTGGAGCACCGAGGGGCCCACGAGGCACGGGGGCGCGCCCTAGGGGGGGCGCCCCCCACCCTCGTGACCACCTCTTTGATCCCTTGCAGTAGGGTCCAAGTCTCCTGGATCACGTTCAGTGAGAAAATCATGTTTCCGAAGATTTTATTCTGTTTGGACTCCGTTTGATATTCTGTTTATCCGAAACACTGAAATAGGCAAAAAAACAGCAATTCTGGGCCGCGCCTCCGGTTAATAGGTTAGTCCCAAAAATAATATAAAAGTGGAAAATAAAGCCCAATATAGTCCAAAACAGTAGATAATATAGCATGGAGCAATAAAAAATTATAGATACGTTGGAGACGTATCAGGCATCCCCAAGCTTAATTCCTGCTCGTCCTCGAGTAGGTAAATGATAAAAAGAGAATTTTTGATGCGGAGTGCTACGTGGCATAATTTCAATGTAAATATTCTTAATTGTGGTATGAATATTCAGATTAGAAAGATTCAAGACAGAAGTTTATATTGACATAGAAAATAATAATACTTCAAGCATACTAACAAAGCAATTATGTCTTCTCAAAATAACATGGTGAAAGAAAGTTATCCCTACAAAATCATATAGTCTGGCTATGCTCCATCTTCCCCACACAAAGTATTTAAATCATGCACAACCCCGATGACAAGCCAAGCAATTGTTTCATACTCTAACTTTTTCAAAACTTTTTCAATCTTCACGCAATACATAAGCGTGAGCCATGGATATAACACTATAGGTGGAATAGAATGGTGGTTGTGGAGAAGACAAAAAGGAGAAGATAGTCTCACATCGACTAGGCGTATGAACGGGCTATGGAGATGCCCATCAATAGATATCAATGTGAGTGAGTAGGGATTGCCATGCAACGGATGCACTAGAGCTATAGATGTATGAAAGCTCAACAAAAGAAACTAGTGGGTGTGCATCCAACTTGCTTGCTCACAAAGACCTAGGGCAATTTGAGGAAGCCCATCATTGGAATATACAAGCCAAGTTCTATAACGTAAAATTCCCACTAGTATATGAAAGTGACAACATATGAGACTCTCTATATGAAGAACATGGTGCTACTTTGAAGCACAATATATGAGACTCGCTATATCATGGTGCTACTTTGAAACACAAGTGTGAAAAAAGGATAGTAGCATTGCCCCTTTTTTATTTTTTTTTATTTTTTTGGGCCTTCTTTTTTTTCTTTGGCCTTTCCCCTTTTTTTGGGACAATGCTCTGTTGAATGATGATCATCGCACTTCTATTTTACAACTCAATGATTACAACTCGATACTAAAACAAAGTATGACTCTATATGAATGCCTCCGGCGGTGTGCTGGGGTATGCAATGAATCATGAGTGACAAGTATGAAAGAATTATGAACGGTGGCTTTGCCACAAATACTATGTCAACTACATGATCATGCTAAGCAATATGACAATGATGGATGTGTCATGAGGAACTAGATGGTGGAAAGTTGCATGGCAATATATCTCGGAATGGCTATGGAAATGCCATAATAGGTTGGTATGGTGGCTGTTTTGAGGAAGGTATATGGTAGGTGTATGATAACGGCGAAAGTTGCGCGGTATTAGAGAGGCTAGGAAGGGTGGAAGGGTGGGAGTGCGTATAATCCATGGACTCAACATTAGTCATAAAGAACTCATATACTTATTGCAAAAATTTAGAAGTTATCAAAGCAAAGTATTACACGCATGCTCCTAGGGGGATAGATTGGTAGGAAAAGACCATCGCTCGTCCCCGACTGCCACTCATAAGGAAGACAATCAATAAATAAATCATGCTCCGACTTCATCACATAACGGTTCACCATACGTGCATGCTACGGGAATCACAAACTTCAACACAACTATTCTTTAAATTCACAACTACTCAACTAGCATGACTTTAATATTATCACCTCCATATCTCAAAACAATTATTATGCTTCAATCTTTTCTTAGTATTCAACACACTCAAAAGAAGGTTTCACAAATCTTGAATACCAAGCATATTGTTATTAGGCAAATTACCATGCTATTAAGAGATTCTCAAATTAATTTAAGTGAAGCATGAGAGATCAATAGTTTCTTTAAAACATATCCACCACCGTGCTGTAAAAGATCTAAGTGAAGCACATAGAGCAAAATTATCTAGCTCAAAAGATATAAGTGAAGCACATAGAGCAAAATTATCTAGCTCAAAAGATATAATTGAAGCACATAGAGAAAAATTATCTAGATCAAAAGATATAAGTGAAGCACATAGAGCAAAATTATCTAGCTCAAAAGATATAAGTGGAGCACATAGAGCAAAATTATCTAGCTCAAAAGATATAAGTGAAGCACCTAGAGCATTCTATCAATTTTAATTCATGTATGGATTTCTCAAAAGGTGTGTACAGCAAGGATGATTGTGGCATACTAACAAACAAAGACACAAATAATACAAGACGCTCCAAGCAAAACACATATCACGTTGGTGAATAAAAATATAGCTCCAAGTAAATTACCGATGGAAGTGGACGAAAGAGGGGATGCCTTCCGGGGCATCCCCAAGCTTTGACTTTTTGGTGTCCTTGGATTATCTTGGGGGTGCCATGGGCATCCCCAATCTTAGGCTCTTGCCACTCCTTGTTCCATGATCCATCAAAAGAATTCACCCAAAACGTGAAAACTTCACAACACAAAACTCAAAATAGAAAACTCGTGAGCTCCATTAGCGAAAGAAAACAAAAGACCACTTCAAGGTACTGTAATGAACTCATTCTTTACTTATATTGGTGTTAAACCTACTGTATTGCAACTTCTCTATGGATTATAAACTATTTTACTAGCCATAGATTCATCAAAATAAGCAAACAACACAGGAAAAACAGAATCTGTCAAAAACAGAACAGTCTGTAGTAATCTGTAGCTAGCGCAAGCTCTGGAACCCCAAAAATTCTAAAATAAATTTCTGGACGTGAGGAATTTATTTATTAATCATCTTCAAAAAGAATTAACTAAATATAACTCTTCAAATAAAAATGATAGCATTTCTCGTGAGCGCTAAAGTTTCTGTTTTTTACAGCAAGTTCAACAAGACTTTCCCCGAGTCTTCCCAACGGTTCTACTTGGCACAAACACTAATTAAACACAAAAAACACAACCAAAACAGAGGCTAAATAATTTATGTATTACTAAACATGAGCAAAAAGCAAGGAATAAAAATAAAATTGGGTTGCCTCCCAACAAGTGCTATTGTTTAACGCCCCTAGCTAGGCATAACAAGCAAGGATAGATCTAGGTATTGCCATCTTTGGTAGGTAATTCTTCAATTAGGCATCTACCATCTTTATGAATTTCTTTGTTTTTATTAATTATAAAACATTTAGGCACAAGATCGAAAAATTCATTTGTAATAAATGGTTCTTTAATGACAGCAAAAAGATTGGGATGAATACTTATAGATTTAAGATCAGCAGTTTCCTTACTAGAAGATTCACCCTTATTTTTAGGAACATACATGAGCTTGGCAATTTTAGGAGGACTAGGAGTATTCTTTACGGAAGAAAAATCGGTTCCCAAATTTGTAATGATACCCTTAAGTTTATCAATTCTAGTAGACTCTAAGTTCATCTTCTCATTAACTATGGGTTCCTTTTCCTTAATATTTTTCAAAGTCATTCCTACCTTAGATCCATATTGAGTGATTTGATTGTGGATCTTTTTATCTAGATTTTCAATTGATTCAATAGTAGCAACTTTATTTTCAATAATTTCAAGTCTTTGCATAACATGCTCCAAAGTTAACATGGTTCCATTAACCAAAAGAGGTGGTGAGCCAAATAAATCTAACATAGCATTATAAGAATCAAAAGTATGGCTACCCAAGAAGTTCCCTCCGGTAATGGTATCGAGGATATATCTATTCCAAGGATTAATACCTACATAAAAATTGCGGAGAAGAACTAAGGTACTTCCTCCGTCACAGTTTAGAAGGCACAGTTAAATTTGCGTGCGTTTTCACAATAGACAAGGTTTAGGGCGCATTGCATTTATTTCTAGTAGCTAATTAGTACTCTGATATACTATTTCTATATGCATGCATAGTGTGAATGCTATTTTTACCCATCTCACAACCAATAGATAACCACCTAGGTCCCAGAGAATTTCCAAGCGCGCCTTCTAAACCGTGACGGAGGGAGTAGATTGTTTCCTGGTAGATCTATTTTGAGCATTGCAAATCCTATACCAAGCATCTTTTAGATTTTCTCCCTCCCTTTGTTTAAAATTTAGAACTTCACTCTCGGGAGACAACAGAGAAGACATGAGACTAGCCATGACGACAAGCAAACAAAGAGGCAAACAGAGAGGGAGGATAGAGAGAGAGGGCGAATAAAACAACAAGGGTGAATTGGGGGGCTGAGGAAAACGAGAGGCAAATGGCAAATAATGTAATGCGAGAGATAGAGATTGTGATGGGTACTTGGTATATTGACTTTTTGCGTAGACTCCCCGACAACGGCGCCAGAAATCCTTCTTGCTACGTCTTGAGCTTGCGTTGGTTTTCCCCGAAGAGGAAGGGATGATGCAGCAGAGTAGCGTAAGTATTTCCCTCAGTTTTTGAGAACCAAGGTATCAATCCAGTAGAAGCCCACGCTCAAGTCCCTCGTACCTGCACAAAGCGATAGCTACTCGCAACCAACGCGATTAGGGGTTGTCAAGCCCTTCACGGTCACTTACGAGAGTGAGATCTGATAGATAGAATATTTTTGGTATTTTTGATATAAAGATGCAAAGTAAAAAGTAAAGCAAAGTAAATAGCAAAACAATATAAAAGTGATGGAGATTGATATGATGAGAATAGACCCGGGGGCCATAGGTTTCACTAGTGGCTTCTCTCAAGAGCATAAGTATTCTACGGTGGGTGAACAAATTACTGATGAGCAATTGATAGAATTGAGCATAATTATGAGAATATCTAGGCATGATCATGTATATAGGCATCATGTCCATGACAAGTAGATCGAAACGATTCTGCATCTACTACTATTACTTCACTCATTGACCGCTACCAGCATGCATCTAGAGTATTAAGTTAAAAACAGAGTAACGCCTTAAGCAAGATGACATGATGTAGAGAGATAAATTCATGCAATATGAAATAAACCCCATCTTGTTATCCTCGATGGCAACGATACAATACGTGCCTTGCTGCCCCTTCTGTCATTGGGTAAGGACACCGCAAGATCGAACCCAAAGCTAAGCACTTCTCCCATGGCAAGAACTACCAATCTAGTTGGCCAAACCAAACGGATAATTCAAAGAGACTTGCAAAGATAACCAATCATGCATAAAAGAATTCATAGAAGATTCAAATATTATTCATAGATAGACTTGATCATAAACCCACAATTCATCGGTCTCAACAAACACACCGCAAAAAGAAGATTACATCAAATAGATCTCCACAAGAGAGGGGGAGAACTTTGTATTGAGATTCAAAGAGAGAGAAGAAGCCATCTAGCTACTAACTGTGGACCTGAAGGTCTGAGGTAAACCACTCACACTTCATCGGAGGGGCTAGGATGATGTAGAAGCCCTCCGTGATGACGGCCCTCTTCCGGCGGAGCTCCGGAACAGGCCCCAAGATGGGATCTCATGGATACAGAAAGTTGCGGCGGTGGAATTAGGTTTTTTGGCTCCTCTTCTGATCGTTTGGGGGTACGTGTGTATATATAGGAGGAAGGAGTACGCCGGTGGAGCACCGAGGGGCCCACGAGGTAGGGGGCGCGCCCTAGGGGTGGCGCCCCCACCCTCGTGACCACCTCTTTGATCCCTTGCAGTAGGGTCCAAGTCTCCTGGATCACGTTCGGTGAGAAAATCACGTTTCCGAAGATTTTATCCCGTTTGGACTCCGTTTGATATTCTGTTTATCCGAAACACTGAAATAGGCAAAAAAACAGCAATTCTGGGCTGGGCCTCTGGTTAATAGGTTAGTCCCAAAAATAATATAAAAGTGGAAAATAAAGCCCAATATAGTCCAAAACAGTAGATAATATAGCATGGAGCAATCAAAAATTATAGATACGTTGGAGACGTATCAGGAAGATATCTCGATCCAGATCGGGAGAGGGGGAGAGTGGGGAATCAGGGGAGTGGGCTAGGGTTTACGGTTGGGTAGTGGGGGGGTTATGGGGGAAGCAGGGAGGGGTGGGCCAGCCTGGTTCGGGAGGCCAGCTAGGCCGAATGGCCCCATTGGTCCAGGGGTTGCTCTCTCTCTCTCTCTCTCTCTCTCTCTCTCTCTTCGTTTTCCTTTTCTTTTAGTTTTCTATTTTTTCAGCAGCTTTTGCATTTTCTTTTTAGCCAATAATGACTTTGCAAAATTGTGCCACTGGCCAAAACAATTTCAAAGGATTAAAGTGCACTGCCACAAAAAGGTTGGGAGGCTTTTGGAATAGTTGTCAATTTTATAAATTAAAAAGGGCATTTAATTTATTGCTTAGGTCACTGTTTTAAGTAGTTTAGGCCACTCAAACCCTTTGCAAAAATGTTGGTTCACCACCAATATTAGTTGTGGAATATTTGGCACATGATGAACATTTTTGTTTTCATGTTTGAAAAATTTGAATTTTTGACATTAATTTAAAAATGAGATTTGGACTGGAATAGAATCAAAGTGAGATTAGCAACAGTAACAATGATGACAAGGCATCATTTAAAGGTGATTACTGTAGCATGATTCTCGGGGTGTTACAAATCTCCTCCACTACAAGAAATCTCGTCCCGAGATTTAAGTGGGGAAGTAAAGAGTAACTTCGGGAGAACTGACCCTTATAGGGTTAATTATCTGGTGAACAATTCAGGGAATGAGGCAGAAGTATCTCTCGAGTTGAAACTTAATAAATATCGAGAGCAAAGTATGAAGGTACAATAAGAAGTTACAACCGAATGGACAAACGATCAATACCTGAACAGCGTGTGAGAAGGGGGGGGGGTTCAGAGTATTGGGTATAGATCATCTCTCGGAGGGTGGCTCGTGATTTACATACGAAGGCAAGTGGAAAGGATACTTCAAAATCAAGGAGGTACACGAGAGTCAGGTCTCGATCCTGTGGAACTGTGGGTTATGGGCCCACCATGTGGGTTAAAAGTAGGACGGCGCTAACATCTTGAACGGTAATGATAGCAAGGAAGGTCAGAGGATAGCCTGTCAGTTATGTTGGCAACAAAGTTTGGTACCAAGGGCATGGGACGAAGAGAACCATTTTCCTGCTCGTTGAAACGAGCCGGACCAATAGGCAAAGTTCTCGTCCATTGGGGGTTACCGGAATGTTAACAACAATAGTAACAGGGTCTTACTGACAGAGTTGTACACCGAGGTGTTTACCTAAGCAGAGAATTACCTCTGCTCGGATAAGTTAGATTACAAGAAACGTTAGACAAACCAATGGAAAGGAAAATATGATTATCAAATCAAACAACCCAATGGAAAGGAAGATGTGTTTACACATAAAAGTTGGGCGTATACCCTTCCCAAGGAAAAGCGGAGCAGGTCATACATGATAGGACAACAAGTTCAAAAGCATTTAGATAATGGGGAGAGGGAAGAATCATGATATTACCCACACAATGGTGTGAGGGTAATTGAACGTGAAACATTTTGTATTATGCTTCCGATGTTCTTGTTGATATTCAGATACCACAGTCATGCTTCGATGTCGCTATGATATGGTGTCAAGTAAAGATTGGGTTCGAAGATCTCAAGAGATACCGAGAAACAATTCCAAGATTATCTCGGAACATAAGGTACAACCAAACAAAATTAGGTCCGTGTTGGCAGGAAGTCAAGGACGTTGTCGATGATAACACAATCATCGAGGGGGGAGGCTGGTATTTCTCATCATGAATTTGATTGATATCCTAAAATAGGTCAGTATATTGATGGGGATTACGGCAGATTTTGTCGAGGTACTATGAAGAGGCCATCAAACGGCGACGACATCAAGCAAAAGGAACAATGAAGCGAAAGGTTATTGGAACCACGGATGCGACACAAGCTCAAAAACAAGCTTGTTATTTGAGGTGAAATGATAAGATGAGGAAGATCGACGTAAGCTTAGCTCGTCATCGGAAGTTGTGCTCCGGGAAGAAGGACCGGGTAGCACAGTTAAAATTAGCTCAATAGTGATATAGCCGATCAGGCTAGGAATGATGCGATGGAGTATCATCCCAATGAGAATTCATAAGAGGTAATGCAATGACACAATATCCTCGAGATAACAAGGGGCAATACTCGAGGTAGGTCAAAAATAGAGGTTGGACAGATGAAATGATCTGCAGAAGACAAGTATTTTAACTTGTCCTGGAAATGGAATTAAGGAGAAACTATGGTCAGAACCACAATTATGAATGATCAAACCACCAATACAAGATGAACTTATAACAAGGGGTAATCATTTTTACGAGCAGTTTCCAATAAGTTCTACATCGGGTCCATGGGCATGAACACAAAGGTTCAAGGTCGACTCCCACTTCTTCAATGCATAACCTTTCATTCACTCCTCATTTTCGGAGAAATTATAGTGCAGAAGATTTATCTGGCGAAGTACCAGAAGAGTAAGACTCACATCTCTTTTGAGTTCACACGGATTAGGGAAGGCATAGGTTCAACCCGTAGGGGTTTCTTAGGAACACCTACCACTAACTTCCAGAGCATATCACATCGGCTCAATAACAGAGCATGGTTGACAATAAGTAGAGGATACAATTTACCGAAGGCAATATGTATCAGGGGAAGAGCGCACGAGATTTTGAATATGAAGGAAATTGCTGGATAATAATCCAACAAAGGATTTAGTGGTCCTCAATGGATCTGATGTGAGTATCAGTACTCAATCAGTAGAGGAAAAGAATGCAAAGGCATCGGATTATAGAAACATCTGAATAATTCAATGCTTGAGTACAAAGGAGATATGATTTCAAGACGAAGGATCAGAAGCAGAGGCTCTGATCAAAAGATGATTAAGTTGAATAGTCTTAGAGGTGCGCTCGATCAAATCTTGATTGGGCAAGAACCAGCTCATAACTGGAGCGATGTCGGAGACGGAAAGAAAATTTCCAAGGATTAATTGGTGATTGCGAGTATTCGCTCACACGTTGAATCCATAGGAATAGAAAGACAACCACAAAGAATTTTAAACAATATTGCTAGACATATGGAACTAATCGTAGTGCAAGCAGGCAAGGAGAATCAAGAGCAATAGGATGCAGAGGATTTTCGGAAGATCACATAGTATTTCGAAGAATTTTGTGAATCACACAAACAACTAAGGATGAACGGATCCTCGGTGAGTGCGAGGAATTATTCGAAGGGGGGTGTATTCATGGGGCAAAGAACTGCAAGGCAGTAAGCTCAAAGGATTCTCGAAACAATAGATAATTTCGGGGCATCTTGTAATAACAAGAGCATCGCGGAATGATTGTATGGACGGCAAGTGTATGTAGCTATCCATGAGGATTTACCGGTGGTAGGGAAATGCAACGGCGGAGGGCACAAGAGTCTCAGGAAAACATCGAGGAGTATTTGCAGAATCTTCTGGCGAAGCAAGCGATCATCTGTAGTGAAGGGGCTCTCCGGGAGGAAGTGGTTACGAGATCCTAGAGTCAGAGTTAGTAAAATCTTTAACCCGAATAGAAGAGAGATCAGAATCCCAGAGCATAGACGAGGAGTAAAGAGATCCTAATACCACCCAATGGCGAGGTGGGCCCGTAAGACACACAGCCAATGTTAGTAAAAGTTTTTGTAGTGACGAGACTCGACTTCGGCCAAGGAGTTGGAAAGGGGGCTACCTACAGGCAGTCGGCTCTGATACCAACTTGTAACGCCCTCGATTCAATCGTACACTAATCATACACGCAAATGTGTATGATCAAGATCAAGGACTCATGGGAAGATATCATAACACAACTCTAGACACAAATTAAAATAATACAAGCTTTATGTTACAAGCCAGGGGCCTTGAGGGCTCGAATACACAAGAGTCAGCGGAAGTAACATTATCTGAGTACAGACATGAGTTAAACAAGTTTTCCTTAAGAAGGCTAGCACAAAAGCAACATCGATCGAAAAGGCAAGGCCTCCTGCCTGGGAGCCTCCTAACTACTCCTGGTCGTCGGCGGTCTCCACGTAGTAGTATGCATCGGCGGTGGCATCTGGCTCCTGGGCTCCGACATCTGGTTGCTTCAACTGGAAGAAGAAGAAAGGGGGGAAACGGGGAGCAAAGCAATCGTGAGTACTCATCCAAAGTACTCGCAAGCAAGGATCTACACTATATATGCAACTTTATCAAAGGAAGGTTGTATATGTGGTCTGGGCTGTAGAAATGCCAGAATAGAGAGAAGGCCTAGTCCTATCGAAGACTAGCATCTTCTGGAAAATCACCATCTTGCAGCAACAGGAGGGAGTGGAGTAGCATAAAGTAAAGTAGTAAAAGCGTTATCAACCTCGGCCAGAGATCCTTTCTCGATTCCCCGCGAGAAAGCCATCCCAGAGCCATACTATCCAATTATCATCTCCATTTCTCATATCCATTTCTCATCACAGGTATCCAGTTCTAGTTGTATCGATCGGGATACAACTCCAAGTGTCTGTTACCGTAGGACAGGCTATCGATAGATGTTTTCTTCCCTGCAGGGGTGCACCAACTTACCCACCACGCTCGCTTAACTCCGGTCGGACACACTTTCTTGGTTCATGCTCGACCTCGGCCAAACAATATGCCGCAACCCGACCTAGGCTTAATAAAGAGGCCAGCACGCTGGACTAAACCTATGCCCCCAGGGGTCATGGGCCATCTCCCCGAGAACTCTTGCATGTTGCGTACGCGGCTGGTGAGCAGACCTAGCTACCTCCTTCAACAAGGCAGGCGCTTACGCAGTCCAACCCAGCGCGCGCCGCTCAGTTGCTGACGTCTATTAAGCTTCGGCTGATGTATACGATGCAGAACGCCCGTACTATGCCCACGTGATGGTTAGTGCTATCAGGCTAGAGGCCCCTCGGATCAAATATCCAAATCATAGTGGATTAGGAACGCGCGGTAACAAGCAGAGACTCACGAAAGATGTGACCCCGTTGCCCCGTCTCAAGGACTTGTGGCAAGGGCTAGGAATGCCCGACCACGCCTCGTAATTATCTCGCGAGCACCTTCCAGGTCCGCCCGACTCCACATCACTCACAATTAAGCTCGCGTGGGTACCCCTCAGGGCCAACCCGTCTTTAGTAACAGGGTCCAGTGCAAAGTCATAGTAACCATAGTAACCGTGTGTCTAACACCAAGGGGGAAAACCTGAGGAATCACCCTTGTCGGATTCCCACTCGATGTAAACATCAAGGTGAACGTAAGAGGAACCACCCTCAAGGTTCACACTTGAGGGGTTGCACAAAGTCGTATCGGAAGTGGTTAAGGAGGAAATCACCCTCGATGACCACGAACGAATAGCTACTCTACAGAGATCTCATCAGGAGTGATGTATGAGGTTCCACCCACGGCACTCGATGGTAACTCTGCAGAGTCGAGCAACAAAGGGGCGTGATGTGACGTGAGGTGTCGGGGCCTGGTCTTCGATCCCGTTGATCGGGTCTTCTGATAATCCAGCGGGGCAGTCGGGTCAAGTGGGGGGGGGTCACTGATTGGTCTCTAACCAACCTATACTAAGCAGTTTAGGATAAGAAGGTAGGTAACAATAGCAGGTTACCATAAACAGGCTATGCAGCAAAATAGGAGAAAACAATAACAGTAGCAAAATCTAATGCAAGCATGAGAGAATGGAACGGGCGATATCAGGATGATCAAAGGGGGGGCTTGCCTGGTTGCTCTGGCAAGGAGGGGTCATCGTCGACGTAGTCGATCACAGGGGCAACATCGGTCTCGGGGTCTATCGGAGAGAAGAGGGGGAAGAAACAGTAAATATAAAGCAAACATAGCAGCACAAAGCATAACGTGGCAATATGTTGTGCCAGGTGTGACTTAACGTATGGCTACACGATATAGGTGAAAGGGGAAAACAACCGGGAATGTTTTCCCGGTTCCGGACCTGTGTCAAACAGATGACTAAAGGGGGAATGATCCATGTTCAGATAGTTAGAGGCATCTCACATGTATGTGGGTAGCGTAATCGGGTTCGTCTCGTCGTTCTGAGCAACTTTCATGTATAAAGTTTTTCGATCCGAGTTACGGTTTATTTAATATGATATTCTAAAGTTTTTATTAATTTCTGGAATTTAATTATTTATTTCAACATTATCCAGAATAGTAAAGGATGACGTTAGCATGACATCATGCTGACATCAGCAGTCAACTACATGTGGGCCCCGCATGTCATACACTGTTTACACTAATTAGGGTTTAACTAACCTAATTACTGCTTAATTAATTAACACTAGTTAATTAGGTTAATTAAACATAATTAATTAAGTTAATTAATTAATTTAACTAATTATTTAGTTAATATTTCTATTTATTTATTTGTTTTTTTAAACGTTCTTAGGGGTATGGGGCCCCCTAGTTAGTGTCCCGGAGGGCCACCGCGGGGCGGGTACTGGTGCCCAGCCCGTTTGGGCGCTTGCCTGGGAGACAGGGGTGCCGGCCAGGGGCGAGGCCATGGTGTGGGCGCGGTGGGACATCGGGCCGGCGTGGGCGACGGCAAGCAGCAGCGGCAGGCGGTGGACCCGGGCGGAGCGGCACCAGCAGGCAGCGCAAGCGGGCAGCAACTAGCGGGGGGCACTGAGGCTTAGCGCGCGGGAGGGGGGCAGCCGAGCCGGGTAGCGGCCAAGCGTGGGCGTGGGTGGCGACGCACGAACACATGCGCGGGCATGGTGAGCACGGCCATGGTCAGGAGCACGGGCGACGCGGCCTACGGCCTATGGCGGCGAATCGAGGAGGGGGGAGGGGGAATAGCCGCGGGAGCTCACAGAGGAGGTCGTGGGCGACTCGGGGAGGTGCAGGGTGGTCGGAGCGGCCGGAGACAAGTCGGAGAGGCAGGCCGATGGCGGGTGGTGGTGGTTGCCGAAGCGGACGGGGAGGACCGACGAAGGAGAGGCGGAGACGGGGAGTCCGACGGGGGAGAGTTGGGGAAGCAGCAAGCGACGGCGTCGAGAGCGTCTCCGGGGCGTCGTGGTGGCCGGACTCGGGCGACGGTGTCGGGGCGCCCTCGGGGGTGTGCGGCAGAGGGTGGGGAAGATATCTCAATCTAGATCGGGATCGGGAGAGGGGGAGAGTGGGGAATCGGGGGAGTGGGCTAGGGTTTACGGTTGGGTAGTGGGGGGTTATGGGGGAAGCAGGGAGGGGTGGGCCGGCCTGGTTCGGGAGGCCAGCTGGGCCGATTGGCCCCATTGGGCCAGGGGGTTGCGCTCTCTCTCTCTCCCTTTTCCTTTTCTTTTAGTTTTCTATTTTTTCAGCAGCTTTTGCATTTTCTTTTTAGTCAATAATGACTTTGCAAAATTGTGCCACTGGCCAAAACTATTTCAAAGAATTAAAGTGCACTGCCACAAAAAGGTTGGGAGGCTTTTGGAATAGTTGTCAATTTTATAAATTAAAAAGGGCATTTAATCTATTGCTTAGGTCATTGTTTTAAGTAGTTTAGGCCACTCAAACTCTTTGCAAAAATGTTGGTTCACCACCAATATTAGTTGTGGAATATTTGGCACATGATGAACATTTTTGTTTTCATGTTTGAGAAATTTGAATTTTTGACATTAATTTAAAAATGAGATTTGGACTGGAATAGAATCAAAGTGAGATTAGCAAGAGTAACAATGATGACAAGGCATCATTTAAAGGTGATTACTATAGCATGATTCTCGGGGTGTTACATTCCAATCAACTATGAAGCTGATAAAGATCTAGAAGAATTCTTACTGGTGGCTGAATTTAAACGATCCCAAATCCGCCTCACCATGAATCTGTAAGCACCATTCTTATTGCTTTCTTGGGTGGCCGTGCATCTCTTTTCAAGGTCGAACGACTACAAAATTGGTCTTTCAAATTCTCCGTCTCCTCCAAAGAAGTGGGATTTTCTATCATCAAAGGGGGTAACATTTCCACCAGTTTACTCAATGTTAATTTCCTTCTTTGGGGTAACGGGGGACCGAATTCATGCTGGGAGCTAGATCAATATCTGAAAGAAAAGGAGGATGAATGGACCCATATTTTCCGTAAACATCCTCATAAGTCTTATGTTCAAGCTCTCAAATCTCCAACGATCTATTCGGATCCAAATCCAAGAATCAATGGTACCTCCCCTACGTGACAGTTCATCCAATCCTGCATCATCTTCGGCGCTTGCTAGATCATCGGGCATGAATGCCATCAATGGAAATTTTAATGCGCCAAAGGTGGGAACCTCACACGCTGAAAATTTGTTCTATGTTAGATGCCTCCTTTCGGGCCACATTAGGCCAAACTACACTAATCGCATCAAATGTCGGCCCTGTAAGAGATGGGGCCACATCCAACGAGACTGCTACTCCTCGGCCCAACACAGCGGACCCCCAGATCCAACCCAGCAGCCCGGCTGGCGATTGAGTTTCCAAGGCAAGACTGCACTGTTCCTGCAATTGTAACTACACATACCTCCCATCAGCCGACCAACCGGGATCATCCAATTAATGCTCCTCCGCAATCAAACCCGATACGCAGCCACCATTGCCGGACCTCCCAAATCTCCACAGCCCAAAGACTGCTAGCCGCAGTAATCTAACCATCCTCGCCGCCACTCAATCCATCATCTCCGGCTTCAAGCAGCTCGCCGTCCATGGCTACATTCCCCTTTGACCCTACGCCTTTTCTTCCGCCCAATCACAAGAGCATTCAGGTGGAAGGGTGATACGTCTCCAACGTATCTATAATTTTTGATTGTTCCAAGCTATTATATTATCAACTTTGGATGTTTATGGGCTTTATTATCCACTTTTATATTAATTTTGGGACTAACCTATTGACCCAGAGCCCAGTGCCAGTTCCTGTTTTTTCCCTTGTTTCAGTGTTTCACAGAAAAGGAAAATCAAATGGAGTCCAATTGACCTGAAACTTCACGGAACTTATTTTTGGAAGGAAAGCAACCCGGGAGACTTGGAGTCCACGTAAGGGAAGCAACAAGGAAGCCATGAGGCAGGGGGCGCGCCCAGCCCCTGGGCGCGCCCTCCACCCTCGTGGGCCCCTCGTGGCTCCCCTGATGTACTTCTTCCGCCTATATATCTCCATATACCCTAAAACGATCGGGGAGCACAATAGATCGGGAGTTCCGCCGCCAGAAGCCTCCGTAGCCACCGAAAGCCAATCTAGACCCATTCCGGCACCCTGCCGGAGGGGGAATCCCTCTCCGCTGGCCATCTTCATCATCCCGGTGCTCTCCATGACGAGGAGGGAGTAGTTCTCCCTCAGGGCTGAGGGTATGTACCAATAGCTATGTGTTTGATCTCTCTCTCTCTCTCTCGTGTTCTTGATTTGGCACGATCTTGATGTATTGCGAGCTTTGCTATTATAGTTGGATATTATGTTTCTCCTCCCCCTCTACTCTCTTGTAATGGATTGAGTTTCCCCTTTGAAGTTATCTTATCGGATTGAGTCTTTAAAGATTTGAGAACACTTGATGTATGTCTTGCCGTGCGTATCTGTGGTGACAATGGGATACCACATGATTCACTTTATGTATGTTTTGGTGATCAACTTGCGGGTTCCGCCCATGAACCTATGCATAGGGGTTGGCACATGTTTTCGTCGTGATTCTATGGTAGAAACTTTGGGGCACTCTTTGAGGTCCTATGTGTTGGTTGAATAGATGAATCTGAGATTGTTTGATGCATATCATATAATCATACCCACAGATACTTAAGGTGACATTGGAGTATCTAGGTGACATTAGGGTTTGGTTGATTTGTGTCTTAAGGTGTTATTCTAGTACGAACTCTAGGGCTGTTTGTGACACTTATAGGAATAGCCCAACAGATTGATTGGAAAGAATAACTTTGAGGTGGTTTCATACCCTACCATAATCTCTTTGTTTGTCCTTTGTTATTAGTGACTTTGGAGTGACTCTTTGTTGCATGTTGAGGGATAGTTATATGATCCAATTATGTTATTATTGTTGAGGGAACTTGCACTAGTGAAAGTATGAACCCTAGGCCTTGTTTCAACGCATTGCAATACCTTTTACGCTCACTTTTATCATTAGTTACCTTGCTGTTTTTATATTTTCAGATTACAAATACCCATATCTATCATCCATATACCACTTGTATCACCATCTCTTCGCCGAACTAGTGCACCTATACAATTTACCATTGTATTGGGTGTGTTGGGGACACAAGAGACTCTTTGTTATTTGGTTGCAGGGTTGCTTGAGAGAGACCATCTTCATCCTACGCCTCCCACGGATTGATAAACCTTAGGTCATCCACTTGAGGGAAATTTTCTACTGTCCTACAAACCTCTGCACTTGGAGGCCTAACAACGTCTACAAGAAGAAGGTTGTGTAGTAGACATCAAGCTCTTTTCTGGCGCCGTTGCCGGGGAGGTGAGTGCTTGAAGGTATATCTTTAGATCTTGCAATCGAATCTTTTTGTTTCTTGTTTTATCACTAGTTTAGTTTATAAAAGAAAACTATAAAAAATATGGAATTAAGGATGCCTCATATGCTTCATCTTTTTAATATCTATCATGAAAATAAGGATTCCGATAATTGTGCTCAAGTGCTAGAAGAAGAATGCATTAGAATGTTTGGCACTAAATATTTGAATGATGAGCATGATTGCGATGTTGTTAGTACGAATTCTTTGAATATCCATGATACTAATGATGATTGCACTAGTTATGATGAAAATGTCTCCTATAAACGTGTCAATTTTTGTGGAGTGCATTGGGTTTGTAAGTATACACCAAAAAGGGAAGATAGATATTGCAAGAAGCATAAGTACTTAGAAACTAAATTGTTGCAAGAAATACTAGTTGATTGTGCTGAAAATTTAAATTTTCTTGGCCGTACTTGTGGACTTTGCAATGAACAGGGTCATTTAGCTATCCGATGCAAATTGTTCCATGATCTAATCGTGTCCAAAAATTGTGACGACTTGATTTCCCTTGCACATTATAATGAACTTAGTTTGCTTATGGGTTATGAAGACATGAAACATTTAACTAATCATCTTCCAGAATTTGCCGGTTACAAACTTCTTGGCTTTGATCTAGAGGAACTTTATATGTATTGTGCGGTGAATTGCATTGAAAATCCTTATATTGCCATTTACATAAAGAAAAGAAACAAATAGAAGATGAAGAGAATACTAATGAAAGGGAAGAGACTTCCCAATATCCTCCTATTATTTCTTATGATGAATCAGGTAACGAGGAGGAGCCTCCTATTCAACCAATCTCATTAATAAGGAGCTCCAAAAATAGGATTGAACCCACACATGATGTGGTGAGGAAGAAGAAAAGAAAAAGAAAGAGAGGTAAAAAGATATATCCCCCAAATAGTGCTGCTCCTATTACTATTGCGCCTCATGAGAATATAATTGTGGAAGATAATGATACTTCTTATGATCTTGAAAATCTTTTTGGCACTTTCTTGGAAGAATATGATAGTTGCTATACTATTGGTGCTATCCATACTATTAATGATGAGAGTGATTATGCTTATGATATGAAAAGGCCCAAGCTTGGGGATGCTATGTTTGATGAAGATGATGTTTTTTTTGCTGCAATTAATGTTTGTCCCAAGCTTGGGGAATCTATGATTAATGAAGATGATATTTTTAGTCTCCCAAGTTTTGATATGCAAATTTATAATGATGATAGCATGCCTCCTACTTATGATGATTATTGTGATGATACTTATGCTATAAAAAGTGACTATATTTATAAAACTTGTCATGATTATGATTCCCCTTTTCTTAACATTACTCTTTTAATGTGGAAACAATTTATAGTATTCGAGTTTCTTATGATACTCCCACTATTCCGAATGAGAAGAATTTTGCTTACGTGGAGAATAATAAAATTTCTATGCTTGTAAATCATGAAAAGAATGATTTAGGTGCTGGTTATATTGTTGAATTCATTCATGATACAACTGAAAATTATTATGAGGGAGGAACATATGCTTGTAGGAATTGCAATAATATCAAGTTTCCTCTCTATGTGCTTAAAGTTTTGAAGTTATGCTTGTTTTGCCCTCCTATGCTAGTTGATTATTGTTCCCATAAGTTATTTGCTCACAAAATCCCTATGCATAGGAAGTGGGTTAGACTTAAATGTGCTAGTCATATTCTTCATGATGCTCTCTTTATGTTTCAATTCTTATCCTTTATGTGAGCATCATTGAAATCATCATGCCTAGCTAGGGGTGTTAAACGATAGCGCTTGTTGGGAGGCAACCCAATTTTATTTTTGTTCCTTGATTTTTGCTCCTGTTTAGTAATAAATAATTCATCTAGCCTCTGTTTGTATGTGGTTTTATGCTTTTAATTAGTGTTTGTGCCAAGTAGAATCTTTGGGAAGACTTGGGGAAAGTCTTTGCAATCATGCTGTAAAAAACAGAAACTTTAGCGCTCACGAGAATTGCTGCCATTTTTTATTGGAAAGTGCTATTTAGTTAATTATTTTTGAATATGATTAATAGATAAATTACTCAGGTCCATCAATTTATTTGAGAATTTTATGAGTTCCATAAGTATACGTTTGATTCAGATTACTACAGACTGTTCTGTTTTTGACAGATTCTGTTTTTCGTGTGTTGTTTGCTTATTTTAATGAATCTATGGCTAGTAAAAGAGTTTATAAACCATAGAGAAATTTAAATACAGTAGGTTTAACACCAATATAAATAAAGAATGTGTTCATTACAGTACCTTGAAGTGGTGATTTGTTTTCTTATACTAACGGAGTTTACGAGTTTTTTATTAAGTTTTGTGTTGTGAAATTTTCAAGTTTTGGGTAAGGATTCGACGGACTATGGAATAAGGAGTGGAAAGAGCCTAAGCTTGGGTATGCCCAAGGCACCCCAAGGTAATATTCAAGGATATCCAAGAGCCTAAGCTTGGGTATGTCCCGGAAGGCATCCCCTCTTTCGTGTTCATTCATCGGTAACTTTACTTGGGGCTATATTTTTATTCACCACATGATATGTTTTCTGCTTGGAGCGTCAATTTATTTTGTTAAGATTTGCTTGATTTTATTTAGAACAATGTTTTTTATCTTTTATTTCAATAAAAGTGGTGTTGATAGCCTTTACTTTGCCTATTTTAGAAGTCCAGATGTTGCTGTTTGAAAACAGAAAGTTTACCGCTGTTCGATAATTCCCTAGAAAAGTCAGAATGTGATAAAATGTTGAAACCTTTTGCATATTAAGCTCTGATAAATTTACTACAGTGGGAATTTTCTTTCATAATTTTTCGAGCTAGGGAAGTATGGATCTTTCTGCACTCTTTACAGACTGTCCTGTTTAGGCAGATTGCTGTTATGTTTGCATTGTTTGCATATGTTTGCTTCTTTAATGATTCTATTTGAGGATAGGACTATTAAATATGCAGAGGCATTTAGTATGCAATGTTGAATAATAATTTTAGTGATTTGCTACAGTAGAGTATGATAAGGTTTTGTAATGGTTTATACTAACTTATCTCACGAGTCCTTGTTGAGTTTTGTGTGGATGAAGCTTTTGAGATTTAGGGAGACCGTGATATGAGAGGAATTAAGGAGACACAGAATCTCAAGATTGGGGATGCCCAAGGCATCCCAATATAATATTTCAAGAAGTCTCAAGCATCTAAGCTTGGGGATGCCCCGGTTGGCATCCCACCTTTCTTCTTCAGCAACTATCGGTTAGTTTCGGTTGATCCTAAATTTTTGCTTCTTCACATGATGTTTGCCATTCTTAGAATGTCATTTTATTTTGCATTGCTTTCTGTTTGAATAAAATACCAAGATCTGAAATTATTAAATGTTAGAGAGTCTTCACATAGTTGCATAATTATTCGCCTACTCATTGAGCTTCACTTATATCTTTTGGAGTAGTTTGTCATTTGCTCTAGTGCTTCACTTATATCTTTTTAGAGCACGGTGGTGGTTTTATTTTGAAGAAATAGATGAACTCTCGTGCTCCACTTATATTATTTTTAGAGTCTTAAATAGCATGGTAATTTTCTTAAATAATCTTAATATCCTAGGCATCCAACAATAGTAAAAACTTTCTTATGAGTGTGTTGAATACTAAGAGAAGTTTGATGCTTGATGATTGTTTTGAGATATGGAGGTAATAATATCAAATTCATGCTAGTTGTGTAGTTGTGAATTCGAGGAATACTTGTTTTGAAGTTTGCAAGTCCCATAGCATGCACGTATGGTAAACGTTATGTAACAAATTTGAAACATGAGGTGTTATTTGATTGTCTTCCTTGTGAGTGGCGGTCGGGGACGAGCGATGGTCTTTTCCTACCAATCTATCCCCCTAGGAGCATGCGCGTAGTGCTGAGATTTTTGATGACTTGTAGATTTTTGCAATAAGTATGTGAGTTCTTTATGATTAATGTTGAGTCCATGGATTATACGCACTCTCACCCTTCCATCATTGGTAGCCTCTTCGGTACCGTGCATTGCCCTTTCTCACATTGAGAGTTGGTGCAAACTTCGCCGGTGCATCCAAACCCCATGATATGATACACTCTTTCACACATAAACCTCCTTATATCTTCCTCAAAACATCCACCATACCTACCTATTATGGCATTTCCATAGCCATTCCGAGATATATTGCCATGCAACTTTCCACCATTCCGTTTATCATGGCACATTCATCATTGTCATATTGCTTAGCAGGATCATGTAGTTGACATAGTATTTGTGGCAAAGCCACCGTTAATAATTATTTCATACATGTCACTCTTGGTTCATTGCATATCCTGGTACACCGCTGGAGGCATTCATATAGAGTCATACTTTGTTCTAGTATCGAGTTGTAATCATTGAGATGTAAATAAATAGAAGTGTGATGATCATCATTTTCTAGAGCATTGTCCCAAGTGAGGAATAAAAAAAGAGAAAGGCCATAAAAAAGGGAAGCCCCCCAAAAAATGAAAAAAATGAAAATGAGAGAAAAAGAGAGAAGGGACAATGCTACTATCCTTTGCCACACTTGTGCTTCAAAGTAGCACCATAATCCTCGTGATAGAGAGTCTCTTGTTTTGTCACTTTCATATACTAGTGGAAAATTTTCATTATAGAACTTGGCTTGTATATTCCAACAATGGGCCTCCTCAAGTGCCCTAGGTCTTCGTGAGCAAGCAAGTTGGATGCACACCCACTTAGTTTCTTTTGTTAAGCTTTCATACATTTATAGCTCTAGTGCATCCATTGCATGGCAGTCCCTACTCCTTGCATTAACATCAATCGATGGGCATCTCCATAGCCCCTTGATTAGCCTTGTTGATGTGAGACTTTCTCCTTTTTTGTCTTCTCCACATAAACCCCTCATCATATTCTATTCCACCCATAGTGCTATGTCCATGGCTCGCGCTCATGTATTGCGTGAAGGTTTATGAGTTTGAGATTACTAAAGTATGAAACAATTGTTTGGCTTCTCATCGGGGTTGTGCATGATGAGAGCATTCTCGTGTGACGAAAATGGAGCATGACTAAACTATATGATTTTGATGAACTTCCTTTGTCCATGTTATTTCGAGAGGACATAATTGCTTAGTCAGTATGCTTGAAGTATTATTATTTTTATGTCAATATGAACTTTTCTCTTGAATCTTTCAGATCTGAATATTCACGCCACAATTAAGAAGAATTACATTGAAATTATGCCAAGTAGCACTCCGCATAAAAAAAAATCTGTTTTTATCGTTTACCTACTCGAGGACGAGCAGGAATTAAGCTTGGGGATGCTAATACGTCTCCAACGTATCTATAATTTTTGATTGTTCCATGCTATTATATTATCAACTTTGGATGTTTATGGGCTTTATTATCCACTTTTATATTAATTTTGGGACTAACCTATTGACCCAGAGCCCAGTGCCAGTTCCTGTTTTCCCCTTGTTTTAGTGTTTCGCAGAAAAGGAAAATCAAACGGAGTCCAATTGACCTGAAACTTCACGGAACTTATTTTTGGAAGAAAAGCAACCCGGGAGACTTGGAGTCCACGTAAGGGAAGCAACAAGGAAGCCACGAGGCAGGGGGCGCGCCCACCCCCCTGGGCGCGCCCTCCACCCTCGTGGGCCCCTCGTGGCTCCCCTGACGTACTTCTTCCGCCTATATATCTCCATATACCCTAAAACGATCGGGGAGCACAATAGATCGGGAGTTCCGCCGCCAGAAGCCTCCGTAGCCACCGAAAGCCAATCTAGACCCGTTCTGGCACCGTGCCAGAGGGGGAATCCCTCTCCGGTGGCCATCTTCATCATCCCGGTGCTCTCCATGACGAGGAGGGAGTAGTTCTCCCTCGGGGCCGAGGGTATGTACCAGTAGCTATGTGTTTGATCTCTCTCTCTCTCTCTCGTGTTCTTGATTTGGCACGATCTTGATGTATCGCAAGCTTTCCTATTATAGTTGGATCTTATGTTTCTCCTGCCCCTCTACTCTCTTGTAATGGATTGAGTTTCCCATTTGAAGTTATCTTACCGGATTGAGTCTTTAAAGATTTGAGAACACTTGATGTATGTCTTGCCATGCGTATCTGTGGTGACAATGGGATACCACGTGATTTACTTTATGTATGTTTTGGTAATAAACTTGCGGGTTCCTCCCATGAACCTATGCATAGGGGTTGGCACATGTTTTCATCGTGATTCTCCGGTAGAAACTTTGGGGCACTCTTTGAGTTCCTATGTGTTGGTTGAATAGATGAACCTGAGATTGTGTGATGCATATCGTATAATCATACCCACGGATACTTGAGGTGACATTGGAGTATCTAGGTGACATTTGGGTTTGGTTGATTTGTGTCTTAAGGTGTTATTCTAGTAGGAACTCTAGGGCTGTTTGTGACACTTATAGGAATAGCCCAACGGATTGTTTGGAAAGAATAACTTTGAGGTGGTTTCATACCCTACCATAATCTCTTCGTTTGTCCTCCGTTATTAGTGACTTTGGAGTGACTCTTTGTTGCATGTTGAGGGATAGTTATATGATCCAATTATGTTATTATTGTTGAGGGAACTTGCACTAGTGAAAGTATGAACCCTAGGCCTTGTTTCAACGCATTGCAATACCGTTTACGCTCACTTTTATCATTAGTTACCTTGCTGTTTTATATTTTCAGATTACAAATACCCATATCTATCATCCATATACCACTTGTATCACCATCTCTTCGCCGAACTAGTGCACCTATACAATTTACCATTGTATTGGGTGTGTTGGGGACACAAGAGACTCTTTGTTATTTGGTTGCAGGGTTGCTTGAGAGAGACCATCTTCATCCTACGCCTCCCACGGATTGATAAACCTTAGGTCATCCACTTGAGGGAAATTTGCTACTGTCCTACAAACCTCTGCACTTGGAGGCCCAACAACGTCTACAAGAAGAAGGTTGTGTAGTAGACATCAAAGGGAGACCAGCTCGAGTTCGCGTCATCACCGAGGCGGCTCCTCCCACGTATGAGGACTGGGCGATTGCCACCATTGTGCCAATGCCGAATCCGCCAGTCTCCTTCAACACTATCCCTGAGGTACTTTCCGACTTCCTAACAGACAGAGGATTGGGGTTTTCTGAGATTGAGCCATGCCGTTTCAGCCAAGCATATGTCAGATTCAACAGTGTCTTTGATAGGGATGCATTAGTTGCGAACAGTCCGCATCTTTTCACGGATTTTCATGTCATCTTCCAAAAACATAATCAAGGGTTAAACTGGAGAAGTTTAGTCTTAAATAGATATGTGTGGATTTTACTCTGTGGATACCCGTTTGACAAAAGATCTATTCAGGAAGTGAGCAATGTAGTCAATAAATTTGGAAAATTTCTCATGTGGGATCGTGTTAGAAGTACAAGGGCAAATCTAATGATTCATGTCAGAGTTGATGATCTATCAGATATCCCTGTTAGTATTGTATTTGGAGAGGGAGACAGATTTTGGTCAGGCTCTCTCACAGTGCATGTGGTTATCCTACTGCAACAGATCCTTGGAGAAGTACCACTTGATGAAGATCCTATCCCACCACATGGTAATCCTCATCCTGCTCCTCCATAAGAGAATTTCCACCCTAACCAACACAATCACTTCATAGGGCCACTGCAATAGCATGAGCATGATGATCTTCACCCTCCACATGCACATCATGAGGGCAATCAGATTAACCTGCAACTGGCACTAAACAATGAGGCAGATGACCAAGTAATGGAGGATCAACCAGGAGAGGAAGATGATGATGCACCCATGCTTGGATGGGCTCATTCGGCAATGCCAGTGGACCAGGAACTCCATCAGGGAGAATTTTTAGCTCTTAATGATATTATGTCACCTATGGAAGATGAACCAGTAGTTGATGTTAATGCAAACAGTAGTATTACTATTTCTGATGGCCCATCAGACAACTCTGCCAATTCTGCTCCATCAACCAATGGACATAACACGCCAATTCAACAAGTTCTACCAGATTTAAATTTAGCACCTGAGCCCAATGGGCTAGGCCCAATGTTTCCACCACCTGCTTAGGCCCAACTTGCTCTGCATCCTCAACCCGATCCTATTGTTGCTTTAGACCAGTTAGTGCTGCCAAGGCAGCCAATCATTGATCTGAGCTCTGTGATTATGCTTAAGGAACTGGCTGTACATGAAGACAGAATGATGGACCCCATGCACTTGGAAATACAAGCTTATGATCCAACTGTACTGAAGGAAAATATGGCCCAACACACTCCAGAAATAGCTATACACTCCATTGAATTCAACAATATCCATGCTGCCCCAACTAACCCTGTAGATGAAGCACATCTGACCAATCACACTCTGGCTGCTGATCTTGAGGGAGACACTCTTCTCCAGGAAACTACAGGTGAGACCTCAGATAGCTCTGTTGCACCACCTGGTTTTCCTGTCCCTGCTTATATTAATCAGGCTCATACTATCTGCCCAGGATCCCTTCATAGGGCTGAATTGACTTATGAAGCAGCACAAGTAGATAAAACTCCAACACCAGTTCAGACAGAAGAAGAAGAGCTTATTGGAGCAGAAGGTGCAAACATCTAGAAAGCCCATTTTTCTCCATCTATTCACAGCAAGGAAATCATTCAGGTACCATCTGGTTGGGTTAATTTTTTGGAAGTTAATCTATTATCACTAGACAAGTTTGATTGGGCCAAGAAGTTTGTCAAATCCAATGTATGGGCTATTATTAAACATGGATCTACTTGTCATAATACTTTGCCCCGCGCAATCCCTGAGAAATGTCCTGCTCATGGTAATCTCACCTGCATTGCATCATCTCTGGATAGGCCACCAAAGAACTCATTACCACTGAGGAATCTGAGATCACAGAAGTGACATATGCATCCTCCATTTCAGCTCTTCAGAACAAGAAAAAGAGGAAAGACATAATTCCATTGGTAGAGGCTGAGGTAAGAGAAGTTCTGGACTTCAAAAATTATCTAAAGGTTAGAAGAAATCTGTTTGTATGGACAAAGATTATCTTGCATGCTCTACTAAACCACCAATTATTGCTGCTAAAGTGGTTAAAAGCCTTAACACCTTAGTTTGCAAGGTTACTGAAAAGGACACCACAGAAGTGATCCTGTCCAAGAGACCCAAGAAGATCAAGGGTGCATGCTCCATGCAAGAGGGAAACAAGAACCCTAAGGAGCCGGGCAAGAAATGGATTTAGTTCTCTTTATCCCATTATCAATAGTAGTATATTGTGTCCTGAGATGTTTATAGTCTGGTTTTGAGCTGTACTATGAGAACTTGTATGAGACTCTGTAGACCTACTTATGCCATGTATGACTATATGAAAGTGGCTCAGTTATGTTCTTGTTCTTGCCTTATGAAAAGTGGCACAACTTCTTCTCCATCCCCTAGTTGCATGCTCAGAGCACTATTTTTGTTCAAGTTGATTGCCCAAAATATTTCATGAATCGAGAATGGAATATTCTTAACTGGAATGTTAGGGGTATAAATGACTCTAAGAAGTGGACTGCTATTGCTAATAAAATTGAGGACTCACAATGTGATATTGTGTGTTTTCAGGAAACCAAAAGAGAATCATTTGATAGTTCCTATCTAAAAAATTTCTGTCCAAGGAGAATAAGTAAATTTGAATATCTTCCTTCAGTTGGAGCATATGGTGGTATCTTAGTTGCATGGAATGACCAGATTTTTGGCGGTCAGGTTCTTCACAGTAATAATTATGCTATATTAATCCAGTTCACGTCCAAACAAAATGGGGACCAATGGGTCCTTACCAATGTCTATGGCCCATGTGAAACACAAGAGAGACTGTTATTCATTAATTGGTTAAAGAACTACCAAATATAAGATGATATTAACTGGATCATTCTGGGAGTTTTTAATTATATCAGATACCCCCACAATAGGAGCAGAGGAGAAGGTAATATTGAGGATGCTCAACTTCAATGAAGATATTGACCAGCAAGCACTGGTTGAAATCCCACTGAAAGGCAGAAACTATACATGGAGCAACATGCAAGATGCACCTTTATTGGAAAAGTTGAATTGGTGTTTCACATCTGAATCTTGGACACTGAAGCATCCTTCTACATTTGCATACCCTTTGGCCAAAAAAACTTCTGATCATGTCCCCATCAACATCAAAATTGGTTCATCTATTTCCAGATCTAATGTTTTCAGATTTGAAAACTGCTGGCTGCAACACTCACAGTTTAAGGATGTTGTAAAATCTATCTGGTCACAAGAAGTACATGAAAATGACAGTGCTAAAGTTATAGCAGCCAAATTTAAAAGACTGAGAAAAGGGCTTAAATTATGGGCAAGGAAAATTTCAGACTTGAGGAACACAATTGTAGATACAAATTTCCTTATCCTGTGCTATGACTATTTTGAAGAATTCAGACCACTCTCTATAGAGGAGTCAAATGGGAGGAAGATACTAAAAGACCATCTTGCATAGTTACTAGAACATCAGAGAATTTATTGGAAACAGAGAGCCAGTATCAGACAGATCAAGATGGGAGAGGCCAACACCAAATACTTCCAAGCAAAAGCAACAGTCAAATACAGAAATAATTGTATTGCTATGCTCAGGGATGAAACATGACTAGAACACCATGATCACCAGGCTAAAGCTTCTATCCTTTTCAGAGCTTTCAAAGACAGATTGGGTACTTGCATCCCTATAGATAACCCACTCCATCTTCATGATCTTCTTCACTCTGCAGTTGATCTATCTGAATTAGAAGTCCCTTTCACTAATAAGGAAATTGATGATGTGATCTTGCATATGCCTTTAGATAAATCACCTGGCCCAGATGGTTTTAATGCATCTTTCCTCAAAGCATGTTGGGATATTATTGCCACTGACTTTTACAAACTTATTCATGATTTCTACTCTGGCAATGTCAATATTCAAAGCATCAACTACTCCATTACACTAATCCCTAAGGTTGATGCTGCAACCAACCCATCTGAGTTCAGACCTATATCCCTACTCAATTGCACTCTCAAGATCATCACCAAGCTTCTGGCCAATAGATTACAGAAATTTATCCTCAAATTGGTCCACACCAATCAGTATGGTTTCCTGAATAATAGATGCATCCAGGACTGCCTAGCTTGGTATTATGAGTACATTCACCAGTCCTTCCAGAGCAAATAGGAACTAGTCTTGTTGAAGTTAGACTTCCAAAATCATTTGATCACTAGTACACGTCGGTGCTATATAAACGGTTTTTAACCCCTTTCCGCGATGGAATTTGGAACCATCGCCTAGTGAGTGACGGCGATAGGGGGTCCTTCCTACACGACCCAAAAACCGTCGGGGATAGGGACCCTACGGTACTCCTACTCGTTTGTGCTCGCATTGCCATTGAAGTCGGTATTCTATGGTGCTACATTTATGATGCGCGGCCCATCACAAATGGTTCACTATTATAGAACGTGTATGATAAGCATACAATCACACACATTCGCTTTTCCCAAACCGTATGCGATAACTAATTAAGAAGATTAGCTAATCGTCGTATGAGTGTCGGACAGGATTACGAAATGTCAGACCGTCGTAACATCGTCGTACACAACAACTATCGCACACGCTATTCTGTGGTGCAACGTTTACGATGCATACTTCATCAGAAACAGTTCATGGTTGCGAATCGTGTATGATAAGGAAACTAACACAAACACTTAGTTTGCCCGCATCGCTTGTGATATTGTCTGACATCGCACATGCTTTGCAAACGACAACTGTGTGCATGCTTGCACACGTTTCCTCTCTGTGAACCTTCTCGGATTATGGTGTATATCGCAAACGTTTATGTTTTACCAACCGTGTGTGTCGTAACGACCTGGAGAGCGTAATTTCACCGTAATTTAATTGCTTCTATTTCAAATTGTACCAGATTTGAATTTGAATTTAATGTATGCTACAACTTTATTCATATCCATCAGGTTCAAACAACCAATGCATTATTTGATTCATAGGTACATATGTTCAAGAATTGCATAAGAACCAAATAAAGAATGATGAACCACAGCTGTATATGTGTACTATTAAAGACGGTAAAGAAAGAGGCGAAATATATTCTGGTTGCTGAACAAGGTGAAGTGGATTGCCCATATTGTGCCCTCCTCTATCAAGAAGGCACACATGACTCTAGTCCAACCCCTTGTGATGGCCGACCGCCCATCCTTCACGGTCTTCATGAAAACATCTAGATAATCATCGTGTTCTGGTAGAAATAGTTTAACCTTTGCATGCCCACCAATCATGTAGTTTGAGAGGTAATATTGAGTAAACTGCTTTGGAAACCACTATAAAGGAAAAAGATTCAGACATTGTCATCTAACACAACTCATTATGGGCAGTAAAAAGAAGGCTGCAGAGTTCTTACTTACCATCCTGCAGTTCGCTGTTGTCTTGGATAAAGTGTAAACAAATAGTTTAATTGCCATCTTTGGACCCATTTTTAATAAAAATCTTTATCAGCTTCCTCACTTGATGCTGGTTCATTGATATCTCATTGCCCCATACGCAGAAAGGGTCGAAGCGCGGATCTTTACCAATGACATATGTACGTAAAAGCACGAAGTTAACATTAGAAGCTAAACAACGATTGCACAATGATGTAGTACAACACGCTTTTATAATATCTTATAACATCCAATATACTCACATATTAGATGAATTAACATCTTATATTATGGGCCAGAAGGAGTTTAGTGCATTCTTACAAATTATTGGCTGATTAATTGCTGTTGTATCCATGGGTTACCGTTAGTTCGAGCTTGTTCGGGCTCAAATAGCCCTAAAGTATACCTAAAGATGGGGGCTAGTTTGAGCTAGTTGCATCTATAACCCACCCAAAAAAACTATCCAACCCAAGAGGTGCTAATTGGAGCCAGTTCTCGTAGTGCATTTATTGTCAATCTAACCCTGCCATCCAAACAACTCTTTGGATGGAGTTAGTTCAGGGTTAGTAATGAGCTAGAAACTAACTCTAACCTCTAGCTATATCCAAATAAGGTTGTGTTGTTGTTGTTGTTGTTGTTGTTGTTGCTGTTGTTGCTGTTGTTGTTGTTGTTGTTGTTGTTGTTGTTGTTGCTGTTGTTGTTGTTGTTGTTGTTGTTGTTGTTGCTGTTGCTGTTGCTGTTGCTGTTGCTGTTGCTATTGTTGTTGTTGTTGTTGTTGTTGTTGTTGTTGTTGTTGTTGTTGTTGTTGTTGTTGTTGTTGTTGTTGTTGTTGTTGTTGTTGTTGTTTCTGTTGTTGTTGCTGTTGTTGTTGCTGCTGTTGTTGTTGTTGTTGTTGTTGTTGTTGTTGTTGTTGTTGTTGTTGTTGTTGTTGCTGCTGCTGTTGTTGTTGTTGCCGCTGCTCTTCTACGTATATCTAGACATCATCAGAACATTAATGTAACACTCTTCCTTGTTGCTATGTAGCCTAGGATTGCATATTTAGACAGTAAGTACACTGCATGTTGCTATGTAGCCTCAGATATATTACATATGTCCCTAGTTAGCCTAACGATAAATGAGTTGCAGATATATTCAGTTAAAAGTCCGATTCACCGATTGGTCCCTTATTAGCCCCTAGCCTATATGGTACCAGCTACCAATGTTCTGAACAGTGAGCATATATAAGCCATGGGATGAAACTAACCTTGATGGAAAACAACAGTCATTCCCAAAATTGTCTTGTGTAGGTACATCGAGAAGCATGTTAAGCACAACATGCTAAACATCAACCCAAATTATCCATGGCAGACAAAATAATCTCCAAAAGACAGCTTCAGTGTGCAGGTTTAAGCACACTAGTAAAGCAAAACAAGTGGAAAGGTGTGTTAACTGCAACAAGCCTAACATTTAACAACAAGCAAACATAGTCATTCAAACTGGTATTGTGCCGGTCTAAGTACACTGGTTATTGTTAAAAAATGGAAAGGTGTATTAACTACAAGATGTAGCAACCAAATGTAGTCATTCATAGTGGTATTTTTGAAACTGGTACTGATGAAATTGAACTGCACAGTTCATACTTGCACATATAGAACATCACGTTGTGAATAACTGGAATAAACAAGGCATACTACGAACAACCAAAGATAACATTTGAAACTGGACATATGCTAACTACAAACAACCGAACAATAAAAAAACTTTAGAAGAGGCATACGCTAGCTATAACAGACTTAACAACAAGCAAATATATGCATTCCTATCGGTATGTTTAAAACTGGATTGATGAAATGTACTGCACAGTAAATAATTGCACATATAGAGCATCACATTGTGAACAACTAAAATAAACAAGGCATGCTGCAAACAACCAGATGTAGCAATTAAAACTGGACATATTCTCACTACACTACAAAAGGGACTCGACAAAACAAATCATGGGTTTCCCCCTGTGAAGAGGCACGGCAAAACAAATCATGGGTTTCCACACTTGTCACAGATGGGCTCGTTCCCGTGGGAAGAGCACGGACCCTGAATGCGCTCCGTGTTGTCGCAAATGGGCTCCTTCCCCTTGGAAGAGCACAGCTATAGGGTGCCCTCCCTGATGTCGCAGACATGCGCTTTCCCCTTGGAAGAGCAGATGGGCTCTTTCCCCTTGGAAGAGCCTAAGAGGGTGCCCTCCTCATGGTCGCCGTCGATGAGGTCTGACTTGGAAGCTGTGGATCCCAAGCCAGCGTCGCAGAACATGTCCTTCAGAAATGACCAAAGGGGCTCGATGGCGATGTAGGATGGAAAATTGTTGACAGCGAGCCAAAGGAGATCAGCGGCGGGGCCATGGATGAGATCGACGGCGGTTGAACCCGAGGGATTGGGGGTGGGCCACTTAACCTGTGACATAGCTTGCCTCAGTCCATCGCTGTCGATGACCTCGATGTCGTAGCCAGCGGCTGAGACATGCCCGCAAACTCTAGCCCGCCACTTGAGTGCCGGCCGCCAGTAATGGTCGTCAGCGTCCTCGGTGACGTCGGGCAAAGAGACCGCGAGGCACTTCTTTTGGGCCAGTCGCTCCTCAGGATCCACGGGAAGCATAGACGGGCTTAGGCAACGATGCTTTAGAGTGGGGGATGGGGATCTATGGGGAAGGGCACGTTTGACAGGCGTCATCTAAGAAACTCAGGGCGGCCTGGGTATGGAGATTGGTGGGTAAGCTGCACGGGCAAACCGGCAGATGCTGACAATGGAGGCCTTGCGGCAGTGGCGGCAGGGACCTTGCTAGGGTTTCGAGCGAGGGAGGGTGTGTGTGTGCGCGCACGCCCGAGGAGGTTTTGGTGTGTGTGTGTGTGTGT
This sequence comes from Triticum monococcum, assembly GCA_034509565.1. Taxonomy (NCBI): domain Eukaryota; kingdom Viridiplantae; phylum Streptophyta; class Magnoliopsida; order Poales; family Poaceae; genus Triticum; species Triticum monococcum. Next base: position 283,150,220 of record CM067841.1, on the reverse strand, counting down.
GTGTGTGTGTGTGTGTGTGTGTGTGGAGGGGGCGGGGCTGTTTGAGGAAATGACACGGGTACTGAAAATTTTACTACGCGGGAGTGAAGTGCCGGGGCTATTGAAAATTTTGATGATGGTGCATCGCACATGGTCCAAAGATAACAACCGAGTGTTATGGAACATAAAAACCCTCGAGGCGGGCAGATATTTTCGAGGGATGCAGGCGGGATTGGGAACAAGAAACATCACACACGGTCGAAACACAATAACCGTGTGTTATAAAACAGAAAAAAAGCCGCAGGCGGGTAGATATTTTTGAGAGGGGAAGCCTTGTGGAGCCCAATGCACACAGTTAGTTTGAGTGAACCGTGTCTGTTGCGTCATGCGACTTATCTAATGTTCATAAATTTGGCAAAAAATGATGCGGGAGAGGGTCAGAACACGAAAACACTTGCACGTGGACCAAATTTATGTACGAAAAGGGTGGTTTGATTTTCAAATACCAAATGCAAATTCGATGTGGCACCTATCTCGCAAAGCGCACAGTATTGCTTGCCCCCACCCCCCTCGTGTCGGCGTGAAGGGAATCCTAAGATATGAATGCATGCCCCCTCCCCCCCAACCGAGGTTCACCTAGCAAAGTGCGAAGTAGCTAGCAGCCCCCATCCCTCGCGTCGACATGAAGGGAATACTAAGCTATGAATGCATGCCCCCCAACTGAGGTTCACCTAGAAAAGTGCGAAGTAACTAGCAGCCCCCTCCCTCATGTCGGCGCGAAGGTAATCCTAAGCTATGAATGCATGCCCCCCACCGAGGTTCACCTAGCAAAGTGCGAAGTAGCTAGCAGCCCCCCTCGTGTCGGCACAAAGGGAGTCCTAAGCTATGTATGCATGCCCCCCCAACCGAGGTTCACCTAGGCAAAGTGCAAAGTAGCTAGCAGCCCCCCTCGTGTCGCCATGAAGGGAATCCTAAGGTGGAGTACGTAGCAGCCCCCCCCCCCCCCCACTTTTAGTCGGCGGGCTAGAGAGGTATATCTCACCAAGATGGATCATAAAACGGACCAAGAATAATCCACCTTGGTCATACAACCTCTCTCTTGTTGTTGATAAAAGTGATGGCCGTCCATGCAACCCCGAAGATGGGCTAGCTCGCCAGTAATCAAGCAAGTAGCTAGTCCCCGAAGACAACCACTACATGCGTGTGGCCCAAACATATGTATGGAGAGGTGTGTTTTTGAGTAACAATGGAACAACTTTAATGTGGCACCATGATTTTGAACTAGAAATCCCCACACCGAGTGAGGGTTAGGTTGACGATGCATATATATGTTACACCACACTTCAAGCCAACGGCGGGGATTCATGCATGCATGCGCGCATAGTATGTGCGCTCAAACTTAATTAGGTCTGAATCTCACCATGACCTATACTACGATAACACGAACCAAATGAAGAATCCGCCATGGTAACCTATCTCATTGTCGGTCAAGGTGATCATGAATGTCCACGCGGGCCCACGAATATATAGGCTTGTCACCGGTAACCACGCGAGGGAGTGTACCGTTTGAAAGCAACCACTATGTGCATATGTATGGAGGTGATGCGTGCATGCATCTTTGAATACCATTTCACAACATTGACGTGGCGCGTGCATCAAAAATCGTACACTAGATCCCCACTTAGAGCGAGATCGGTTCATGACGTGTTGGGAGGGATTCATGCGTACACATGAATGTGTGTGTGCTCAAATTGTATCATGCATGTCATCCCAGAGCATGACCTATATATATACCGTATTACAAGCAGAAAAAATAATCCCCTCCTAAGTCAAATTAACCTCTCTTGTTGTCAGGCAAAAAGTAGTGATGGACCAAGCGAGCCCACAGATGGAAAGCATCGATATCACTGATAACCACTTAAGTGGGTGCGAGAGGACAACCACCACCTCTTTGCATGTGGGCCAAACATATATATGTTGAATACCCAAAATGCACAACTTTGATGTGCCACATGCCTCAAAAACCGTAAACCATGCACCCACACAGAGCGAGGTTCATGAAGCGTACTACATATGATGGTCCCCTTCCTCCCTCTTCACCGCATACTATATGCTCCTGCTGTAATATGTACAACCCAAAAGAATCCTCATCGATGGTGAAATTAATTAACCTCTCCCGATGTAGGTCAAAGTAATGCATGCATGCATCGATGATGTCCTCGTGGGGACACAGATGGAAGCGTCACACGTGAGTGTCCTAGCTAGGATAACCACCGCATGCATGCATGTGGCCCAAAGAGGTGTTGTGTGATGTTTGAATAGCCAATTTCACAATTTTGATGTGGCATGTGCCTCGGAAACCGAAAAGTCGCGACACTGAGTGAGGTGTACTTGTTCACGGACGCGTACATATAGTATATATGCTAGTCCCCTCCCACCTCTTTGACGCGTACTATATACCACCATAACACAAACAAAAAATATTCTACTTGCTGGTCAAATTAACCTCACTGTCGGTTGTTCGTCAAAGTGATGGACAATGACCTTGTGGGCCCACGGAAAGTGTCACACGTGAGTATCGGGTGTCGTGTAGGACAACCATCGATTGCACGTGGCCAAAACATGTATGTATGAAAGGGTTGTGTAATGTTTTAAATAACAAATTCACGACTTTGATGTGGCACCGACTTGCCTAATAAAACGGTCAACCCACATGGTGGCTCACAACTCGTAGTGTACTGGGAGCCACCCGCCATGCCCAGACACACACACCCACACACACACCATGAATCCACCGCAACTACGATGCATGTTAAATTAATTATCCCGCGGTGAACATATGTTACCAAAGGAGGGACGTTTTAATTTTGAAAAAATCACAGAGATCATTAAGACGTTTTAGTGCATTAATTGATTGATTTTCTACGGCTATAATGTGCAAAAAAAAAAATCAAATTTGAGCTACATGCACACGTGACACTGCACCTAAATGGATTGCAAAAGCACATGTGTCTCACTGGATGCATGTTTACTCCCCATGCAACAAATTTCAAACATTGAGAATTTTGATTTTTAAATTCTAGTACATCCAAAACGTATTTGAAGTTCATGAAACTTATCGTGTTGTCATATGGACACCAATACAAAGTGGCATTGTACTTTTTTGGGTCAAATTTGAGACCATTTTGATGTAATCTTTATCTAATTACAAACGGGAGATTATTAATAATTGGGAACCAATATCCCAAACGGATTATTTATTCGAACCGTGAGCATTAGACCAACAATGGAAACATGCCATGCTTCCGTTAAGCAATAAAGCGAAAACATTAATCATCCAAATAGAAAAACAATATACGTGCCGCCGTGCGACCCGTGTGCCGTGCGAGCAGGCGTGAGTTGACGGGACACATGCGAGCAGTCCGCCGCGTAGGCAGGCCAGGAGGCGTGCGTGCAGATGTGTGAATTGACGAAGGCGTGCTCGCTGCGTAGTGTCATCGGGAGGCGTGTGAGTAGCTGTGTGAAACTTTGGTAGGCATGCCAGCAGTCCGGTGCGCAGGCTCACCAGGAGGCGAGCCATCGGTTTGACCGTCGCCCGCCTCTCTCCCACAACTCCCACTACATATTAATGGTCCGCCCGAGCGGCCGCACACCCCATCCTCGCCACACACACACAATCCTTTCTCTCCGCTTGCATCCTTGATGCCGCTCTCAGTCCTCAAAGCCGTTAGTGTATGAGGATGCCGCCGAAGTGCCCCATCAGAGGGAGTGGCGACGCCAGGGCTGCTAAAGCACCAGAGCACGGCGTGGAGATGGAGACAGAGGTTGCCGTCACCACTGACGAATTATCACTGCACCCTGACGTCGTTGACGGCTTCAAGCTTCCACAGGCGGAGGCGGAGTTCCACACTGACTCTGGTGACGACACCGGCGACGACTCCGATGACCACTTCGGCGACGACTCTGACAACGACTGACAGCTGGTTAGTCATCTATACCCATTTATGTGTCAAATAGATCATAGGGTTTTTCTGGTTACTCCTGCCTCCCCATTTTTTGAATAGAATCCTATGGTTATGTCCTCCCAATCCATGAAATCTGAGTAAGTTTCATGAGATCCGTGTAGTGTATTGATTGTTTGAATGGTACAAGTGATAAGTAATTAGTTGTTTCATCTATGCAAATGATTTCTGTTAGTAATCCGACTAGGGTTAGTGTTCGTGCTAATAATTCCTAGTCGGAACTTGACAATTGATTTTGAATGACCTACATATGTTTGTGCCATTATTTTCTTCAAGTTTGGTCTGTACATAGACGATTGTGCTTAAAAATCGAACCATAATCTCTGGATATGTATAAATAAATAGCCATAAATTCCTAATCCTACTGCACGGCACGTAATCATTGATTTGGTGCCAAATTTGTTTTACTATTTGTATAGGTGTTGTCTGACGATGTGGATAGCGAGGATGAGGATGGCCAGAGGAGGTACAAGAGGCAAATCCTGAGGGAGCTTTATGCAGGAATGCATAACAGGCGTATTAGGATGTGGAACGGCGACTATCGATGCCCATTTCGCAACCACAAGCTTCATGACACGTATTTAAGTGTTCTGGAGCATGCAAGAGGACGGGCCGTTGGCTCCTTCAAGCAGAAGTATTCTCGCAGGGTGGCGCATGGCGCGTACGTCGAGTACCTGGACAAGCTTCAGGATCGTGCCAGCATGTGAGATGAGATGTGTGATCGAACTATGTATGCTTGAGTATGCTTAATGACGGTTGAACTATATATGTACTTATGGTTCAACTATGCCTGTGTACGTGTACACTTATTATCTATGTCTGAGTATGTTTAATCTATGTTTACTTATGTCTAACCGTGGGATATGGATGCAATCAGTTCGGTTGATGGAATTTACCTTCATCTTGGTTTATTGGTCCCCTGTGTAATTTGTGTTAAATTTTTATCAAAGGTTTAACTAACAAAATGTTAGTGCGGTTCAGCAAAAATTATATCGTTGGATGGGTATTTGAGCATAGTGTTCAATGATATAATTTTTGGTGACATGCATAAACATTTCTTAGTTAAATATTTGGTCAAAATTTAGTAAAAAATACAAAGGGGACCAATAAACCAGGACGGAGGTAGTACACCAATCACACACGGTTCCCAAAATTGAAACCATGTGCAATGACTTTCATTTTGCCTGTTGTGTCAATCACACACAGTTGGCTCTAGCAAACCGCGACCTGCAAAATTCTTTGTGGGACAGAAAACCCTCACCACCCAATTCAAAAAAGAAAAAATAAACCCCTCACCATCCCCATGTCACCAAAATCCTCACCCCGCCCGCCACCCCCTCCGGTCCCCATTCACACCTGCACAAGCTCCTCCGTGTCTATGCATGGCACCACCTATCGCGGTGGTAAACACTTAGCTCGACGCCTGCTGCCGCCACAAGGCTGCCGACAAAGCCCATCGCATTTCACCACTTCCGCTTGCCACCGCCTATTGATACGTCTCCATCATATCTATAATTTTTGATTGTTCCATGCCAATATTCTATAACTTTCATATACTTTTGCCAACTTTTCATACTATTTTGGGACTAACATATTGATCCAGTGCCCAGTGCCAGTTCTTGTTTGTTGCATGTTTTTTGTTTCACAGAATATCCATATCAAACGGAGTGCGGGATAAAAACTGACGGAGATTTTTTTGGAATATATGTGATTTTTGGGAAGAAAAATCCACGCGAGACGATGCCTGAGGGGGCCACGAGGCAGGGGGCGCGCCCCTGACCCTCGTGGCCACCCGTAAGGCGGTTGATGCCCTTCTTTCGCTGCAAGAAAGCTAATATCCGGATAGAGATCGTGTTAAAATTTCAGCCCAATCGGAGTTACGGATCTCCAGGAATATAAGAAATTGTGAAAGGGCGGAATCTTAGAACGCAGAAACACAGAGAGACAGAGAGACATATCCAATCTCGGAGGGGCTCTCACCCCTCCCATGCCATGGAGGCCATGGACCAGAGGGGAAACCCTTCTCCCATCTAGGGGGGAAGGTCAAGGACGACGAAGAAGAAGGGGGCTCTCCCTCCCCCTCGCTTTCGGTGGCACCGGAGTGCCACCGGGGGCCATCATCATCACCGCAATCTTCACCAACAACTTCACCACCATCATCACCAACTCTTCCCCCCTCTATGCAGCGGTGTAACCCCTCTCTTACCCGCTGTAATCTCTACTTAAACATGGTGCTCAACGCTATATATTATTTCCCAATGATGTATGGCTATCCTATGATGTTTGAGTAGATCCGTTTTGTCCTATGGGTTATTTGATGATCGTGATTGGTTTGAGTTGCATGTTTTATTATTGGTGCTGTCCTATGGTGCTCTCCGTGTCGCGCAAGCGTGAGGGATCCCTACTATAGGGTGTTGCAATATGTTCATGATTTGCTTATGGTGGGTGGCGTGAGTGACAGAAGCACAAACTCGAGTAAGTAGGTTGTTTACGTATGGGATAAAGAGGACTTGATACTTTAATGCTATGGTTGGGATTTACCTTAATGATCTTTAGTAGTTGCGATTGCTTGCTAGAGTTCCAATCATAAGTGCATATGATCCAAGTAGAGAAAGTATGTTAGCTTATGCCTCTCCCTCAAATAAAATTGCAATAATGATTACCGGTCTAGTTATCGATTGCCTAGGGACAAATAACTTTCTCTTAACAAAAAGCTCTTTATGAAAACTAACTTAGTTGTGTCTTTACCTAAACAACCCCTAATTTTTATTTACTTGCTCTTTATTATCTTGTAAACCTATCCAAAAACACCTACAAAGTACTTCTAGTTTCATACTTGTTCTCGGTAAAGCGAACGTAAGCGTGCGTAGAGTTGTATCGGTGGTCGATAGAATTTGAGGGAATATTTGTTCTACCTTTAGTTCCTCGTTGGGTTCGACACTCTTACTTATCGAAAGAGGCTACAATTGATCCCCTATACTTGTGGGTTATCACCTATCGTGTAACATCCCAAATTTTCAATTTGAAATGTTATACATTAGATCATCATTGCATATCATATATTACTGCATTTTGGTTGATCCTAGAAATTCTACGCAACTCAAGGACCCTCGGAGAGAGTTGGAGATTTTGTTATTTTCATATTTGAGTTTTCTCAAATTTTGAAAATAGGATCATTTGATTTTATTTATTTTATCGTCAATTATTTCTATCATAAAAATATGAGAGAGGGAATAAAATGACTTTCCCAAAATAAAGAAATATTGAGCATTTGATAATAAAATCAAATAATATTTTATTCTGGTTTTATTTGAATTTATGAAAAATGCGTGTTTTTCTAAATTGCATTTAGGCCCCAAATAAATGTTCATCCTGTGCGGCTTGATTTTATAAGCCGGGGAAAATTTATTTTGGGATTTTTGGATTCCGTTTAGTATTTCTTTTGTTTGTTTTTCCGTGCAATTTTTTTTAAAAGTGCGAACCGACTTAGAGTCGGTTTCGGCCCGGACTCCTCCGGCCGGGCTTTATATAACGCCGACCCCGAGCCCGTTAGCCCAGCCGCCCGCACCGGAACCCTAACCCTAGCCAGCCCCGCCGCCACCGCTGCCGCGCCCCGCCGTCGCCGCCGACGCCGCACCTTGCCGCACCATCGCCCCGCGCCGCCCCACGCCCCGCGCCACCGCCGCCCGACGTCGAAGCCTCACCGCCGCCGTCGAGGTCGATCCCGCCGCCGCCGCCGGTTTTTTAGAAAACCATTGGTTTTCACCGGTTTTCGTTCGATTTTTTTAGTTTCCGTTTTTTATTAGATCGTTTTTTTTCCGGTTTAGGTTAATTAGCGAGCGTTCGCTCGTTCTTTCGTTCTAACGAACACATTCATCGTTTAGATCCAGATAACGAACATTCGTTTGTTAATCTGTTCGTCGTTTTTCTTTTTCTCGGATTAATCCGCGATTATTTCTGATCCGATTTTCGATCTAGTATAACTTTTCGCTCGTTTATCGGAATCATGCGATTCAAGCTCCTGGAGTTTCATCTCGAAACCCTCTTTCCGTTTAACCAACTCAAACAAGTTTTTGCCTTTGTAAAATTTGACTTAGATCCAGTTTAGTAAACGAAGCTTGTTTCTTTCGCCGTTTGATTTTCGTTGCCTCGTTCGATTTGATTCTTTTTGCAAACCAGAGTTCTGAAGTTGAACTTTCTGGTTAGATCTCTTATTTGAGTTTTACCCATGCATTAGATGAGTACTTATTGTATGCTTGTTTGTTTGCGATATAGTACCCGGAGTGCGTCGCTTGCTATTTCGAATCGCTAGGTTTCGCGGATCATCAGCAAGGCAAGTAACACTTTGATCATACCTCCTACTACCCAGTTTTTATTGCATTAGATCAATCCTCAAACAATGCATGATTAGGATCTAATTAAATTTTGGGTTTTGGGAACTAGATGAGGTAGTACTTATTACCTGTTTCTTTATCAAACCCTGGGAGTTACTTCTACGTTTGCTTATATTGCTATGCTATGCTAATTGATGTGCATTGGGTGAGTGTTTCCTTGACAGATGTGAGATTGTTAAATTAATGGTTTATCTAAGGTGGCAACTTAAACACACATCTGGGTGGATTGAAACACCTAGGTATTCCAGCGATTGCCTGTTTTTCTTTTGGACCGCCACCCAGGCTCAAAGGGATCATGAGATTATTCATACTAGAAACTTCCGTGTGCAGCCACAAACTACTATGGGCTCTAGCATAGTTGATTAAGTCGTGCGAACTCTTACAGTGGTAGACTAGCAGATGTAGGGGAAAGTAGGTGTAACGGTCTACCCGATCGTAAGGTGCTAGCGCTTCTGAAAGACTATGTCTCAGTCATCCGTTTCTCAAACACCATGTAGTGCGAGAATCCCAACGGAGGAGATCGAGTCTTGTGGGGAAAAGTGCGCAAACCTTTGCAGAGTGTATAAACTAATCATGGTTAGCTGTGTCCCCGGTTATGGACAATTTTTGAGTATCTAGTACTTGGATTATCATGTGAATCTCATCATGATACTCTAATTAATATTGTTGGGTTTTTAATGATGATGTTTAATTGGGATTGAGAGGGTGTCTACACTCTCAATGTTTAACAACTACCATGATAGTTAAATAAAATTTATTCCTTTGCGGTAGGGAAAAATTGGCTTTACGCAAAACTGTAACCATAGAGCTTTCCACCAGCCATATATGCATGTAGTATAGCCTATTTCTGTTCATTGTTCTCTATGTGTTACATTGCCAGCATATTCCATGTGCTGACCCGTTTTCGGGCTGCAACGTTCATGTTGCAGACTTTTCAGACGACGAGTAAGGTGCCTTTAGGTCGTGGTTCTATACTCAGTGATGCCGTTGGAGTTGATGGACTCACTTATCTTCCAAGCCTTCCACTGTTACCGTTATTAGATGGCCTTAAGCCATATTTATTGTAATAAGTTCTCTTTTGAGACACTCGTTGTAATAAGTGTGTGATTGCTACTCTGTTATAAATCCTTCAAGTACCATGCGGCGTCAGCATTACTGATCCAGGGATGACACTAGAGCACAGAGATTGGACCGTTTGAGGTCTGGTCGCTACATATCGCCATCGACTTTCTTGATGCTGCTCGCGGTCGACCCAGCTCCACTCGATTGGGGAATCTGCCATACTGAGGGTTCTTTCTCATGGACAACAAGGTAACTAATTTAATGAGATATTATCCCATCTCTTATCCCAGTTCATCTGCCTCCTTTAATCACCCAGTCGAAATCGCCGTGAATTTATTTTTATTCGAGCTGATTTGAGGGTTTTCTTCCATTCATAGAGTGTACAGTGCACGGACACATCAGGACCTTACAGCCTCCGCCAGATATTCCATCTCACCGTACCAGATGACTTGATGATGCGCGCGGTATGTTTAATCTCACCCTAAATCAGCTGGCATGGCCTACTTTCCTGAACATATTCTAAATATTACTACATTTGGATAAAAGGTGCCACATGCACCATATACGTCAAAGGGGATTTGTCCCCTCTTCTTTCTATATTAGGCAAATTAATGATATATTGTTCTTTCGATTACTCTCATATTTCCATGACATCATGTTTACCCTATCTGTTTAATTATAAATTTTTGTCCATCGATTTCGACTGCTGTACAGCTCTTTCAATTTGGGCCCATATTTGCATGTTACCATATATTCTTTAACAATCCTACCATTTTCTGCAGCACGTCCCTTGCTATGCAACATAATCTGTAGTGCATAATCTTTCCCTTTACATAAATCAAGACTGCAGGGATGTCATACTGCACACAAACCATGGATTCACAATCGTTGCTACTGTAAGACTTGATGAATGTGGTGACTCCTATTTTGGCATTGGCTTTTGGAAAGAAATTTCTAAGTTTTATGAACTGAAAGCTGGCACTATAATTGCGCTGCACGTAAAAGGGTTGATCATGAGATATATGGTAACTTCCCTGACAATATCATCCGTCCAGACTTTGTTCGAAGTAAGTTTTCTTTTCAACTATCTGCATGTTGACTTACCCAGCAATATAAAATGAATTGTGTAGTATTTAAGCAACCAACTGTTATTCCCTTTTCTTACTATATTCCTACCTAATAACTTCTAGTTACCAATACACTTTTCTATTGCCCTGTTTGAACTAAATATTCTCTGTACTCCCATTTCTATCAGAAAGCGCCGCTGACAAGGAGACTCCGGAGGTGGAGAACAGGGCTGGCAACAAGCGGAGGCGGGACGAGCTAGAACCGCAAGCGACTCCAGCATGCCTAGACTTCATCAGCAGCCTCCCCGATGATATGTTGATAGTCATCATCTCCCTCCTCCCAATCAAATATGGGGCGCGGACAACCATCCTTTCCCGATGGTGGCGCCCCCCTATGGAACTCCAGCCCTCTCGACCTCATCGACACCCACGAGCTTTGCCATGGCTATCGAAAAAGCTTGGATCCGTTCTCCAAGATCTTCGGCGGTCACCTTGGCCCAACAAGAGCCCTTAGAATGGGCAAGTTTCATTCCAACGGTAAGGACCGAGCCAAGCTTGACGACTGGTTCCGATCCCCCGCCCTAGATCAGCTCGAGGAGCTCACTTTTGATGATGGGCATATATGGTCGCTGCCAATGTCCGCACTCCGCCTCGTGCCCATGTTGTGCATCGCCAAGTTCAGGTACTGCCACCCCCTTAATGACGCGCCCGCTCTTATTTTACCACGACTGAAGCACCCCTAGCTCGTCACCGTCTACCTCTCAAACGATGACATGGAGCGCCTGCTCCGTGGGTGTACTGCACTCAAGTACCTTCGTATTGAGGTGATCAATGGGTTGAGTACCTTCCACATCACCTCCATGACTCTCCGGACTATGTATGTGTGTTGCTGGTGCGGCAGGAAGACATCACAAGATGTGTACCATGGTATGGTCATTGAGGACACTGCACTTGAGAGATTACTTGTCGTTGATCAAGAAGGTCCAACAAGAATCAATGTCATTTCTGTGCCGAAATTGATAGTCGTGGGCTACTCGTCTGACAAATACTCCGAACTTGTTATTGGATCCACACCCGTTCAGGTACAACAGCCACCTTCTACCTCTCCTTCTACAAATTAACATTATTTCATTGAATATGTTTGTTCGTCTGTCATTCAGAAAATGATTCTGACAAGCTTGACCCCGAAACTACGCACCGTGAATGTCTTGGTAGTTGAATCTATCAGCCCCAACCTAGAGCAAGTTGTCAGTTTCCTGAAATGCTTTCCGTCCCTAGAGAAGCTATATCTCGAGGTGATGTTCCTTTCCTGTTAAATGTTAACCATAAGGGAGTTCAATTTGTGACACCTTTTTCCAAGTTTATAGTGACAATGTACTACGATTTCTGAAGGATTCTTTTGGAGGATTTCAGTACATACATGTCCCCCCCCCCATATTGGTTGCTTGATCCATATGGTTACAATCAATAAGCATTTCTCCTTTGGATTCATCTGTACTAGTTTTCTTAGGGAACTTTTCATCCACTCTAACCTCTTGTGAAGAAGGCTACATTTTTCTAGAATGTAATCAAATGCCCATGTTAATCATGTCTGATCGAAGATGGCATGTTAGTGCATTTTACAAATCCTGCAAACCAAATAGGCCTGTAGTAATGTTCAAAATTGCATGTAGCAACTAACAGGTTTTCTTCTTTTGCAGATAAGATTACACCCAGTGGTGGATAATGTGATATAATATAACAATCACGTCGGATGCCTAGATCTGCATATCTCAGAAATTACTTTGAACTCCTACCGAGGGACCTTACCGAAGATTATATTCGCCAGGTTCTTTGTTCTCAGAGCAAGGGTGCTGAAGGAAATGAGGTTTTCCCTACATTTATTTCGCAAAAATGAATGGTTTGTTGATCAGTGTCGGCGCCTGCGGCAGAATGGAATAGGCTCCAAAAATGCTGAATTTCATTTTGGAACTTCAGATGACAGAGTAATCGGAAGTCATCATATCAATTCCATGCATGACTTATCAGTGTTTGACCCCTTTGCAAAAATTGTGAGGTTTCAAAACCAGACTTAGAAGTGGTAATATTAGTTTGAACCTCACTGATATCCATGTTCAGCGGATCAGCGTGAGCGTTTGCAGCTGATGAGCTGAATTTCATTTCTAATATCAGTTTGAACCTTGTAATCTTCGAATTTGAGCCATATAACTCTGGAATTTGAACCTTGTAATATTTCGAGCTTTTGTGGTACAATCGTTGAAATGGCATCGTATGAGACTCGTATATTGGTAGCACTATTTTGACCTTAATATGCAATGGTCTTAGATTTTATTAACCATTCTCGAATCTGTTTACCTTGTCGATCTCACAACAAACGATTTTTATAGCTAACTCGACTGCGATCTTTGACATTATTGCACATAGTTGGTTTCTTCCACCGTGTGCCCTGTAGAGCGCAGAATTAATTATCACACTCGAGTGTCCATCATCACCCTTCTGTGTGACTTTGATCTCATCACCCACGGGTAAACTTATGACCGAAGTCATAACACACACTTCCTTTTTACAAAGCTTTTTGCCAATAAACGCCCATGATTTGTCCCTCTTCTAGCCGACACATGGCCAAACTAGCCGGGGCAGGAAGCTTGCGCGGTAAACTATGCAGTAGTGCAGGAACAGGCTCACCGACGATACATTTGGCGCCTCTTTGAGCCCACATGTGCGGTGTGGTGTTGTCAAGCGTGCACTGGAATCCTCCGCTATGAACGCAGTGACAAGACGTGACGATTATAGGCCGGCCGACCCCCATTTATTACAGCGGCCATTTAACCCTTGTGTCTCTTCAACCTTTCGATCGCGCCCCACCGTTGCAAGAAGCACACCCACCACGAGAAATTCTTAGAGGGTATCCTGCGCGGCTCCAATGGCGCTCCGTGCGGCTGCCGACGACGAGCAGCAGTTCACCATGCGTGCCATGGTGGACACCCACAGAAGGTTCATGGACCTCTCGGTGGTGTACACCAACGACCCGGTCTGGGTGGAGCACTCTATCCATATCATGGAGTTGCTGCTTGCCGAGGAGAAGTACAAGGTGGTCGGGTTCAACCTCGAGCACATCCGCGCTCGTGCCGGGTCTCGTCCCAAGGTCGTCGTCGCCCAGATGTGCGTGCGCCACCACATCCTTGTCTACCACTACTACCTGGCCACAACGCCTTGCGAGCGTTTTGCTAGGTTTGTCAACAGCCACCACTACATGTTCGCTACGGTGGACATCACCAATGATGTAAAGGCGCTCGAGAATTTGGGCATCGCCTGCCAGAATCTTCTCGACATCCAGGGCCAATACAAGATCTGGGCCAGCAAGGAGCATGAGAAGGACTCACTGGTTCACCTCCCTGAGGCCATCATCGACCCCTACTACAGAGACAAGAAGGATTCGTGCAACAAGGACAAGCATGCCTGTCACTCGGCCTGGATGGTGAAACTCGACAGAGCTCAAGTCGTGTATGTGGCCAAGGAGGCGTACACAAGCTACGACATGTATAGGTAGATCGTTGACATGAGGAAGTGCCTCCTTCCCCCAAATGGCCAGGGATCCAGCCGAAAGCAGAGCAATGGCAAGTGTTGTCGCAACAATAAGTAGATGATTAGATCCTCATTTCTCCTACTTTAGTATGCATGTAATTGCTTACTTTGGTGTGTGGAAATTTTATGTGTGTAGTCACTTTTGTAATTGTATGCTTAATTTGGTTATGCAATGCTGTATTTTTAAGTATATATGTTGATGCTCTATAGACAGAGCGTAGATGTTGCGCGGACAAAGAAAATCATATCGCACATGGACTAAACAATGGAACCCGTCGGTGATGTTTTCATCAATCACTCACAATTGTATACTAGCGATTGTTTGCTCACAACACACACGACTTGTTAGCAGTAATCGTCTGTGTTGTTATCTGTCTTCGCACACATTTCCTATTATAGATCTGTTTGCCGCGTATCACACACATCTTGTAAAGTTGAACCGTTTATATTCTCTTGTCTCAACACAAACAGTTCATCCGAGTGAACCACATGTCGTATATCGCACACACCTTGATCTGGCTGACCGTTTCTCTTGTGTTGCCTAATCACAAATAGTTCATCCGAGTGAACCGTATGCTGTATATCACACACGCCTTCATCTGGCTGCCCATTTCTTTTGTTCCTCCTCATCGCAAACAGTTAATTGAAATGAACTGTATGCCCTGCATTGCACATGCAACTAAGATCTGAACCGTGTTTGATGCATCCTCCATCGCAAACGTTTTGCACCTTTTTTGATGGTTATTTTACACCATCTTTGCAATTATTGCATCGCACACAGTTTTGTCGAAGGATCTCTGATCGTAGTGTCGTGTTAGCAACATCCTGCAGTAGTGGATATGCTTAACCATGAAACCATCATTCAGATTATGCAGGCCAAGGGTTTTGGACCAAGATGGATTAAATGGATCGAGATGATCTATGGGACTGGGTTTTCATCAGTACTTCTCAATGGAGTTCCAGGGAAACAATTTTTATGCAAGAAGGGTGTAAGACAAGGTGATCCACTATCACCTCTCATTTTTTCATTGCAGCAGATCTCCTTCAAACCATGATGAATGAAGCCATGCATAATAACTTGATCCATACACCACTGGTTCACCAATCTTGTATAGACTACCCCATCTTTAATTATGCTGATGATATCATCTTGGTTGCCAGTGCTGACAGTAGACAACTGGAGCACATTAAAAATCTTCTGCTTCACTTTGCTGCATACACTGGACTCAAGGTTAACTACTCCAAGTCTACTCTCGTTGCTATTAATACTCCATTGGACAAGATGAATGATTTCCCACAGTTGTTGGGTTGCAATATTGGTACACTGCCACATAAATATCTGAAGGAAATATGCCCTAGAGGCAATAATAAAGTTGTTATTAATATTTCCTTATATCATGATAAATTTTTATTGTTCATGCTAGAATTGTATTAACCGGAAACTTAGTACATGTGTGAATACATAGACAAAATAGAGTGTCCCTAGTATGCCTCTACTTGACTAGCTCGTTAACTCAAAGATGGTTAAGTTTCCTGACAATAGACATGTGTTGTCATTTGATGAACAAGATCACATCATTAGGAGAATGATGTGATGGACAAGACCCATCCGTTAGCTTAGCACTATGATCGTTTAGTTTATTGCTATTGCTTTCCTCATGACTTATACATGTTCCTATGACTATGAGATTATGCAACTCCCGAATACCGGGGGAATACTTAGTATGCTATCAAATGACACAACGTAACTGGGTGATTATAAAGATGCTCCACAGGTGTCTCCGATGGTGTTTGTTGAGTTGGCATAGATCGAGATTAGGATTTGTCAATCCGAATGTCGGAGAGGTATCTCTGGGCCCTCTCGGTAATGCACATCACTATAAGCCTTGCAAGCAATGTGACTAATGAGTTAGTCATAGGATGATGCATTATGGAACGAGTAAAGAGCCTTGCCCGTAACGATATTGAACTAGGTATGATGATACCGACGATCGAATCTCGGGCAAGTAACATACCGATGACAAAGGGAACAACGTATGTTGTTATGCAGTTTGACCAATAAAGATCTTCGTACAATATGTAGGAGCCAATATGAGCATCCAGGTTCCACTATTGTTTATTGACCGGAGATGTGTCTCGGTCATGTCTACATAGTTCTCGAACCCGTAGGGTCCGCACGCTTATCGTTCGATGACGATTTGTATTATGAGTTATGTCATTTGATGACCGAAGCTCGTTCGGAGTCCCGGATGAGATCACGGACATTACGAGGAGTCTCAAAATGGTCGAAAGGTAAAGATTCATATATTGGAAGGTTGTATTTGGACATCGGAATGGTTCTGAGTGGTTCGGGCATTTTTCCGGAGTACCGGGAGGTTACCAGAACCCCTCGGGAGAAGTTATGGGCCTTATGAGCCATAAGAGGGAAGCACACCAGCCCACAGGGGGCTGGTGCGCCCCCCTTGGGCAGGAGACCGATTAGAACTAGGAGAAGGGGGCCGGCCCCCCTTTCCTTCTCCTTCTCTCTTCCCCCTTTCCTACTCCGTGTGGGAGGTGGAATCTACTAGGACTAGGGAGTCCTAGTAGGAATCCACACCTTGGCGCGCCCTCCTAGGGCCGGCGGCCTCTCCCTCTCCTCCCTTTATATACAGAGGCAGGGGCACCCCGAAGACACACAAGTTGATCTTTAGCCGTGTGCGGTGCCCCCTTCATAGTTTCACACCTCAGTCATATTGTCATAGTGCTTTGGCGAAGCCCTGCGTCGGTAACTTCATCATCACTGTCAACACACTGTCATGCTAGCGGAACTCACCCTCAGCCTCAGCTGGAACAAGAGTATGACGAACGTCACCAAGCTGAACGTGTACAGATCGCAGAGGTGCCGTGCGTTCGGTACTTGATCGGTTGGATCGCAAAGACGTTCGACTACATCAACCGCGTTACTAAACGCTTCCACTTTCGGTCTACGAGGGTACGTAGACACACTCTCCCCTCTCGTTTCTATCCATCTCCTAGATAGATCTTGCGTGATTGTAGGAATTTTTTTGAAATACTGCGCTCCCCAACAGTGGCATCCGAGCCAGGTCTATGCCTAGATGTTATATGCATGAGTAGAACACAAAGAGTTGTGGGCGATAATAGTCATACTGCTTACCAGCATGTCATACTTTGATTCGGCGTTATTGTTGGATGAAGCGGCCCAGACCGACATTGCATGACTGCATTCCTGAGACTGGTTCTACCGACGTGCTTCGCACACAGGTGGCTAGTGGGTGTATGTTTCTCCAACTTTCGTTGAATCGAGTGTGACTACGCACAGTCCTTGTTGAAGGTTAAAACATCACACTTGACGAAAATCGTTGTGGTTTTTGATGCATGATAACCCACAAGTATAGGGGATCGCAACAGTTTTCGATAAGTAAGTGTGTTGAACCCAATGAGGAGCTAAAGGCAGAACAAATATTCCCTCAAGTTCTATCGACCACTGATACAACTCTACACACGCTTGACGTTCGCTTTACCTAGAACAAGTATGAAACTAGAAGTATTTTGTAGGTGTTGTTGGATAGGTTTGCAAGGTAATAAAGATTACGTAAATAAAAAGTAGGGCTGTTTAGATAAAGACACAACTAAGTTAGTTTGAGTAAAGAGCTTTTTGTTACGAGAAAGTTATTTGTCCCTAGGCAATCGATAACTAAACCGGTAATCATTATTGCAATTTTATATGAGGGACAGACATAAGCTAACATACTTCCTCTACTTGGATCATATGCACTTATGATTGGAACTCTAGCAAGCATCCGCAACTACTAAAGTTCATTAAGGTAAAACCCAACCATAGCATTAAAGTATCAAGTCCTCTTTATCCCATACGCAACAACCCCCTTACTCGGGTTTGTGTTTCAGTCACTCACGCAACCCACTATAAGCGAATCATGAACGTATTGCAACACCCTACAGAGGGGATCCCTCATGCTTGCGCGACACGGAGAGCACCATAGGACAGCACCAATAATAAAACATGCAACTCAAACCAATCTTGATCATCAAATAGCCCATAGGACAAAACGGATCTACTCAAACATCATAGGATATCCATACATCATTGGGAAATAATATATAGCGTTGAGCACCATGTTCAAGTAGAGATTACAGAGGGTAGGAGAGAGGTTACACTGCTGCATAAAGGGGGGAGACTTGGTGATGATGGCGGTGAAGTTGTTGGTGAAGATTGCGGTGATGATGATGACCACGGTAGCGCTCCGGCGCCACCGGAAGAGAAGGGGAGAGGGGGCCCCTTCGTCTTCTTCTTCCTTGACCTCCTCCCTAGATGGGAGAAGGGTTTCCCCTCTGGTCCTTGGCCTCCATGGCGTGGGAGGGCCGAGAGCCCCATCGAGATTGGATATGTCTCTCTGTCTCTCTCTGTTTATGCGTTTTCAGATTCTTCCCTTTCACCGTTTCTTATATTCCCGAGGATCCGTAACTCCGATTGGGCTGAAATTTTAACACGATCTCTATCCGGATATTAGCTTTCTTGCGGCGAAAGAAGGGCACCAACCGCCTTACGAGGTGGCCACGAGGGTCAGGGGCGCGCCTGGCCCCCTGGGGCGCGCCCCCTGCCTCGTGACCCCCTCGGGCATCGTCTCGCATGGATTTTTCTTCCCAAAAATCATATATATTCCAAAAAAATCTCCGTCAGTTTTTATCCCGTTTGGACTCCATTTGATATGGATATTCCGCGAAACAAAAAACATGCAACAAACAGGAATTGACACTGGGCACTGGATCAATATGTTAGTCCCAAAAATAGTATCAAAAGTTGCCAAAAGTATATGAAAGTTGTAGAATATTGGCATGGAACAATAAAAAATTATAGATACGACGGAGACGTATCAGCATCCCCAAGCTTAAATCCTGCTCGTCCTCGAGTAGGTAAATGATAAAAAGGATAATTTTTGATGTGGAATGCTACCTAGCATAATCTTGATCACATATCTAATCATGGCATGAATATTAAGACACGAGTGATTCAAAGCAATAGTCAATCATTTGACATAAAAACAATAATACTTCAAGCCAACTAATAAAGCAATCATGTTTTTTCAAAATAACATGGCCAAAGAAAGTTATCCCTACAAAATCATATAGTCTGGCTATGCTCCATCTTCACCACACAAAATATTCACATCATGCACAACCCCGATGACAAGCCGAGAAATTGGTTCATACTTTTTAACGCGCTTCAGCATTTTCAACCCTCACGCAATGCATGAGCGTGAGCCATGGATATAGCACTATAGGTGGAGTAGAATGGTGGTTGTGGAGAAGACAAAAAGGAGAAGATAGTCTCACATCAACTAGGCATATCAATGGGCTATGGAGATGCCCATGAATAGATATCAACGTGAGTGAGTAGGGATTGCCATGTAATGGATGCACTAAGAGCTATAAGTGTATGAAAGCTTAGACTGAAAACTAAGTGGGTGTGCATCCAACTTGCTTGCTGATGAAGACCTCGGGCATTTGAGGAAGCCCATCACCGGAATATACAAGCCAAGTTATATAATGAAAATTCCCACCAGTATATGAAAGTGATAACTCAAGAGACTCTCTATATGAAGAACATGGTGCTACTTTGGAGCACAAGTGTGGTAAAAGGATAGTAACATTGCCCCCCTTTTTGTGGCCTTTCTTTTTTTCTTTTTTTATTTGGCCTTTCCCTTTTTTCCTTTTTTGGGACAATGATCTATTAATGATGATCATCACACTTCTATTTACTTACAACTTAATATTAGAACTCGATACTAGAACAAAGATATGACTCTATATGAATGCCTCCGGCGGTGTACCAGGATGTGCAATGATCTAGCATAGCAATGACATCAAAAAACGGACAAGCCATGAAAACATCATGCTAGCTATCTTACGATCATGTAAAGCAATATGACAATGAATGCTCAAGACATGTATATGATGATGATGGAAGTTGCATGGCAATATATCTCGGAATGGCTATGGAAATGCCATAATAGGTAGGTATGGTGACTGTTTTGAGGAAGGTATATGGTGGGTTTATGGTACCGGCGAAAGTTGCGCGATACTAGAGAGGCTAGCAATGGTGGAAGGGTGAGAGTGCGTATAATCCATGGACTCAACATTAGTCATAATGAACTCACATACTTATTGCAAAAGTTTATTAGCCCTCGAAGCAAAGTACTACTACGCATGCCCCTAGGGGGATAGATTGGTAGGAAAAGACCATCGCTCGTCCCCGACCGCCACTCATAAGGAAGACAATCAATAAATACCTCGTGCTCCGACTTCGTTACATAATGGTTCACCATACGTGCATGCTATGGGAATCACAAACCTCAACACAGGTATTTCTACTAATCCACAACTATCCACTAGCATGACTCTAATATCACCATCTTTATATCGCAAAACTATTGCAAGGAATGAAACATATCATATTCAGTGATCTACAAGTTTTATGTAGGATTTTATGACTAACCATGTGAATGACCAATTCATGTCATCTCTCTAAATAGATATAAGTGAAGCAAGAGAGTTTAATTCTTTCTACAAAAGATATGCCCGCGCTCTAACAAATATAAGTGAAGCAAAAGAGCATTCTACAAATGGCGGTTTTCTATGTAAAGAGAAACATGCAATCCAAACTTCAAATGATATAAGTGAAGCACATGAAGCATTCTATAAAGCCATACTCAAAAGATATAAGTGAAGTGCATAGAGCATTCTATAAATCAACCAAGGACTATCTCATACCAGCATTGTGACGCCCGGATAATTAGGCTACAGTAATCCCTCGTTAATGATGCCATGTCACCTCTGTCACTGTAGTTAATCTCGGGTTAGTTCAAAAACTGATTCAAAATTCAAATTCAAAATCAAGTCAAACAATTAAAAGTTTTCGGATATTGAAATTAAAATGTTCGAAGTGAACCAAATAATGCATAGGTAATTGTGGTGGAGAAATCACGCTTTTATAAATTATTTAAGTACTCTAAAATGAACAAAAGAGTAGCAAAAACAAATATTTAAAAGCTTTTGTAATAATAAACCATCACAAACTATTTTACTTTGTGCGCCAAGTTAAATGTGGTTGTGGCATATTTACATATACTAAATTAGGTGCAACTTTGATATTTTAATAAAACTAAGGTATATTGAAAATTAGAGAAAACATAAAAGACGAAAATAAATAAAAGAAAGAAAATACAAAAAAAAGAAACAAACAAAGAAAAAGCCCCCCTCCCACTGGGCCAAGTGGCCCAGCTGGCCTCCACCGGCCCAACCGGCCGGCCCATGTCCTCTCCATAACCCCCACCCCCCTGAGACCTAACCCTAGCGACCTCCCTACTCCTCCCACTCGACCCCCTCACTCCCCTCGCCATCCCTCGCGCCGCCGCCCGCCCAGAGGCGAAGCGCCTCGTGCCCGACACCCCCTCACACGCCTCTCCTCCTCCTTCCCCGTTCTGGATCTGGGCGGCGCGCCCGACCCCGACGCCCCTCGTCCCCCCGCGGCCACCATTTACCCCACCGCCTAGGAGCTCGTTGCACGCCTCGTCGTTGGACACTTCCTCGCCCCCGACCACGCGTACGAGCCAGGACGCCCCCACGCTGCCGTCCCCGTGCTGGGCTTCCTACTCAGGCCGTCGCACGCTGCTGCCAAAACCGGCCACCGGAGCCCCCACCTCGGCCTGGATGCCGCCCCGGGCCGCCGTCGCCGCTCGTCACTCGCCGGGACTCCTACCCCGACGCCAACCCCGCTCGACATCGCCCTCCCCACTGGACCTCCTCGTCTCCTCCTCGAACGGCGTCACCAAGCCACGCCGACCCTCTCCCCGTCAACGCACGTGAGGCCTCCCCTGCTTCCCCGTCTCCCCCTTTCCTCTCTGGCGCCGCGGCCACCGCGCCCCTGACCGGGTTTGGACACGCCCGCGGTCACCACGCCCCGTCGCGGCCATCGTCCGCGCGCGCCCTGGCCGCGCGCCCGCGTCGGCCAAGCCCCGCCTTGGTCCCTCGTCGTGCTCACCCCCACAGTCGTCGTCCGCCCCGCAACCGCGGCCACCTCACCTTGCGCCGGTCGCCTTCGCCTCTGTCGCGCTCGCCCTTGCCCTCCCGCTGCTGTAGATGCTGCTACGGCTGCAGCTGTCGTGGCCTCACCCCCGCCGCTTGCCTCTGCTTCGGCCGGCCGCGTCCCCTTGGCCGCGCGCGCCGGCGCTGCGCGTGCTCGCCCCCTCGTCGTGCTGCTCCGGCGCCCTGCCGTGGCCGGCGCCCCCTGGTAGCCTGGGCAGCGCCCCTCGGGTACATGCGCCCGGAACCCGCGTGCTCAGCACCCGTTAACCCCACCCACTAAGGCCCCTAGGGCCAATGACATGTGGGGCCTACGCCCAGAACGAAATTAAAAAAAATAATTAAGAAAATAAATTAATAAATAATAATTAAAATATTAATTAATTGAAGAATTAATTAGTATAATTAATTCTAATTAGATTAACCTAATCACTTAGTTTAGTTAATTAATCTGTTAGGTTAGTTAACAGTCAATGACAGTGGGGCCCCACCCCTAGTTAGCTTAATTTAAACCCCCTTTTAAAATATGTGACACTGACAGATGGGCCCCATTGGCCCTGTTGACTGGTCAACTTTGACCCAGTCAACGCTGACTGTACTGCTGACTAGGCACTGACCGGCCCCACACGTCTGGTTGACCAGTCAACCCCTGTTGACTGGTGACGTCAGCATGACATCATGTAGATGTCATATATCCATTTTTGAATTAAATTAAATAATTAATTGAAAATCAGAAAATGATTTAAATCTTTAGAAAATCATATCTTTTAATCCGTAACTCGGATGAAAATGATTTCTACATGAAAGTTGCTCAGAACGACGAGACGAACCCGGATACGCAGCCCATTCGTCCGTCACGCATCCCTAGCATAGCAAACTCGCAACTTTCCCCCTCCGGCTCCTCTGCTCGAAAACGCAAAACACCGGGGGTACTTTCCCGTATGTCATCCCCCTTCACCGGTATCACCTATTACCGCGTTAGGGCACCTCTAACGCCGTTACTTGTCATGTCATGCATCACTATGCATATGCTTGCTTAAATATTTATTGTTTCTCCCCCCTCTTCTCTCGATAGACACCGAGACCGACGCCGCTGCTACCCAGTACGACTACGGAGTTGACGACCCCTCTCTCTTGCCAGAGCAACCAGGCAAGCCCCCCCCCCTTTGATCACCAGATATCGCCTACTCTTCTCTATACTGCTTGCATTAGAGTAGTGTAGCATGTTACTGCTTTCCGTTATTCCTATCCTGATGCATAGCATGTCCTTATTATTACTGTTGTTACCTTTACCTGCAATCCTACATGCCTAGTATAGGATGCTAGTGTTCCATCAGTGGCCCTACACTCTTGTCCGTCTGCCATGCTATACTACTGGGCCGTGATCACTTCGGGAGGTGATCACGGGCATATACTATATACTTTACACAGTTACATTACCTGTGGTACTGTTCGGAGTTGGGGGCTGAAGGGGCAGGTGGCTCCATCCCGGTAGAGGTGGGCCTGGGTTCCCGACGGCCCCCGACTGTTACTTTGTGGCGGAGCGACAGGGCAGGTTCCGACCACCTAGGAGAGAGGTGGGCCTGGCCCTGGTCGGTGTTCGCGGATACTTAACACGCTTAACGAGATCTAGGTATTTGATCTGAGTCTGGCCATTTGGTCTATACGCACTAACCATCTACGCGGGAGTAGTTATGGGTATCCCAGCATCGTGGTATCAGCCGAAGCCTTCGTGACGTCAGCGACTGAGTGGCGCGCGCCGGATTGGACCGTAAGCCTACTCTTGTATTAAGGGGGCTAGTTCTGCTTCCGGCCGCGTTCGCAACGTGCAGGTGTGCAAAGGGCGATGGGCCCAGACCCCTGCGCCATAGGATTTAGACCGGCGTGCTGACCTCTCTGTTGGGCCTAGGTAGGGCTGCGACGTGTTGATCTTCCGAGGCCGGGCATGACCCAGGAAAGTGTGTCCGGCCAAATGGGATCGAGCGTGTTGGGGTATGTGGTGCACCCCTGCAGGGAAGTTTATCTATTCGAATAGCCGTGTCCCTCGGTAAAAGGATGACCCGGAGTTGTACCTTGACCTTATGATAACTAGAACCGGGTACTTAATAAAACACACCCTTCCAAGTGCCAGATACAACCGGTGATCGCTCTCTCACAGGGCGACGAGGGGAGGATCATCGGTTAGGATTATGCTATGTGATGCTACTTGGAGGACTTCAGTCTACTCTCTTCTACATGCTGCAAGACAGAGGTTACCAGAAGCGTAGTCTTCGAAAGGACTAGCTACCCCCCTCTTATTCCGGCATTCTGCAGTTCAGTCCACATATGATACCCTTATTCCATTTGATACCAATGCATACATATGTAGTGTAGCTCCTTGCTTGCGAGTACTTTGGATGAGTACTCACGGTTGCTTTCTCCTTCTTTTCCCTCTATCCCTTCTACCTGGTTGTCGCAACCAGATGTTGGAGCCCAGGAGCTAGACGCCACCGTCGACGACGACTCCTACTACACCGGAGGTGCCTACTACTACGTGCTGCCCGCTGACGACGACCAGGAGTAGTTTAGGAGGATCCCAGGCAGGAGGCCTGCGCCTCTTTCGATCTGTATCCCAGTTTGTGCTAGCCTTCTTAAGGCAAACTTGTTTAACTTATGTCTGTACTCAGATATTGTTGCTTCCGCTGACTCGTCTATGATCGAGATCTTGTATTCGAGCCCTCGAGGCCCCTGGCTTGTAATATGATGCTTGTATGACTTATTTTATTTCTAGAGTTGTGTTGTGATATCTACCCATGAGTCCTTGATCTTGATCGTACACATTTGCGTGCATGATTAGTGTACGGTCAAATCGGGGGCGTCACAAGTTGGTATCAGAGCCGACTGCCTGTAGGAATCCCTTTTCCAAACTCTTTGGCCGAAGTTGAGTCTAGTCGATGAAAACTGTGTTACTAAGATGGCTGTGTGGCCCATGGGCCCACGTCGCCATTGGGTGGTATTAGGGTCTTTTACTCCTCGATCTTTACTCTGGGACTCTAATCTCTCCCCTATTTGGGTTAAATGAATTTTGCTAAATCTAACATTAGGATCTCGTTATCACTTTCTCCCGGAGAGCCCTTCATTACAGATGATCGACTGCTTCAACAGAAGATTCTGATAATACTCTCTGATGTTCTCTTGAAACTTTGTGCCATTGCTTTTGCAATTCCCTACCACCGAAAAATCCCTATGGATAAATACTTACACCTGTCGTTCTTACTTTTATTCCCAGTTGGTCTTGTTATTACAAGACACCCCGAAATACTCGTCGTTGTTTCGATAATCCTTTGAGCTTACTGCCTTGCTGTCCTTTGTCACCTGAATACCCCTACGGATAATTCTCACACTTATCGAGTATTCGCTCATCCCCCAGTTGTTCATGTGTTTCACAATGGTCATCGAAATACTATTCGATCCTCCAAAAATCCTTCGTAGCTTATTGCTTTGCAATACTTGTCTGTTTGCATGATGGATGCTTTCCATATGTCTGACAATATTCGTTAGTATCCTTAGACACCGTCATTTTGATCCCTTTGATTCAACATGAGTGCGAATGCACGCAATCATCAGTTGATCCTTCTAAATTATCTTTCCGGCTCAGACGTCATTTTAAACATGAGCTGGTTCTCAACAAATCCAATTGCCGTCGATTGTACCCCTAAGGCTATTCTACTTATCCATCCCTAATCAGAACATTGCTTCTGATCCCTTGATTTGAAAATCATAATTCCTTTGCATTTGAGCCTTGAATTAGTTAGTTGTTTCTAAAGTCTGATCTCCTTGCATTGTTTCTCCCTCTGATTGATTACCGATGCTCACACCAGATCCCTTGAGGACCACCAGATCATTTGCTGGATTTTATCCGACAGCGTCCTTCATATTCAATAAGTCTGTGAGCCTTTCCTCGGATACATAATACCTTTGGTAAATTGTATCCTCTGCTTTCTCAAACATGCTCTACTATCGAGCTGGTGTTATTTATTCTTGAAATTTGTGGTATATACTCCTAAGATGCCCTGATGGGTTGAACCTATGCCTTCTCTAAACTGTGTGAACTCGAAAGTTTTCACGAGCCATACACTTCTGGTATTTTGCCAAATAAAATTTCAACACTACAACTTCTTCGAAAGTGAGAAGTGAATGAAAGGTTATGCATTGGAGAAGTGGGAGTCGACCTTGAACTTGTGTTCATGCCCATGGACATGATGTAGATCTTATCGTTAAAGCTTCTCTTAAATTAAATTATTCCTTTGGTATAAGTTCATCTTATATCTGGGATCTGGCCTTTTGCAATCGTGGTTCCGACCATGTTCTCCTTTAAATGTCATTTCGCGTGCAAGTTTAAGCGCTTGTCTTCTGTAGAGCAATACCCCAGTCCAACCTCTACTTTGATCTGTCATCGAGTATTACCCCCTCTGGTATCTCGAGATTAGCATGGAATTGCATAACTTCTTATGAGTTCTTCTTCAAGTATTATTTGACTTTCGCTGCGTCATCATTTGACTTGATGTCATCGCCAACCGATTACATCTTCATGAAATTTCTCGACAAATGTGTCGTGGTCATCATCAACATCCTGAGCTCTTCCAAGATATATATCGAATTCTTGATGAGAAATACCATCATCGCCCCTCAATAGTTTGTGTTATCACTGACCACTTTATTGCCTTCCGTTCAACACAAACTTATTCGTGTTTTGAGTTATACCTTGAGATCCTTGCTATACAGCATTTGTTCTTCTTTACCTTGGAATGTTACCACCTTTTATGTCAAGAATGTCGTGGTAATTTTAACACCTCTTGAGAATTCTTGATATAGTAATATCTCTCGCCTTTTGCGTTCATTTCTTGGTCTCCGTGTTGTTTCTAACCGGAATACCGATAAATGATCTGTGATGTGTAAATTCTAAACTTCTAGCAACCCTATTGCTTGAAGTTATTGGTCTACAGTTTCATTCTAAGTCTATTGATTATTGAATTATCATTCAAACATTGATCGTGCTACCTAGTCCAGATTCCTGGGTGCACCCTTCTATCATTGTTCAAGTTGTGTATGTTTCCATCGAGCATACATCATTATGACATTTGATCCGACAAATGATATTTCCTTGTTCACATAATTGTGGAGATCAACCCTTTGGGAAATCTCGATGATATGTCGCTGAGTCCATCAGCCACCTCCTCATCCACTCCTTGGTTTAATGCCGAACTCTGGTTTCGGGACCTGCTTCCGTAGTCCGTTTCTCGATAATCTTGTAACTCCATCTCGTCAAATTGTGTTTGCCCCTTTTCCTTCTCGGGCATCATGAGTCCAAGGTATCATGCACCAATCAGATTTGGATCTTGGTCAGATATGATGATTGGTACATTTTCCAAGAGTTATAACATTGGTCTTTATATGACCCGGTAAGATGGTGTCATGCCTAGCACACCTGGCCGGAGGACCTATTGTTATAGTCCCCCTTTTTAGCAAAGTTATCCATTTTTCCATGAGGAAACTGTAAGACTTATTCTATGAGTTGTTCCTGATGGATCCTTTGTGTAACCCGAAGTCTGACCTTTGCTTGAATACCATGTCAGCGCTATCTCGAAGCATGTCTATGGTACTCCGATTTTCAATAAGAACATTTGAAGCACCATGCTAAATGTTTCTTGTTGAAATTACCCAAACACCGTTGTATGGGTAATGTCATGAAATTTGTCTCTCCTACCTAAAAGAGTTTTCTACCTTCTATCCGGTCTTGGATATCATGCTCTGCTTGTCCTTGGGAAGGATATATCCCTGAATTATGTGTTTAAAACACATTTTCCTTTCCATTCTTCTGTTAAACCTGATAATCACATTTTCCTTTCCATTGTCTTGTTAAGCTTTCTTGTAATCTGATTTAACTGAGCAGTGATAAATCCCTGCTTAGTAAGCACCTCGTTGTACAACTCTGTCAGTAAGACCCTGTTACCATTGTTGATAGCATCCCGGTAACCACCGGTGGACGAGAACTTTGCCTATTGGTCCGCCTTGTTCAACGAGCAGGAAAATGGTTCTCTTCGTCCCTCGCCCTTGGTACCGATGTTGTTGCCAACGTAACTGATAGGCTGATCCTCTGACATGCCTTGCTATCATGACCATGCAAGATGTCAACGCCCATCCCTATTTTAACCCACCTGGTGGGCCCATAACCCACAGTTCCATAGGATCGAAACCTGACTCTCCTGTACACCCTGTTGTCGAAGTTGTTCCTCATGCTTGACTTTATATGTAATTCATGGGCCTCCTGCCTGTTGATCTATTCTGGTATAAGACGCAATACTTATTCCCGATTGCTTTGAACCGCTTTCACGCCCTGTAACGGGCATCGAACGATTGTCTATCCACTTGAAACTTCTTATGGTACCTTCTTACCTTGCTCTCGGTGTTTTTCATTTGTTCAACTCGAGAGATACTCTTATGATCATTCTTGGGATACCCCCGCCCAGATGACTTTCCCTTATACCATTCAATTGTCGTAAAGCTGCCCCGTTACCTATTCGTAAATACGATGGAGTTCCCGAAGAAAAGAGACGACTTCATCATGAGGACCTGAAACAGAGGAATGAAGAAATCAATGTAATGGATCGACCTCTTCGAGAAGAGCAACCACGACCGAGAAGATTTGTTATAATTTCGTAACCTAATCTCTTCCCCCCTTACTCCCGCTCCTAAATCTCGGGACGAGATTTCTTGTAGTGGAGGAGAATTGTGACGCCCGGATAATTAGGCTACAGTAATCCCTCGTTAATGATGCCATGCCACCTCTATCACTGTAGTTAATCTCGGGTTAGTTCAAAAACTGATTCGAAATTCAAATTCAAAATCAAGTCAAACAATTAAAAGTTTTCGGATATTGAAACTAAAATGTTCGAAGTGAACCAAATAATGCATAGGTAATTGTGGTGGAGAAATCACGCTTTTATAAATTATTTAAGTACTCTAAAATGAACAAAAGAGTAGCAAAAACAAATATTTAAAAGCTTTTGTAATAATAAACCATCACAAACTATTTTACTATGTGCGCCAAGTTAAATGTGGTTGTGGCATATTTACATATACTAAATTAGGTGCAACTTTGATATTTTAATAAAACTAAGGTATATTGAAAATTAGAGAAAACATAAAAGACGAAAATAAATAAAAGAAAGAAAATACAAAAAAAAGAAACAAACAAAGAAAAGGCCCCCCCTCCCACTGGGCCAAGTGGCCCAGCTGGCCTCCATCGGCCCAACCGGCCGGCCCATGTCCTCTCCATAACCCCCCACCCCCCCTGAGACCTAACCCTAGCGACCTCCCCACTCCTCCCACTCGACCCCCTCACTCCCCTCGCCATCCCTCGCGCCGCCGCCCGCCCAGAGGCGAAGCGCCTCGTGCCCGACACCCCCTCACACGCCTCTCCTCCTCCTTCCCCGTTCTGGATCTGGGCGGCGCGCCCGTCCCCGACGCCCCTCGTCCCACCGCGGCCACCATTTACCCCACCACCTAGGAGCTCGTTGCATGCCTCGTCGTTGGACACTTCCTCGCCCCCGACCACGCGTACGAGCCAGGACGCCCCCACGCTGCCGTCCCTGTGCTGGGCTTCCTACTCAGGCCGTCGCACGCCGCTGCCAAAACCGGCCACCGGAGCCCCCACCTCGGCTTGGATGCCGCCCCGGGCCGCTGTCGCCGCTCGTCACTCGCCGGGACTCCTCCCCCGACGCCAACCCCGCTCGACGCCGCCCTCCCCACTGGACCTCCTCGTCTCCTCCCCGAACGGCATCACCAAGCCACGCTGACCCTCTCCCCGTCAACACCCGTGAGGCCTCCCCTGCTTCCCCGTCTCCCCCTTTCCTCTCTGGCGCCGCGGCCACCGCGCCCCTGACCGGGTTTGGACACGTACGCGGTCACCACGCCCCGTCGCGGCCATCGTCCGCGCGCGCCTTGGCCGCACGCCCGCGTCGGCCAAGCCCCGCCTTGGTCCCTCGTCGTGCTCACCCCCACAGTCGCCGTTCGCCCCGCAACCACGGCCACCTCACCTTGCGCCGGTCGCCTTCGCCTCTGTCGCGCTCGCCCTTGCCCTCCCGCTGCTGTAGATGCTGCTACGGCTGCAGCTGTCGTGGCCTCACCCCCGCCGCTTGCCTCTGCTTCGGCCGGCCGCGTCCCCTTGGCCGCGCGCGCCGGCGCTGCGCGTGCTCGCCCCCTCGTCGTGCTGCTCCGGCGCCCTGCCGTGGCCGGCGCCCCCTGGTAGCCTGGGCAGCGCCCCTCGGGTACATGCGCCCGGAACCCGCGTGCTCCGCACCCGTTAACCCCACCCACTAAGGCCCCTAGGGCCAATGACATGTGGGGCCTACGCCCAGAACGAAATTAAAAAAAATAATTAAGAAAATAAATTAATAAATATTAATTAAAATATTAATTAATAAATAGTATAATTAATTCTGATTAGATTAACCTAATCACTTAGTTTAGTTAATTAATCTGTTAGGTTAGTTAACAGTCAATGACAGTGGGGCCCCACCCCTAGTTAGCTTAATTTAAACCCCTTTTTAAAATATGTGACACTGACAGATGGGCCCCATTGGCCCTGTTGACTGGTCAACTTTGACCCAGTCAACGCTGACTGTACTGCTGACTAGGCACTGACCGGCCCCACACGTCTGGTTGACCAGTCAACCCCTGTTGACTGTTGACGTCAGCATGACATCATGTAGATGTCATATATCCATTTTTGAATTAAATTAAATAATTAATTGAAAATCAGAAAATGATTTAAATCTTTAGAAAATCATATCTTTTAATCCGTAACTCGGATGAAAATGATTTCTACATGAAAGTTGCTCAGAACGACGAGACGAACCCGGATACGCAGCCCGTTCGTCCGTCACGCATCCCTAGCATAGCAAACTCGCAACTTTCCCCCTCTGGCTCCTCTGCTCGAAAACGCAAAACACCGGGGGTACTTTCCCGGATGTCATCCCCCTTCACCGGTATCACCTATTACCGCGTTAGGGCACCTCTAACGCCGTTACTTGTCATGTCATGCACCACTATGCATATGCTTGCTTAAATATTTATTGTTTCTCCCCCCTCTTCTCTCGATAGACACCGAGACCGACGCCGCTGCTACCCAGTACGACTACGGAGTTGACGACCCCTCTCTCTTGCCAGAGCAACCAGGCAAGCCCCCCCCCCTTTGATCACCAGATATCGCCTACTCTTCTCTATACTGCTTGCATTAGAATAGTGTAGCATGTTACTGCTTTCCGTTATTCCTATCCTGATGCATAGCCTGTCCTTGTTATTACTGTTGTTACCTTTACCTGCAATCCTACATGCCTAGTATAGGATGCTAGTGTTCCATCAGTGGCCCCACACTCTTGTCCGTCTGCCATGCTATACTACTGGGCCGTGATCACTTCGGGAGGTGATCACGGGAATATACTATATACTTTACACAGTTACATTACCTGTGGTACTGTTCGGAGTTGGGGGCTGAAGGGGCAGGTGGCTCCATCCCGGTAGAGGTGGGCCTGGGTTCCCGACGGCCCCCGACTGTTACTTTGTGGTGGAGCGACAGGGCAGGTTCCGACCACCTAGGAGAGAGGTGGGCCTGGCCCTGGTCGGCGTTCGCGGATACTTAACACGCTTAACGAGATCTAGGTATTTGATCTGAGTCTGGCCATTTGGTCTATACGCACTAACCATCTACGCGGGAGTAGTTATGGGTATCCCGGCGTCGTGGTATCAGCCGAAGCCTTCGTGATGTCAGCGACTGAGTGGCGCGCGCCGGATT
The DNA here is from genome assembly GCA_034509565.1 of Triticum monococcum. Taxonomy (NCBI): domain Eukaryota; kingdom Viridiplantae; phylum Streptophyta; class Magnoliopsida; order Poales; family Poaceae; genus Triticum; species Triticum monococcum. The sequence goes on along the minus strand of CM067841.1, from coordinate 283,118,176 downwards.
GGACCGTAAGCCTGCTCTTGTATTAAGGGGGCTAGTTCTGCTTCCGGCCGCGTTCGCAACGTGCAGGTGTGCAAAGGGCGATGGGCCCAGACCCCTGCGCCATAGGATTTAGACCGGCGTGCTGACCTCTTTGTTGGGCCTAGGTAGGGCTGCGACGTGTTGATCTTCCGAGGCCGGGCATGACCCAGGAAAGTGTGTCTGGCCAAATGGGATCGAGCGTGTTGGGGTATGTGGTGCACCCCTGCAGGGAAGTTTATCTATTCGAATAGCCGTGTCCCTCGGTAAAAGGATGACCCGGAGTTGTACCTTGACCTTATGATAACTAGAACCGGGTACTTAATAAAACACACCCTTCCAAGTGCCAGATACAACCGGTGATCGCTCTCTCACAGGGCGACGAGGGGAGGATCATCGGTTAGGATTATGCTATGCGATGCTACTTGGAGGACTTCAGTCTACTCTCTTCTACATGCTGCAAGACGGAGGTTACCAGAAGCGTAGTCTTCGAAAGGACTAGCTACCCCCCTCTTATTCCGGCATTCTGCAGTTCAGTCCACATATGATACCCTTATTCCATTTGATACCAATGCATACATATGTAGTGTAGCTCCTTGCTTGCGAGTACTTTGGATGAGTACTCATGGTTGCTTTCTCCTTCTTTTCCCTCTATCCCTTCTACCTGGTTGTCGCAACCAGATGTTGGAGCCCAGGAGCCAGACGCCACCGTCGACGACGACTCCTACTACACCGGAGGTGCCTACTACTATGTGCTGCCCGCTGACGACAACCAGGAGTAGTTTAGGAGGATCCCAGGCAGGAGGCCTGCGCCTCTTTCGATCTGTATCCCAGTTTGTGCTAGCCTTCTTAAGGCAAACTTGTTTAACTTATGTCTGTACTCAGGTATTGTTGCTTCCGCTGACTCGTCTATGATCAAGCTCTTGTATTCGAGCCCTCGAGGCCCCTGGCTTGTAATATGATGCTTGTATGACTTATTTTATTTGTAGAGTTGTGTTGTGATATCTACCCGTGAGTCCTTGATCTTGATCGTACACATTTGCGTGCATGATTAGTGTACGGTCAAATCGGGGGCGTCACAAGCATGGTGCATAAAAGAAAAATGAAAACTAAACGCAAAAGACGCTCCAAGATTGCACATATTGCATGAACGAAACGAATCCGAAAACATACCGATACTTGTTGAAGAAAGAGGGGATGCTTTCCGGGGCATCCCCAAGCTTAGACACTTGAGTCTCCTTGAATATTTACTTGGTGTGCCTTGGGCATCCCCAAGCTTGAGCTCTTGCCTCTCTTCCTTCTTCTCACATCGAGATCTTCTCGATCATCGAACACTTCATCCACACAAAACTTCAACAGAAAACTCGGTAAGATCCGTTAGTATAATAAAGCAAATCACTACTCTAAGTACTGTTGCAAACCAATTCATATTTTGTTTTTGCATTGTGTCTACTGTAAAATAACTTTTTCATGGCTTAATCCACTGATATGAATCGATAGTTTCATCAAAACAAGCAAACTATGCATCAAAAACAGAATCTATCTAAAAAAGAACAGTCTGTAATAATCTGAACATGAACCATACTTCTGATGCTTGAAAAATTCTGCCAAAATTAGGAAAAATAAACAATTTTTATAGAAAGACAGTGCAAAAAGAATCCGAACCATTTGACGTTCAAGCTAAAAATGTAAAATCGCTCACTACAGCCAAAGTTTCTGTCCTGCACCATACAAACCATCAAGCAAATGTAAACATCCTAAAGGCAAACCTTGGCACATTATTTTTATAATACAATGGAATTGTACAAGGGGATAATTATTTTTGTTGAAAATTTTCTGTAATCAAGATTCACAAAGTTGTCGTGAGCATGAACAAAGTTCAAGGAGCTCCCCCACTTCAACAATGCTTGTCTTTCTCACTTTCACTTTCCTTTTTGAAAAAGTTTTGGGTTCCCCTCTTTATTTTTGTTGTTTTAAAACTATATGAAAGCACTCAACAGAAATAAATGACTCTCTAAAACTTCCAGGTTGTCTCCCTGGCAGCACTTTCTTTAAAGCCATAAAGCTAGACATATAGTGCTCAAGTAATGGATCCACTCGGATCCCAAGGTATATCAAAGCCAATTTTAATTAACAATGATTTGTAATTTAGTAGTGAGCACAAAGTAACATATATAATGTAATGATGAAGTCTAACTCTCTTCCTATGCATCGACATGTCATAAAAGAACAATTCATGCACACATAGTAAAGGCCAATGCATACTATAAACAGTTTCTTGCAATTCTATCATATTGGAAACATAGAGAGGTGGAGATATAGTTCCTCTCTCATAATAATTGCAAGTAGGAGCAGAAAGCACATGCATATTATATCTATCAAGATCATCATCTGTAATAGTAAAATGCAACCCATCAATGTAATCCTTAATAAGGGCAAACTTCTCCGATATAGTGTAGTTGGGAGAATTCAAAAAGATAATAGGACTATCATGCGTGGGTGCAATAGCAACAATTTCATGTTTAACATAAGGAACTATAGCAAGTTCATCTCCATAAGCATAATTTATATTGGCATCTTTGCCACAAGTATAGCAAGCATCATCAAAAAGGGATATTTCAAAAGAATCAACGGGATCATAGCAATTATCATAGCATTCATCCTTCGGTAAGCACGAAGGGGAATTAAACAATGTATGAGTTGAAGAGTTACTATCATTAGAAGGTGGGCACGTGTGATCAATCCGCTCTTTCTCCTTTTGTTCTTTGCTCTCCTCCTCATCGTTTTCATCCAATGATCTCATAGTTTCATCAACTTCTTCTTCCATAGATTCCTGCAAAATATTAGTCTCTTCTTGGATAGCGGAGACTTTCTCAATAAGTGCATTAATATTGGAATTGTATTCATAATTCTCATAGCAATATTTAAGGATAACTAAATTTTCAGGTCTATAAACCGAATCATCAAGATCTTCAAACTCTTTAAACATAGATTCAATTTCATAAGTACCCATAAAAGCAACAAATTCTTCTATTTCTTCCACATCATAGTAATCATATATACCATTAGCATAAGAAGCTAAGGTTTTATTATCATTAAATTTGCATAAAAAGGGAAGGTGTGGAGCCTTCATCCTAGAGCAACAAGTATAATCATATCTCAAGCATAGTTGCCTAGCATACCAATTCAACATATGAATTTGATCCCATAATAGTTTCCCTTTTGTGTCAAGCGGTAATCCCTAAAGCATTGACGTGGATCCAACGTTATTCCCATTACATAATTGAATGGGGTTTTCTCAGGATTATTAAAGTAGTACATAATATCTTTCACATAACTAGCATCGAGGGTTTTAGGAGGTTCCCCATCTCCATGAGCAGAAAGTACACCTAATTTTTTGGTATTTCATGTTCCATATCCATAACTAAAGATAAAGAACAACTAAGAACAGAAAATAAAAATTACTTAGTGATAAAGCAAACAAGCACACACCAGAATATTCACCCCATGCTATTGCTCCCCGGCAACGGCTCCAGAAAAAGGTCTTGATGACCCACAAGTATAGGGGATCGCAACAGTTTTTGATAAGTAAGAGTGTCGAACCCAACGAGGAGCTAAAGGCAGAACAAATATTCCCTCAAGTTCTATCGACCACCGATACAACTCTACGCACGCTTGACGTTCGCTTTACCTAGAACAAGTATGAAACTAGAAGTATTTTGTAGGTGTTGTTGGATAGGTTTGCAAGGTAATAAAGATTACGTAAATAAAAAGTAGGGGCTGTTTAGATAAAGACACAACTAAGTTAGTTTGAGTAAAGAGCTTTTTGTTACGAGAAAGTTATTTGTCCCTAGGCAATCGATAACTAGAGCGGTAATCATTATTGCAATTTTATATGAGGGAGAGGCATAACCTAACATACTTTATATACTTGGACCATATGCACTTATGATTGGAACTCTAGCAAGCATCCGCAAGTACTAAAGATCATTAAGGTAAAACCCAACCATAGCATTAAAGTATCAAGTCCTCTTTATCCCATACGCAACGAACCCCTTACTCGGGTTTGTGTTTCAGTCACTCACACAACCCACTATAAGCGAATCATGAACGTATTGCAACACCCTACAGCGGGGATCCCTCACGCTTGCGCGACATGGAGAGCACCATAGGACAGCACCAATAATAAAACATGCAACTCAAACCAATCTTGATCATCAAACAGCCCATAGGACAAAACGGATCTACTCAAACATCATAGGATAGCCATACATCATTGGGAAATAATATATAGCGTTGAGCACCATGTTTAAGTAGAGGTTAAAGCGGGTAAGAGAGAGGTTACACCGCTGCATAGAGGGGGGAAGAGTTGGTGATGATGGCGGTGAAGTTGTTGGTGAAGATTGCGGTGATGATGATGGCCACGACAGCGCTCCGGCGCCACCGGAAGAGAAGGGGAGAGGGGGCCCCTTCGTCTTCTTCTTCCTTGACCTCCTCCCTAGATGGGAGAAGGGTTTCCCCTCTGGTCCTTGGCCTCCATGGCGTGGGAGGGGCAAGAGCCCCTCCGAGATTGGATCTGTCTCTCTGTCTCTCTCTGTTTCTGCGTTCTCAGATTCTTCCCTTTCACCGTTTCTTATATTCTCGGAGATCCGTAACTCCGATTGGGCTGAAATTTTAACACGGTCTCTATCCGGATATTAGCTTTCTTGCAGCGAGAGAAGGGCACCAACCGCCTTACGGGGTGGCCACGAGGGTCAGTGGCGTGCCTGCCCCCCTGGGGCGCGCCCCCTGCCTCGTGCCCCCCTCGGGCATCGTCTCGCGTGGATTTTTCTTCCCAAAAATCATATATATTCCAAAAAAATCTCTGTCAGTTTTTATCCCGTTTGGACTCCATTTGATATGGATATTCTGCGAAACAAAAAACATGCAACAAACAGGAACTAGCACTGGGCACTGGATCAATATGTTAGTCCCAAAAATAGTATAAAAAGTTTCCAAAAGTATATGAAAGTTGTAGAATATTGGCATGGAACAATAAAAAATTATAGATACGACGGAGACATATCAATGCATAGGTAAGAACGGTTCTTGCTATCCCATAGCAGCCACATAAAACTTGCAACAACAAAGTAGAGGATGTCTAACTTGTTTTTGCAGGGCATGTTGTGATGTGATATGGTCAATACGTGGTGTGATATAAATTGTTGTATGAGATGATCATGTTTTGTTAAAGTTATTGGCAACTGGCAGGAGCCTTATGGTTGTTACTTTATTGCATAAGATGCAAGCGCCATATAATTGCTTTACTTTATCGCTATGTGATAGCAATAGTTGCAAAAGCAATAGTTGGCAAGACGACCAAGTGCCGACATGATGATAGAGATCAAGATGATGGAGATCATGTGTGTCATGCCGGTGACGGTGGAGATGATGACGGTACTTTGGAGATGGAGATCAAAGGCAGAAGATGATGATGGCCATATCATGTCACATATTTTGATTGCATGTGATGTTTATCTTTTATGCATCTTATTTTGCTTAGTGCGATGGTAGCATTGTAAGATGATCCCTCACTAAATTTCAAGGTATAAGTGTTCTCCCTAAGTATGCAACGTTGCTACAGTTCGTCATGCCGAGACAGCACATGATGATCAGGTGTGATAAGCTCTATGTTCACATACAACGGGTGCAAGCCAGTTTTGCACACGCGGAATACTCGGGTTAAACTTGACGAGCCTAGCATATGCAGATATGGCCTCGGAACACTGAGACCGAAAGGTCGAACATGAATCATATAGTAGATATGATCAACATAGTGATGTTCACCATTGAAAACTACTCCATCTCACGTGATGATCGGACATGGTTTAGTTGATATGGATCACGTTATCATTTAGATGACTAGAGGGATGTCTATCTAAGTGGGAGTTCTTAAGTAATATGATTAATTGAACTTTAATTTATCATGAACTTAGTCCTGATAGTATTTGCATATCTATGTTGTAGATCAATAGCTCGCGTATAGCTTCCATGTTTTATTTATGATATGTTCATAGAGAAAACTAAGTTGAAAGATGATAGTAGCAACGATGTGGACTAGGTCCGTGATCTGAGGATTATCCTCATTGTTGCATAGAAGAATTATGTCCTTGATGCACCGCTAGGTGACAGACCTATTGCAGGAGCAGATGCAGACGTTATGAACGTTTGACAAGCTCTGTATGATGACTACTTGATAGTTTAGTGCACCATGCTTTACGGCTTAGAACTGGGATTTCAAAAACGTTTTGAATGCCACGAAGCATATGAGATGTTCCAAGAGCTGAAATTGGTATTTCAGACTCGAGCCCGTGTCAAGAGGTATAAGACCTCTAACAAAATACTTTGCCTACAAGATGGAGGAGAATAGCTCAGCTAGTGAGCATGTGCTCAGAATTTCTGGGTACTACAATCACTTGAATCAAGTGGGAGTTAATATTCCAGATAAGATAGTGATTGACAGAGTTCTCTAGTCACTATCACCAAGTTACTGGAACTTTGTGATGAACTATAATATGCAAGGGATAATGAAAACGATTCCCGAGCTCTTCGCGATGCTGAAAATCGGTGAAGGTAGAAATCAAGAAAAGCATCAAGTGTTGATGGTTGACAAGACCACTAGTTTCAAGTAAAAAGGCAAGGGAAAGAAAGGGAACTTCAAGAATAATGGCAAGCAAGTTGCCACTCCCATGAAGAAGCCCAAAAGCTAGACCCAAGCCTGAAACCGAGTGCTTCTACTGCAAAGGAAATGGTCACTGGAAGTGGAACTGCCCCAAATACTTGGCGGATAAGAAGGATGGAAAAGTAAACAAAAAGTATATATGATATACATGTTATCGATGTGTACTTTACTAGTGTTCATAGTAGCCCCTGGGTATTTGATATTGGTTCAGTTGCTATGATTAGTAACTTGAAACAAGAATTACAAAATGAATAGAGACTAGTTGAGGGCGAGGTGACGATATGTGTTGGAAGTGATTCCAAGGCTGATAAGATCACCATCACATACTCCATCTACCTTCGGGATTAGTATTGGAACTAAATAAATGTTATTTGGTGTTTGCATTGAGCATAAATATGATTGGATCATGTTTATTGCGATACAGTTATTCATTGAAGTCAGAGAATAAATTTTATTCTGTTTACATGAATAAAACCTTCTATGGTCTTACATCCAATGTACATGGTTTACTAAATCTTGATCACAATGATACACATAATATTGATGCCAAAAGATGTAAAGTTAATAATGATAGTGCAACTTATTTGCGGCACTGCCGTTTAGGTCATATTGGTGTAAAGCGCATGAAGAAACTCCATGCTGATGGGCTTTTGGAATCTCTTGATTATGAATCACTTGATGCTTGTGAACCATGCCTCATTGGCAAGATGACTAAGACTCCGTTCTCCGGAACAATGGAACGAGCAACAGACTTATTGGAAACAATACATACTGATGTATGCGGTCCGATGAGTGTTGATGCTCGTGGCGGGTATCGTTATTTTCTGACCTTCACAGATGATTTGAGCAGATATGGGTATATCTACTTGATGAAACATAAGTCTGAAACATTTGAAAAGTTCAAAGAATTTCAAAGTGAAGTGGAAAATCATCGTAACAAGAAAATTAAGTTTCTACGATTTGATCGTGGAGTTGAATATTTGAGTTATGAGTTTGGTCTTCATTTGAAACAATGCGGAATAGTTTCGCAACTCACGCCACCTGGAACACCACAGTGTAATGGTGTGTCCGGACGTCGTAACCGCACTTTATTAGATATGGTGCGATCTATGATGTCTCTTACTGATTTACCGCTATCGTTTTGGGGTTATGCTTTAGAGACGGCTGCATTCACGTTAAATAGGGCACCATCGAAATCCGTTGAGATGACACCATATGAACTGTGGTTTGGCAAGAAACCCAATTTGTCTTTCTTAAAGTTTGGGGCTGCGATGCTTATGTGAAAAAGCTTCAACCTGATAAGCTCGAACCCAAATCGGAGAAATGTGTCTTCATAGGATACCCAAAGGAAACTGTTGGGTACACCTTCTATCACAGATCCGAAGGCAAGATATTCGTTGCTAAGAATGGATCCTTTCTAGAGAAGGAGTTTCTCTCGAAAGAAGTGAGTGGGAGGAAAGTAGAACTTGATGAGGTAACTGTACCTTCTCCCTTATTGGAAAGTAGTTCATCACAGAAATCAGTTCCAGTGATTCCCACACCAATTAGTGAGGAAGCTAATGATGTGTAACACCCACAATGCGGCTATGTCTCCCACGTGTCGGGGCATGACTTAGAGGCATAGCCGCATGGTAGGCTTATCGCAAGAGGGGTAATCTTCACACATCCCATGTACTGAATAAGAAAGGTATAAAGAGTTGGCTTACAATCGCCACTTCACACAAAACATAAATAATCTATACATCATCCAAGATACAATCAAGGTCCGACTACAGAACCAAAATAAAGGAAGACAACCCCAAATGCTAGATCCCCAATCGTCCCAACTGGGCTCCACTACTGATCAACCGGAAAAGACACATACCAATGACCAAGATCTTCATCGAGCTCCCACTTGAGCTCGGTTGCGTCACCTGCACTGGTATCATTGGCACCTGCAACTGTTTGGAAGTATCTGTGAGTCACGAGGACTCAGCAATCTCACACCCGCGAGATCAAGACTATTTAAGCTTATGGGTAGGAAAGGGTAGTGAGGTGGAGCTGCAGCAAGCACTAAGCATATATGGTGGCTAACTTACGCAAATAAGAGCGAGAAGAGAAGCAACGCCACGGTCAAGAAGCTAGAAGTGATCAAGAAGTGATCCTGAAACTACTTATGTTCAAACATAACACAAGAACCGTGTTCACTTCCCGGACTCCGCCGAGAAGAGACCATCACGGCTACACACGCGGTTGATTCATTTTAATTAAGTTAAGTGTCAAGTTCTCTACAACTGGATATTAACAAATTCCCATCTGCCACATAACCGTGGGCACGGCTTTCGAGTATTCAATCCCTGCAGGGGTGTCCCAACTTAGCCCATCATAAGCTCTCACGGTCAATGAAGGATATTCCTTCTCCCAGGAAGACCCGGTCAGACTTGGAATCCTGGTTACAAGACATTTCGACAATGGTAAAACAAGACCAGCAAGACCACCTGAATGTGCCGACAAATCCCAATAGGAGCTGCACATATCTCATTCTCAGGGCACACCAGATGGGCAAGACGTCGGGTTGGCATAGACCCTGGTTGCCCAGGGGGTGCGGGACATCGCCCAGTTCGGACCAACACTTAGAGAAGCAATGGCCCCCGGGGGGGTTAAAATAAGATGACCCTTGGGAGCGCGACTCCCAAGGGAAAAGTAGGTGGTGGTGAGGCAAATGTAAAACCAAGGTTGGGCCTTGATGGAGGAGTTTTATTCAAAACGAACTGTCAAGGGGTTCCCATAACACCCAACCGCGTAAGGGACGCAAAATCAAGGAACATAACACCGGAATGACGGAAACTAGGGCGGCAAGAGTGGAACAAAACACCAGGCATAAGGTCGAGCCTTCCACCCTTTACCAAGTATATAGGTGCATTAAAGTAAAATAAGATATAATAATGATATCCCAACAATATCCATGTTCCAACATGGAACAAACTTCATCTTCACCTGCAACTAGCAACGCTATAAGAGGGGCTGAGCAAAAGCGGTAACATAGCCCAACAATGGTTTGCTAGGAAAGGTGGGTTAGAGGCTTGACATGGCAATATGGGAAGCAGGATATAGCAAGTGGTAGGTAGCGCGACATAGCAATATAGCGAACAACTAGCAAAGCAAAGATAGAAGTGATTTTGAGGGTATGGTCATCTTGCGTGCAATGTACTCAGAGTTGTCAAAAGATTGATCCTCGAAAGCGTACTCAACAGGTTCCTCGGTCACATACTCGTCTCCCAGCTCTACCCAAAGCAAGAACGCAAGTAATGGAACAACAATCAAACACGGTGCAATGCGTAAGCAACATGATGCAATACATGGCATGATATGCAAGATGTGATATGCAATGCATATGCGTGCTCCGGAAGGGAAATAATGCTCAAGGCATGAACTTGGAAGAAAAAAAAGTTTGCCGCTGGAAAGATGAGGTGATTTCGGTTGAAATCGATATAAAGATCACCGGAAACGGATGCACAGTTTGCAAATGGCAAGCAAAACAAGAATGATGCCAAACTGCAGTTAACAACATGAAGCCACCTAGAATGCAACAAGAAACTAAGCTACTGCACTCCAACATAGCAACAAAGCATATGGAAGTGATGTACATGAGATGCTTGACAAAACATGAACACTGAGCTACGGCTAAATCACATTATAACAGGTTCAAACAAGTATGGCAAAAGTGCAAAAGATATCAGCTTCACAGACTTGGTGAAAATACTAAGATGTCTAAAACAACATCAGGAAGCAATGTTTAGAGCAAGAAAACAACATTCTACAGGAACATATCATAGCAAACAAAGGCATGCCATGATTCTACTAAATTCATAGAACACAAGTCCCTTACTGATCATGAGCCAAAAAGGCACAGAAGATATGATGGCACCCATGTAAACATAGCAAGTTTTATTAACAGTTCCAGACTTAGCAGAAAAATAGAGCATGTCATAAACAGAATTATGAGGGCAACTTTGCGAGCTCAAACCACTCACCACAATGCATTGCATGACAAAATAAGCATACCAACAGCAAGATGACATGTTCATGAAGCTAACCATGGCAAGAGCAAGTTCATAGGATGCACGGATCACTAGCAACAACCATGGCAATATTGATTAACATGTTAACATTCTGCCAGGAACATTTTATAGCAAAAGTAGAGCAAGAACAAGACATGCTAGAGCACTCCATAAGTGCAAACAGGGGCATGGATGGATAGAGCATAACCACATGTTCAAAACATCCTTACTGAAGCATCTCAAAATAAGCATGGATCTCACTGTAGCATCAAGTTTACATGGCATCAAAATAACAGCAGAAAAAGGCTTAGCAAAATCCTAAGTCCCTAAAAATAGCAACATCACGAAGCCTAGTTTGCATGCTTGTGCTAGTCACCACATACATAAAAAAATACAAGACAAGCACCCCTTTAAAGATGGCATGATGTAGTTCAAAACTCATGTAGACCTCAAGCTCATACGATGCACACAACAAATGCAAAAAAATGACAAAACCTCATGATCTGATAAGTACCAGCAGTTAACATTTTATAGCACTCTTGCAACATGGATAATCATGTCAAGATGAATTCTATCATGCATGAAACAACAACCATCAGGTAGAGCACGAAGAGTAGAGGAATTCACATATAAATTTCATCATCATCAGACACATATGCACAGAGTTAGGGCCCACACAAGATGCCCTCATAATGTTTGAAACTGGGGGACTTAGTGAAAAATTACCCACGCTAAACGGGATCCAGATCGGGGAAGCTCCATTCCTCGTACAGGACTACTCCAGCGGAAGCCAACGGCGACTGTGGGGCGGCGTGGGGCTCTGGTAGGCGTTGGGGAGGCCGGGAATGGGTAGATCGGGTCGTGGGCGGCCAGATCAGGACAAGGGCGGCGGTGGACGGAGCTCGAGCGGCGCTGCCTGCAGAGCTTGGGCAGCCATGGCGGGAGTTGAGCTCCTGGAGAAGAGAGAGAGAGACTGGGTGAGGGAGAGGTCGGGCCAGAGGAGGAAGGAGATGGGGACGGGCGCGGTGGCCGGCGACCTAGGGCGGCAAGAGTTCGGCATGCTCTGGTGAGGTCGAGCGGCGGCGGGGCGCTCCGGCGAAGTCCGGCAAGGGGCGCGGGCGGCGGCGCGCAGATCCGGGCTCGTGCGGGCCCTGGATGGGCTCCGCGGGTCGCGCGGGTGGAGGGGCGGCTGGTGACAGGTGGCGGCCTCCGGTTGGATGAGGGAGCGGTGTCGATGACGTGGCGGCCTGCCATTGGGTGGAGCGACGTGTCCGGCGGACATGTCCGGCACTGATGGACATGTCCGGCGGCGCGAGGAGGAAAATGACTAGGGTTTCATCCGCGAAAATTCGGGGGAGGGGACTAATTTATAGGTAGAGGGAGGTAGGAATGTCCAAATGAGGTGCGGTTTTCGCCCACACGATCGTGATCCGATGATGGAGGACATGGAGTTGGTTTAGATCGGTTATTGGGCTGTTTTGGAGGGGTGTTGGGCTGCAACACAAAGAGGGATTTTGCGGTTACCCGGTTAACCGTTGGAGCATCAAACAGCCTCCAAATGGAACGAAATTTGACAGGCGGTCTACCGGTAGTGTACCAAGGCCACTTGACAAATCTCGGCCCATTCCGAGAATGTTTAACACCCGCTCACAAAAAGAGACAAGAGGGGTGCGCCGCGTGCATGTGGGAGTGTCGGATTGTGAAACGGACAACGGGGAAAATGCTCAGATGCATGAGACGAACAAGTATGCAAATGAGATGCACATGATGACATGATATGAAATGCATGACATGACAAAAAGCAAAACGGAAGACAAAAACCCAACCATGAAATGGAATATCATATCGCATCTCCGGAAAAGGCAAGAGTCGGAGTTACAAATATGGAAAGTTGCACACGGGGTGTTACATGATGATGATCATGAAACTTCTAATCAAGTTACTACCGAACCTCGTAGGTCAACCAGAGCAAGATCCGCACCAGAGTGGTATGGTAATCCTGTTCTGGAAGTCATGTTACTTGACCATGATGAACCTACGAACTATGAGGAAGCGATGATAAGCCCAGATTCCGCAAAATGGCTTGAGGCCATGAAATCTGAGATGGGATCCGTGTATGAGAACAAAGTATGGACTTTGATTGACTTGCCCGATGATCGGTGAGCCATTGAGACTAAAAGGATATTCAAGAGGAAGACGGATGCTGATAGTAGTGTTACTATCTACAAAGCTCGAATTGCCGCAAAAGGTTTTCGAAAAGTTCAAAGTGTTGACTATGATGAGATTTTCTCACACATATTGATGCTTAAAAGTCTGTTTGAATCATGTTAGAAGTTGCCGCATTTTATGAAATCTGGCAAATGGATGTCAAAATTGTATTCCTTAATGGATTTATTAAAAGTGAGTTGTATATGATGCAACCAGAAGGTCTTGGCAACCCTAAAGGTGCTACCAAAGTGAGCAAGCTCCAGCGATCCATTTATGGACTGGTGCAAGCCTCTCGGAGTTGGAATATATGCTTTGATACTGTGGTCAAAGCATATGGTTTTATACAAACTTTTGTAGAACCTGTATTTACAAGAAAGTGAGTGGGAGCACTATAGCCTTTCCGATAAGTATATGCGAATGACATATTGTTGATTGGAAATAATGTAGAATTTTCTAGGAAGCATAAAGGAGTGTTTGAAAGGAGTTTTTTAAAGAAAGACCTCGGTGGAGTTGCTTACAAATTGAGCATCAAGATCTATAGAGATAGATCAAAACGCTTGATAAGATTTTTGAATGAGTACATACCTTGATAAGATTTTGAAGTAGTTCAAAATGGAACCGTCAAAGAAGGAGTTCTTGCATGTGTTGCAAGGTGTGAAGTTGAGTAAAACTCAAAAACCCGACCACGGCAGAAAATAGAAAGAGAATGAAAGTCATTCCCTATACCTCAGTCATAGGTTCTATAAAGTATGCTATGCTGTGTACCAGACCTATTGTGTACCTCACCATGAGTTTGGCAAGAGTGTACAATAGTAATCCAGAAGTGGATCACTAGACAGTGGTCCAAATTATCCTTAGTGGAATAAGGATATGTTTCTCGATTATGGAGGTGACAATGAGTTCGTCGTAAAGGGTTACATCGATGCAAGTTTTGACACTGATCCGGATGACTCTAAATCTCAATCTGGATACATATTGAAAGTGGGAGCAATTAGCTAGAGTAGCTTCGTGCAGAGCATTGTAGACATAGAAAATTTGCAACATACATACGGCTCTGAATGTGGCATACCCATTGAATAAACTTCTCTCACAAGCCAAACATGATCACTCTTTGGATGTTAATCACATAGCGATGTGAACTAGATTATTGACTCTAGTAAACCCTTTGGGTATTAGTCACATAGAGATGTGAACTAATCACATGAAGATGTCAACTATTGGTATTAAATCACATGACGATGTGAACTAGATTATTGACTCTAGTGCAAGTGAGAGACTGAAGGAAATATGCCCTAGAGGCAATATTCCTTATATCATTATAAATTTTTATTGTTCATGCTAGAATTGTATTAACTGGAAACTTACACATGTGTGAATACATAGACAAAATAGAGTGTCCCTAGAGTGCCTCTACTTGACTAGCTCGTTAATCAAAGATGGTTAAGTTTCCTGACCATAGACATGTGTTGTCATTTGATGAACGGGATCACATCATTAGGAGAATGATGTGATGGACAAGACCCATCCATTAGCTTAGCACTATGATCGTTTAGTTTATTTCTATTGCTTTCTTCATGACTTATACATGTTCCTATGACTATGAGATTATGCAACTCTCGAATACCGAAGGAATACTTAGTGTGCTATCAAACGACACAACATAACTGGGTGATTATAAAGATGCTCTACAGGTGTCTCCGATGGTGTTTGCTGAGTTGGCATAGATCGAGATTAGGATTTGTCAATCCAAATGTCGGAGAGGTATGTCTGGGCCCTCTCGGTAAAGCACATCACTATAAGCCTGCAAGCAATGTGACTAATGAGTTAGTCACGGGATGATGCATTACGGAACAAGTAAAGAGACTTGCCGATAACGAGATTGAACTAGGTATGATGATACCGACGATCGAATCTCGGGCAAGTAACATACCGATGACAAAGGGAACAACGTATGTTGTTATGCAGTTTGACCGATAAAGATCTTCGTACAATATGTAGGAGCCAATATGAGCATCCAGGTTCCACTATTGGTTATTGACTGGAGATGTGTCTCGGTCATGTCTACATAGTTCTTGAACCCGTAGGGTCCGCACGCTTAATGTTCGATGACGATTTGTATTATGAGTTATGTGATTTGATGACCGAAGCTCATTCAGAGTCCCGGATGAGATCACGGACATGACGAGGAGTCTCGAAATGGTCAAGAGGTAAAGATTCATATATTGGAAGGTTGCATTTGGACATCATAATGGTTCCGAGTGGTTCATGCATTTTTCCGGAGTACCAGGAGGTTACCGGAACCCCCCGGGAGAAGTTATGGGCCTTATGGGCCATAAGAGGGAAGCACACCAGCTCACAAGGGGCTGGTGCGCCTCCCTTGGGCAGGAGGCCGATTAGGACTAGGAGAAGGGGGCCGCCCCCCTTTCCTTCTCCTTCTCTCTTCCCCCTTTCCTACTCCATGTGGGAGGTGGAAACCTACTAGGACCAGGGACTCCTAGTAGGACTCCACACCTTGGCGCGCCCTCCTAGGGCCAGCGGCCTCTCCCTCTCCCCCTTTATATACGGAGGCAGGGGGCACCCCAAAGACACACAAGTTGATCTTTAGCCGTGTGCGGTGCCCCGTCCACAGTTTGACACCTCGGTCATATTGTCGTAGTGCTTAAGCGAAGCCCTGCGTCGGTAACTTCATCATCACCGTCAACACGCCATCGTGCTGGCGGAACTCACCCTCGGCCTCAGCTGGATCAAGAGTACGAGGGATGTCACTGAGCTGAACGTGTGCAGATCGCGGATGTGCCATGCGTTCGGTACTTGATCGGTTGGATCGCGAAGACGTTCGACTACATCAACCACGTTACTAAACGCTTCCGCTTTCGGTCTACGAGGGTACATAGACACACTCACCCCTCTCGTTGCTATGCATCTCCTAGATAGATCTTGCATGATCGTAGAATTTTTTTGAAATACTGCGTTCCCCAACAATATTTGGGTGTCCCTTTGTGTCACAGCAAACCAAAGATTGTGGACTTCCTCCCCATGTTAAAAAGAATTGAATCAAGACTACTCAGCTGCTCCACTCTGCTATCCACAGGAGACAAACTGACCCTCATCACATCAGTCTTCACAAGCATGCCAACTTTTTTCATGTGTACCCTCTAGATACCAAAGACAGTAGTAAAGCAGATCAATACATATCTTATGAACTGTTTCTGGAGGAAATTTGGTACCCAGGAAAGAGGATCAATGCTGGTTTCATGGAAGAAAGTCTGTTTACCTAAATCCCAAGGAGGGTTGGGAGTCCTGGATATCCATATTCACAATCAGGCACTGCTTATGAAATTCCTACACAAGTTCTTTAATAAGGTTGACACACCATGGGTCAGGATTATTTGGGAAACTTACTATCAAGACTGCTTACCAAGTGACAGAATGGTGGGCTCATTCTGGTGGAAAGGAATTCTTAAAACCTTACCTACATTCAAGCTTAATGCCATCTGCAAACCAGGAAAGGGTAACACCGCTCTGTTTTGGCCTGAAAATTGGTTAGATATGCCACTACAACAAAAGCTACTCGAACTCTTCTCCTTTGCCATCAACAAGGTAATCACACTGAGACAGATTCATGAACAACAGGAGCTAGATGAATTCTTCCACAGGCCACTCTCCCAACAAGCATTCAATCAATTCAACCTCCTACAAGACCTACTCCACAACAATATGCAGACTGAAGAGCCAGACCAGTGGGGATATATCTGGGCATCAACAGAATACTCATCAATGAAGATGTACAAGAAACTCATAGACAAGACTGAAGCTCACACCATCTTCAGACAGATACGGAAATCCAACTCCAGACTCAGACACATGATTTTCTTTTGGATGCTATTATATGACAGAGTTAGCATAAGAAATCTCCTGCAAAGAAGGAAGATGTACCTACCTGACTACAATGTGCAATCTATTCAGATGCAAATCAAGAAACATTAAATCACCTTTTCTGGAACCGCCATTTTGCACTAAGCTGTTGGAACAGCTTACTCCCAAACAGACAGAGAGGTATTTCGGCCTATGATGAGATTATGCTGACCATCACAGTGCTACCTCAGGACATTCCCATGGAGATCATTATTCTGGGATGCTGGAGTATTTGGATGGTTAGGAATGATAAGAATTTCAGAGCTGCACCACCTAATTTGAACACATGGAAATTCTATCTACACGAAGGGCTGCAGCACATCAAGCTTAGGTCAAAACAAGCCAAGGGCGACAAGATAGATCACTGGATTGAACAGTTCCTCTAATTTTTTGATGATGTTGCCTAAAACTGGTATTGGGTGATCCACCACTTGTAATTTCCTTTGTACATATTTTTATATTAATGAAAATACCGTAGAACAATTGTTCTACAGTCACAGGGTCAAAAAGGCAGTGTACGTATGTCGTTTCTCACACGGAGGTGACACGTTCCCTCTCGGAACCACGAGCCTTCTTGACAGAAGCTCCGGTTTGCAGGAAGCTTATACCAAAGCTTGTCCCAATTCGGCCAAACAAATTACCGCAACATGTTAGTGCCATGTCATGACACCATGCCAAGTTTCATGATTTTCAGCCGTGTTTTGGATTTACATGGATTAAAAAACCAAGTTTCTCAATCTTCCCGGTTGAGCCACGACGCCTAGATGTTTGAATTTCATTCACATTTCTTGCATGGGACCTAGAAATTCACCCAATGACACACATGTGATTTTTCAAAAAACTTTGGTGCATTGGAGCATGTGCTTGTAGTTCAAATTTGAATTATGCACATTAAATGCCTAGGAATTCAATTAATGTATAAAAAAGGCAAAACGAACCCGGAATAATTCCAAAATTTAGCACGATACTTCTATTTGGTCTAATCTACCTATGTAAAAAAAATTATCACGGCATGTTGATGCCGCTCCATGATAGCATGCCAAATTTCATGAATTTCATACGAGTTTTGGATTTACTAGAATTTCAAAACAAGGTATCTCAATGTTTTGCCGGTAATCAACAGTGCCCTGGTTTTTGAAATCATTCCCATATCTTGCATGGGACCTAAGCATGCACCCAAGGACACAGATTTAATTTTTCAACCAATTTATATGCACTAGAGAATGTGCATGTATTTCAAATTTGACTTATGCACATAAAATGCCTAGAAAACCCAGTTAATGTATAAAAATGTTCAAACGAACCAAAAAATTCCAAAACTTACCAACACTCCTGTTGTTCTATGTTGACATTAGAATTTTTTTAAAGCAATAAGAGGCAACGGATATCGTTTTGTCCCCAAAGGTGGCACTTTCCCTACCGAAACCATCATGCTTGTCGTGAGAAGCTGTGGTTTGTGAGAAGCTTATACCCAAACCTGCCCCAAATGGGACAAAAAATTTACCACGTTATGTTGATGCCGCTCCATGATAGCATGCCAAGTTTCATGAATTTCAGACGAGTTTTCAATTTACTAGAATTTCAAAACAAGGTATCTCAATGTTTTGCCGGCAATCAACAGTGCCCTGGTGTTTGAAATTCATTCTCATTTCTTGCATGGAACCTAAGCATGCACCCAAGGACACAGATTTGATTTTTAAACCAGTTTATATGCACTGGAGCATGAGCATGTATTTCAAATTTGAATTATGCACATAAAATGCCTAGAAAACCCAATTAATGTATTAAAATGTCTAAAGGAACTCCAAAAATTCCAAAACTTAACACAAAACTCTTGTTGTTCTATGTTGACACTAGAAATTTTTTGAAAGCAATAAGAGGCAACGGATATCGTTTCGTCCCCAAAGGTAGCACGTTCCGTACCCAAACCATCAGGCTTGTCGTGAGAAGCTCCGATCTGTGAGAAGCTTATACCCAAACCTACCCCAAATGGGACAAAAATTTACCATGGCATGTTGATGCCACTCCATGATAGCATGCCAAGTTTCATGAATTTCAGACGAGTTTTTGATTTACTAGAATTTAAAAACCATGTATCTCAACGTTTTGCCGGCAATCAACAGTGCCCTGGTGTTTGAAATTCATTCCCATTCTTGCATGGGACCTAAGCATGCACCCAAGGACACAAAATTGATTTTTTGACCAATTTATATGCACTGGAGCATGTGCATGTATTTCAAATTTGAATTATGCACATAAAATGCCTAGAAAACCCAGTTACTGTATAAAAATGTCCAAACAAATCCCGAAAAATTGAAAAACTTAACACAACACTCTTGTTGTTCTATGTTGACACTAGAAATTTTCTGAAAGCAATAAGAGGCAATGGATATCGTTTCGTACCCAAAGGTGGCACGTTCCCTACCGAAACCATCAGGCTTGTTGTGAGAAGCTTATACCCAAACCTGCCCCAAATGGGACAAATGTTTTACCACGGCATGTTGATGCCGCTCCATGATACCATGCCAAGTTTCATGAATTTCAAACGAGTTTTGAATTTACTAGAATTTAAAACCCAGGTATCTCAACATTTGCGGCCGAGTGACGGTGGCAGGGTGTTTGACATTCATTCCCATTTCTTGCATGGGGCCTAAGCATGCAACCAAGGACATGGATTTGAATTTTCAACCAATTTACATGCATTAGAGCATGTGCATTTAGTTCAAATCTAAATTATGCACATAAATGCATTGAAAACTCAATTAATGTATAAAAATGTCCAAATGAACCCCGAAAATTTCCAAAAATTAACACAACACTCGTGTTGTCCTATGTTGACACTTGAAAAATAATTTAAATCAAGAAGAGGCAACGGATATTGTTTCATCCAGAAAGGTGAAATGTTCCCTACTGAAACCATCACACTTGTTGTGAGAAGCTCTGGTTTGTGAGACGCTTATTCCCAAACCTACCCCAAATGGGACAGAAATTTACCACAGCATGTTGATGCCACTCCATGATAGCATGCCAAGTTTCATGAATTTCGGGCGACTTTTGGATTTACTAGAATTACAAAAGCAAGTATGTTGACGTTTGCTGGAGAGCCACGGTGCCGTGGTGTTTGAAATTCATCCCCATTTCTTGCATGGGACATAAGCATAAACCCATGGACACATATATGATTTTACAACCCATGTTGGTGCACCGGAGCATGTGCATGTAGTTTAATTTTGAATTGTGCACCTGAAATGGCTAGAAAACCAATTTAATGTATAAAATGTCCAAACAAACCCTGAATAATCCAATTCTTTTACGACAGACATATAGTTGTGTTCATTGCAGATAAACGGTCTAGCAATTCAAACACCATCCATTGCCGCTGTGACCCCATTATGTAATTCAAATCAAGATGAAAAATCAAGTATATCCCACATAGTTTATTATCACCAACCGTGTGAGATGTAGTACAAAATATCATGGAGCACCGTAGGTGTATAGTATGCCTATGGCTTACGCGATAAGGTGCGTCGGCTACAGTCCACAGCCGGCGTGTCAAGCACACTAGCTCGCTCCCCGAATACTCCCGCCTCTACATCCCTCGCAATCTCGAAAGTATTACTACCTCGTAATCTCGAAAATATCTACTGCCTGGAAGGTTTTAATGTTTGATAGCACACGATTAATATGTGTGGACCGTGTGCGATGTCTGTTACTCCCGCTCTACTTCAGTACCTTGATTCAAATTTTCAGTAGCCCCGACATTTTACTCCCGCCTCTACATCCCTCGCAATCTCAAAAAATATCAACTCGCCTTCGATCCAAATTTTCAGTAGTCCCACCTTGTTACTCCCGCCTAGTAAAATTTTCAGTTGCCGCAGTATTTCCTCAAACACCACCTTGCCCAAGTTGGTGTTACAAGACATTTCGATAATGGTAAAACAAGACCAGCAAAGCCGCCCGAATGTGCCGACAAATCCCGATAGGAGCTGCACATATCTCGTTCTCAGGGCACACCGGATGAGCAGTTCGTACAACTAAAACCAACCCTCAAGTTTCCCCGAGGTGGCATTGCAAGGGGCTCTACTTTGGACCAACACTCAGAGGAGCACTGGCCGGGGGGTTAAAATAAAGAGGACCCTCTGGCTCCGGAATCCCAAGGGATAAAGGCTAGGTGAGGCAAATGTAAACCAAGGTTGCGCCTTGCTGGAGGAGTTTGATTCAAAGCGAACTGTCAAGGGGTCCCCATAACACCCAACCGTGTAAGGAACACAAAATCAAGGAACATAACACCAGTATGACGGAAACTAGGGCGGCAAGAGTGGAAAAAAACACCAGGCATAAGGCCGAGCCTTCCACCCTTTACCAAGTATATAGATGCATTAATTAAAATAAGAGATATTGTGATATCTCAACAATAATCCATGTTCCAACATGGAACAAACTTCATCTTCACCTGCAACTAGCAACGCTATAAGAGGGGCTGAGCAAAAGTGGTAACATAGCGAAAGAACGGTTTGCTAGGAAGGTGGGTTAGAGGCTTGACATGGCAATATGGGAGGCATGATATAGCAAGTGGTAGGTATCGCGGCATAGCAATAGAGCGAACAACTAGCAAGCAAAGGTAGAAGTGATTTCGAGGGTATGATCATCTTGCCTGAGATCCCGCAAGGAAGAAGAACGAGTCCATGAAGAAGACAAATGGACGAAGTCGAACGAATCCTCACAAACGCGACGTAATCGGAACTAACCCGAAGAAGCAACACTGGAAAGAAGCAAACAACATGGTAAACAACCATCACATAAACATGGCATGATGCGCAACCAAGTATGATGCATGTCCGGTTTAAAGAGGCATGGCAATATGGGGTGAAGCATAATAAAACTACTTAACTAGGCAAGTTTAAATGAGGCCGGAATAGCAAACAACAAGTCCGGTAAATCCCCATATGCATTTAGCAATTTAATGCGAACAACAATTTTAACCATTTTAAATGTTGTTATCATGATGCAGATGAGATATGCAAGTTTTATGCAATTTTAAGAAAAGTTGACAAGCATATTATGAATCATTTGTCACCGTGGTGGAAAGAAAGGGTGTCACGGCGACGATAACGAAAACGGTGCCATGATAGCGTTCCGATTCCGGTAACTCGATTGGGATACCGATGCAAAAGAGAAGTGTGCGAATGCGTGTCATGATGAACGGTGGGGTGCTCCCGGTTACCGGGTTCCCACGGGTTAGTGACATGGAAACGAGTGACAAAACAGACACGGTGCAACCATACGGTGCATTTCATACAACACACAACATTCGTTCACGGGCGTCGCCTCGGTGGTTATACCTTTGAAGCGTGCATTTTCGGAACGGATCAGGTCGGCGTAGAGGAAGTAGTGAAAGTAGACGTTCTCACGATGGTAGTGTAAGTAGTGGTACACATCTCAGTGAGGAAGTAGTTGTTTTTGTTCGTGAAGCGGTAGTGGTACATGGTCATCAAGGAACTTGACGAAGCCACGTTCAACGGTAGTCATCACGATGCTTGTGAACCACGGTTATTCGGGCAACGATAGTCGTACTTGTCCGTAGGCGTTCAGGTCTTCTGTAGATGTACTTGACGCATGCGTTACACGGGTCTTCGATGACAGTCGTCATTTGTGCTCCGAGGTCGTCGGTAGAGGTTCTCGCAATCTCGGCGGCAATAGTGGAACATGTTTTCGTAGGGGTTCAAGTCATCGGTAGCGGTACTTGATGAATCCCGAAACGGTCTTGGCGTCTTCGCGCGTAGGGTTACTTGGCGTTTCCGTGTAGCCGAACTTGAGGGGCATCGACATCGTTGTACTTGGCGTCCATGGGTACTTGACAAAGATGAAACAGAACACAACGGCGGTCATGGGCAAAGAGGCCCCGGTCTCGCAAGACTTGGCATGAACTCAAAAGAAGTGGCACAAAGGCCTCGGTTTGAAGGTGGGTGTCCGAGCTGGTGCACTACAGCAAGGCGACGCGAGGAGGGCCATGGCAGGCACGGTTCCGGACCTGCAGCTGCGGCTGATGACGATGGCAGAGGAGACCTTGGGGTCAGCCCTGGCATCAAGTTGACTAGGGAGAAGGCGGAGGTTGGCACCTGTGGTGACCTGCTGATCTTGGACGGCGACGGCGGATGGGAGAAGAGCTCCGGTGGAGAAGCATAACACTATGGGGACGGGGTAGCAGAGGGGTGCGGCGGCGCTGGAGATGTCGGGGCAGCGGTGAAGGTCGCCGGGTCGAGCTGCAGCTGCTCGCATGCTCCGGCGCGGGCAGAACCAACGACGAGGAGGAGAAAGGGAGCAGGGGCGCGCGCCTGCTTGGTGGCAGGGCGCTTGGTCACCGGCGAGGTGGCCATCCGGCCGAGGAGACGGGCGCGAGGTCGATGGAGGAAGGCAAGGCGGATACGAGCTCACTCCGGCGAGGGTGCCTAGGTCCATGGCACGGCTCCCATCGACGTGGACGAGGCGAGGAGGAGTTGCTGCCATTCATGGAGGGACTTGGCGCGGCGGCAACAGCTGTAAGGGTGGCGCGAGGTCGGCGGTGCGGCGGGCGGCCTCACAGGAGAGGGAGGCACGCGGGAGGAGGGAGGCGCATGCGTGGAATAGAGGAGGAAAGAGGCAGGGGAGCGAGGGAATCGGGCGCTGGCACGTGCTTGCTGCCTCCTGGCGGCGCGAGGGAAACGGAAGGGAGAGATAGAGAGAAGAGGGTCGGGCCTAGGGTTAGGATTAGGTGGGAGTGGGGCGACTGGGCCTTAGGGAGGATAGTGGGAAGCAGGCCGGCCTGATGTTGCAGAGAGGCTATGGATGGGCCTGTTCGGCGGGAGGATAGTGGGCTGCTGCTCTTCTCGCTGCTGCTGCTAACTTTTCCCATATTCTCACACCAAAAATAGAAGGACAAGTTCAGGGACAAAGGAGAGGGGTATGAGAGATATAAGAATATCCCCATGACCCTAGATCTATTCACATAATTGTAAAAATGGTTTGGACATTTTAGAGGAAGAAAAATATTCCAAGTTTGAATTAGATTCCAAACTTGAGGCATTTTTTTACCCCAACCAAACCAAGTTCAATTGAGATGAAATTTGACAGAGAGAGAGAGAGAGAGTAGGAATGATGTAAGATTTACAGAAAATAAATGAACATTTTATTAGGACAGGAAAATGCCACTTGCAATAAATGTATGGGAATTGAAAGGAAGAAGCTAGTCATGGGGTGTTGCACTTGATGATGGTTTAGATGGAAGGGCAAGATGGAACAGCAAAGAAGATGGGATAAGGAGTTCTCAAAGATGACAAAAACACACAACAAAAATGCACACTACAAAGATGATCATGAGGCAAAAGCAACAATAATGACAAATGCAATAGAATGACAAGAGGCACATCACATCATGAAGCATAGAACAAAGCAAGTGCGGTGACCATGACAACAAACACGGATGGCACAATGCAATATAATAAAAGATGAACATGATGCAATAAACAAAATATGGAAATGGCATCTAAAGCTTCGGTCTCGGGGCGTTACAATGCCCCAATGCCGGTTCTAGGACTTCCCCGTCCTCCCTCAGACCCGGCAGCTGACAAGGTCCTACCTTGGGGTCCGGCAGTGGTAGTGGGGGACGTGGGTCGCCAAGATTACAGATCGGGAGACCCATACCCGCCGGTGTCTTGGTAGCTTCCACACGACCGAGCTCGCGGCCATGGTGTACGACCGCTGCTAGGTCCGCTACCACGGCACGACGGCTAGGCTCAATTTCCCCTTCGGCACACGTCCGGTCGACCTCATTCCACCGGAGCCAGGGGTGGTGATACTTCTCCAACATATCTACTTTTCCTAATGCTTTTCCTCTTATTTTGGACTCTAATTTGCATGATTTGAATGAAACTAACCCCGGACTGACGTTGTTTTCAGCATAACTACCATGGTGTTGTTTTTGTGCAGAAATAAAAGTTCTCGGAATGGAACGAAACTTTGTGAGGTTTTTCTATATCAATAATAAGAATTTCTGGAGCCAAGACCTGTCGGAGAGGGGCACCTGGGTGGGCACAACCCACCAGGGTGCCCCCCCTCTCCTGGCGCGCCCAGGTGGGTTGTCCCCACCTGGTGGCCCTGCTGACCCTGAAACCAACGCTATAAAATCCTATTTTTGAAGAAAAAATCAAGGAGAAAGAATTATCGCGATCCACAAGATGGAGCCGCCGCCAAGCCCTGATCTTCCTCGGGAGGGCAGATCTGGAGTCCATTTGGGGCTCCAGAGAGGGGGGGTCTTCGTTCTTCTTCATCACCAACCCTTCTCCATCTCCAATTCCATGATGCTCCCCACCGGGAGTGAGTAATTCCTTCGTAGGCTCGCTGGTCGGTGAGGAGTTGGATGAGATTCATCATGTAACCGAGATAGTTTTGTTAGGGATTGATCCCTAGCTAGTATCCACTATGTTCTTAGATTGATGTTCCTATGACTTTGCCATGCTTAATGCTTGTCACTTTGGGCCCGGGTGCCATGATTTCAGATCTGAACTGTTTATGTTATCACCATTATATCCATGTTCTAGATCCGATCTTGCAAGTTATAGTCACCTACTACGTGTTATGGTCCAGTAACCCCGGAGTGACAATAACCGGGACTTCTTTCGGTGATTACCGTAGTTTGAGGAGTTCATGTATTCACTATGTGTTAATGCTTTGTTCTGGTTCTCTATTAAAAGGAGGCCTTAATATCCCTTAGTTTCCAATATGGACCCGGCTGCCACAGGAGGGTAGGACAAAAGATGTCATGCAAGTTCTTTTAATAAAGCACGTATGACTATTTACAGAATACATGCCTACGTTATATCGATGAACTGGAGCTAGTGTCGAATAGCCCTAGGTTATAATTGTCTCATGATGAATATCATCCAACAAGTCACCGATCCAATGCCTACGAACTTTTCCATACTGTTTCTGCTAAGTTACTACTGCTATCATCATTGTTACGCTTGCTACAAAATTACTGCTATCACTATTACCGTACTATTGATGATGTCACTACTATCAAAACTATCAAACTACTTTGCTACTGATCACTTTGCTGCAGATAATTAATCTGCAGGTGTGGTTGAATTGACAACTCAGCTTCCAATACTTTCAAATATTCTTTGGCTCCCCTTGTGTCGAATCTATAAACTTTGGTTGAATAATCTACCCTCAAACACTATTGCGATCCCCTATACTTGTGGGTTATTAGGTGGTGAGCTCGGCTATGGTGCAGGAGGACCATGAGGCATGGGAGCGCCTCGAGGCCGAGGCCACCGACGAGGCCTACATGCAAGAGCTCCGCCGGCAGCACCCGAAGCTCATGGAGGCGGAGCATGCGATCTTTGCTGGCGTGGAGGGCAGCGAGGTTATCACGCTCTCCTCCGATGATGAGGTCGAAGGCTGCGAGGACGGCGGTGCAGAGGGCATCAAGGTGGGCCTTGAGGACGAGGAGATCAACATCGACGAGTGGAGGAGTGCCTTCCTCAACGACCCCGACGACGGCACCGGCCCGGACCCACTAAGGGTTTTAGTCCTTTAACTTTTAAAGGATTGGCTAGAGATTGCCTTATGACTTGTTTATTTCAGTTCTTCACAATGTGATGCTTTATATGTGCAACTATTTGCCCTGCAGTTCAATTTCATCAATAACAGTTTCAACAATACCACTATGAATTACGATATTTGGTTGTTGTTAAGGATATTGCAGTTAACATGCCTTTTCATTTTTTAACAATAACTAGTGTACTTTAGACCCGCACAATACTAGTTTGAATGACTATTTGCTTATTTTTAAATGTTATGCCTGATGCAGTTAACATACCTTTCCACTTCTTGTTTTGCTTAACTAGCGTGCTTAAGCCTGCACACTGAAGCTATCATTTGTAGATTATGTTGTCTAGCATGGATATATTTAGTTGATGTTTAGCCTGTTGTGCTTAACATGCCTTTATATGTACTCATACAGGACAATATTGAGAACAGTGTTGTTTTCCATCGAGGTTAGTTTCATCGCATTGCTTACATGTACTCACTATTCAGGATATCGGTAGCTGGTACCATATAGCCTGGGGCTGATAAGGGATTAATCGTCGAATCGGACATTTCACTGAATATATCTGTAACCCATTTATCAGTAGGTTAACTAGGGCCATATTTAATATATCTGATGCTACATAGCAACATGCATTGTACTGAATCACTAAATATGCAATCCCAGGCTACATAGCAACAAGGAAGATTGTTACCTTAATGTTCTAATGATGTCTAGATATACATGTAATAAAATCTTATATAATGGGATGGAGGGAGTGTTGTACTACATCATTTTTCAATTATTGTTTAGATTCTAATATTAACTTGGTGCTTTTAGGTACATATATCATTGCCAAAGATCCGCACTTCGACCCTTTCTGCGTATGGGGCAATGAGATATTCATGAACCGGCATCAAGTGAGGAAACTGATAAAGATTGTTATTAAAATGGGTCAAAAGATGTTAATCGAACTATTTGCTTATACTTTATGCAAGACAATAGTGAACTGCGAGATGGTAAGTAAGAACCATGTAGCCTTCTTTTTACTGCCCGTAATGAGTTGTGTTAGATGACATTGTCTGAATCTTTTTTCGTTTGCAGTGGATCCTGAAGCAGTTTACTCAAGATTACCTCTCAAACTACATGATTGGCGGCCTGCCATCACAAGGGGTTGGACTAGAGTCGTCCATGCCTTCTGCATCCAGGAGAGCACAATAGGGCCATTCCACTTCACCTTGTGCAACAACCAGAATGTATGTCGCCTCTTTCTTTACCATATGTAATAGTACAAGTATAGAACCTTGGTTCATCATTCTTTATTTGGTGCTTATGTAATTCTTAAACATATGTACTTGTGAATCGAATAATGCATTGGTTGTTTGAACCTGATGGATATTAATAAAACTATAGCCTACTTTCGAGTTTAAATTAGGTACAGTTTAAAATAGCAGCAATTAAATTAGGGCGAAATTACGGTGTGCAGGTCATTACGGCACACACGGTTAATAAATCATAGCGTGTGCGATATACATCATAATCCGACACGCTTCACGGAGAGGAAACGTGTGTAACAATGCACACAGTTACCATTTGCAAAGCGTGTGCGATGTCAGACACTATCACATACGATGCAGGAAAACTAAATGTGTGTGATTGTCGACATATCATACACGGTTTATAATCATGAACTGTTTGTGATATGCCAGGCATCGTAAACATAGCGACAATTAGGTACGTGCCTGGAAAACTCCCGTGCCTGGAATCTGCCTGGAGAACTCCCGTGCCTGGAATCTGCCTGGTTTTAGGTAAAACCGAAAACTCTGACTGCGATGGCAATGCGAGCACAAACGAGTAGCAAGAATGAAGCGTTTGGGATATTCCAGATATCAGAAATGGTTATATAGGGACAACTGTATGCATCAAGGCTCCCTATCCCCGATGGTTTTTGGGTTGTCTGGGAAGGACCCCCCTATTACCCACACTCACTTGGCGGTGGTTCCAAATGCCGTCGCGGAAAGGGGTTAAAAACCGTTTGTATAGCACCGACACGTACCAGTGATACCAGAATGTTACCAACAAACACAATTCCTAGAGTAATATTATCCCAAAGGAAAAACAAAAAAAATGCAAAGTTAATATCAAAATGTTACTATAATGGATATAATTCGTCGAGTGGTAGGACCATGGTAAAAAATGAAATATAAAAATACAAGCCATAATAAAGAAAAAACATAATATTCAATACTTGCACATAAGTTACTCCCTCCGTCCAGGTGCATAGGGCACCTAAGAAGGTGCAGCACGACCTAGGCGCGTATGGATTGGACTAGTAAAAGTTAATTAGTGCGGCTTTATATGTGTATTTTGTGGGGAGGTGCACTTGGGAATCCAACCATGGTGCGTGGCCGTTTGCATGCACGTCCGGTAATTATGTGTTGAGGCTTGCATGTAGTGGTCGTTTGCAATGACTAGCCGTATGTGCCTTGTTATCCGGTTGGACTCACAAAACTAATTACTCCACACCACGCTAGGAATTCCTGGATTTCGTTAGGTGCCTTATATTATAGGAATTCCTGGATTTCGTTAGGTGCCTAATGCACCTGGACAGAGGGAGTACACAAAAATTGGGACATTCCATGATCCGCGAGAACACTTCTAATTTAATGCAACTTTAAGAATGACTATGAGCTAACTAGACCAAGGTGATGAGCCATGTAACATGATCTTTAGGTCCCTACTTCACTGCTTTTTATCACACGTATGTTAAACTTAGCTTCTCTCTCTCTCTCTACCTCTATCCCAAACTCCCACACTATGAAAACCCTAGCATGATAACCAAAAATGAAGTCTTCTTTTTATTTTAGAATGAGTCAATAAACATCATCACATGGTTGATGCATCACACAATCCCTGGATGGAGTATTGAGAAAATCGGATGGCCAAACAACTCGTTGAGAAAAAAATAAACAACTACCAAAAGTAGTTGAAGTGAGGAACAGAAGTAAAAAAACAAAGCTTAACTATTATAAATAGAATTTGAGTTTTGAGTTATCATGGTAGAAAAGCAATGTGGCAGGAGTGTGTTGGTTGGAGTTGGGCAGCTCACCTCCAGAAGGTGCGGCGATCAATCGCCAATCTGCAGCAATGACTATATTGCATCATATTGCAACCTTGGCGGGATGAATCGATGATGCACATTAGCTGTTCACAACACCAGCGATGTTGCGATGGCGACCGCAACATTGGAGATGATACGATGATGACCGCCACATCCACCATGTTCCAACGGCGGCCTATAACATCGACAATTTTGCGGCGACAATTACAACATCATAGATGTTTCTATCCTCTCGAGTGCAACATGAGTCGCATCAGAAATGGTGGATCATAGTTCAATGTCTAACACAACCTAGATCAGGAAATGTTGCATGCGGGATCCAATGAATCTGGAGGCGACTAATTTGATCCTCGCGTCAGTCGGCTGATACATAGCGTGCGACATTAAGGTTACATGATGTGTTGTTAAGATTTGGAAACGAGAGGGGGAGGCACACATCATGAAATCCAAAGATGATTAGTGAGGGATGAGGTAGGTCCATAGCCCGCCTCCATAATTCACTCGTAGGTCTAGGATTTTTTTATGGTAGGCCTAGGATTTGTATACCAACCGCGTCATGGCACACTCACGGGATCAAAAAGTGTGCTCTCTCAAGTTTTGTGCATGAAAACAACATACATATACGATACATGGGCCATATTCAATGGAAACAAGTCCATCATTAGCACCACACATGTATTAGTTGCTGAATCAATCACATGGTTGTACCCGAAAGAGATGGACTTTCATAATAAACTTATAAGATAGGTCATCAGGCTTCTCGTGCTTGAGAGGGCCAAAAACAAGTAGTGCGCTCACATACAAAATTCAAAGGATCGGGTACCAACACCAAGTTTTCCACATGAATATCAATGGCAGGAGGTGCAAAAAAAGCCATTCACAAGTTGTGAAATGGGTCTGGATGAGATACTAAGCATGAGGATAGGGAACATATCACAGGATAGCACTTCACTTCCTCGATGAGTAGAGGGATGCGCCGAACCAAGGACTTCAATTGGAAGTCCCTCCACTTTGCATATTGTGACCTCTTCATCCTTGGGGACAATATGCCTGAGAACGTGGTGCTTGGTGCCATGAAGGAAATGCCTAGTGACAAGTCTCCAAGGCCCGACAGCTTTACCAAGGCGTTCTTCAAGAGCCACTGGAAAATTATAAAGATAACCTTATGGAAGTCACTACCCTATTATTGAGTTTGCATGGAGAACTTTCATTGGCTCAACTCCGCAAATGTGATTCCTTTGCCAAAAAGGGAGTGGGATGGTGCGATCATGGACTACTGGCCTATTAGTTTGATCCATATTGTCGCCAAGATTATGGCCAAGGTGATAGCAATGAGACTCACTCCATTCACGAACATCCTCATATCACGTGATCAGAGTGCTTCATCGAATCGAGGTGCGTCCGTGACAACTTCAGGTATGTTTGTAACTATGCCCACTACTTGCAAAGAACAAACATGCCAGGGCTCCTACTCAAATTAGACATCAATAATGCTTTTGATCTGGTTAGATGGGAATATTTGCTTGACCTATTATAGAAGTGTGGGTTCCCTCCGAGTTTTCAAGAGTGGATCACGGCCCTTCTGTAGACATACATGTCTATGGTCCTCCTCAGTGTTGTTTCTGACTATCCTATTCATCATGGGATAGGCCTTTGGCAAGGGGGGCATTCTTGCCGCTTCTATTTATCCTTGTTGTTGACCCTCTGCAACAGATATTGAATGTGGCAATGAAAAGTGGAGACATGTACAGGTTCATGGCCGGGGTGCCTGCATCCACACCTCATTGTAAGTTGACGATGTGGTAATTTTCTTGGTGTCGTTAAGGAGGAACTGGACATGCTTCCCGCCATTCTTCGTAGCCATGGCAACATCATGGGCCTAGCTATGATCATCCCTCTGAGTTTGGTGACCCCTATTAGATGCTCCAGTGTTGACCGTGATATGACTTTGGGTGGCTTTCTGGTGGTCCGAGCTCAGTTGCCCCAACAATTTTGCCCATACGTCATCTTTGGGTTGCAGATATCCAACACTTATATGATAAGATTGCGGAAAGATCACGATCGGCCATGAAAAGTACATTACGATGGCTAGGAGGGGAACATGTGTAAAGTTAGTCATCACTTCACAAGCCATCCATCATCTCATTTCACTTGTGGTACCCAACGAACGATGAATTCCATTGCTAAATTGAAGCAAGCTTTCCTATGGGAATGAACAAACAAAGTTTCTGAATGAAAATGTAAAATACAACAGGGGAACGTTATAGCCCAAGGACATGGGCGTCCTTGGCATCCTGAACATAGAAATTTTTGTGCGTGCCTTGCGGCTCAAATGTCCTTGGTTAGCTTGGATGGACCTAGACGGAGCTTGGGTTGATTTCGGGCACCCGTGTGACAAGGAGGACGTGTCACTATTCTATGAGTGCACTACCATGACTCTTGGAAACAGACAAAGTACCCCCTTTGAAACTCTCTTGGCTTGGGCGTAACAAACCAAAAGGCATTGCCCCCTCCATTTTTGCAATTTCCAAAAACAAGAATGACACCATCCATAGGGCGCTGGATCACGACGTGTGGATTGCCAACATCAACATGAGCTCGGGGCTCACGGTCCAACATATCCTTGGTACGATTACAAGAGGACTTCATGGAGAAGGAGGTGGACAATGTGATTGTTTGGAAGCTTTCGCCTTCCAGTGAATACACAACATCTCGACATACAAAGCTCAATTCAATGAGTTGATTGTATCGCAAATGAAGCCGGTTGTGTGGAACGATTGGGCACTGCGAAAGAACAACTTCACTCGACTCATCATTCAGTACCTTGTATTGACTGCAGGCATGCTTCAATGAGAGGATGGCCAAACTGTGGCCTATGCCAACCACACAAAAGGGAGCCAGAGACGATGACACATATCATTTTTCGGTTTCGCAAAACAATGTGCATTTGAATGATGATCAAAACATTGATGGTGTAGGCAAACATCGACATCACCGAGTGGGAAAAGTTGAACACCATGAAGGATTGGTGCATCACATGTTTGGTGTCAATGGCATTGTGAGAAAGGGCCTTGCATCCCTTGTCATTTTGGGTTTTCTTGGGAGATTTGGAATGGACGGAGTGCGAGAGTGTTTAGGAATGTCGCACACATGTAAAATGTAATCACATATAGAATCTTATATATATACCTAAGAGGGTGAAAGCTACTAACTTATTTATCTCAACATACAAGCATACCATATCACCTACAATTATGGGCGGGATAAGACCCATCTCAACATGCAACCATGAATGGCAAAAGACCCACCTCCACATGCAACCATACATGGAGGGAGGGGGTTATTCTATTATTCTACTTATATTCAATAAATATTTTACAACTAAACACGATCAAATATAATAAGTCATATGAATACAGTTTTGGTTTATGTTTTTTTAAGGAAGATGACCCCGAGCCTCTGCATCTGGGCCATGCATGCAGCCATTTTATTAATTATTTACAGAGATCTTACAAAGTAATACATCAATAACCACTCCTATCTACTTGATGAAGGGGTGTTGATAGTCCGAGCCGAATACCAAATAGACCTCGCACCAAAGTCTAACATATAAAGCCCGAGGCCCCAACCAAGCCGCATTGCGGAGTCTCACGCACACACTGGTCAAGCGCACTCTCAGAGCCGCCGCCTTCGTCTTCCACTGATCCATCTTTAGAGCAGGTACTGACACATCGACCTTGCCAGGCCTGCCGTCGACGCCACCATGGAGCCAGACAACGCCACCTCCCTACGCGTGTCCATCATCACACATCCGTCGCCGAGACCCTGCTGTGTCACACCGTCGAGACTCCACATCGTCGATGTGTGACATGTAATGCCGCTCCACTGCTAAAATCATCCACTGGTCCCTCGAGCCAATGCACACCTCCAAGAATGACACCCCCAAGAAAGAAACGACACAAGAGCGCCGCTATCATCTGATCAATTGGTCAAGGGTTTTCCCCGAGGTAGCGGGAGGAGTTGGGAGATTCACCTCGATGATGCCTTCATGAAGGAAATGACGCCAAGGGCATTACCATCACCGGCTCCGTCCACCAGCCGAAGGCCAGGTTTTCACCCGGATCTTTCACAAGAAATCCAACCGACAACCTATGCACCGTCGCAACCGCCTTCAAAGCCCAAGATCTAGCTGCCTAGATCCGGCGACCATCCACAACAACACTGCCACTGCGGGAGCCCTGGCACAATGACCACTACCTATGTGTGCCACCACTCGATCCTGGGAGGAGGTCCGGCACCCCACCTCGCCAAACCGCGAGAGTCGCCGAGAGGGGTCCCGCGTGCTCGTCACCGTCTTTGGTCCGAACCAATCCGCCAAAGCCACCAGATCGCCAGCGTAGATCCACCTTGGACAGGGACAACACCACGCCATGCTGCCGCGGGAAGCCCGAGCTTCACCCGCCGCCACCTTCCTGGGCCGCCGCCCCAGGATCCAGGTCGAACATTGCCGCCGTCACCGGCCACTTTCCGCCTCCGGCGGCCACCACAGCCATGGCCGCCGTGACCACGCGGACGCGCCGAGCGGCTAGCACCACCCGATCTTCCACGTCGCCTTGCAGCTCCGCCGCCTCCACCCACCTCCACACCGCCCCCATGCGCAGCCAGCGGAGACGAGCCGCCGCACCGCCGCGACTCAGATCCGGGAGAAGTGCCCTGGCGTTCAGCCGATCCCGACGCGGGAGGGAAGAGGTCCTCCGCCACAGCTGGCGGCCGCCCAGGGCTTTGCCCAATGGCTTCCTCCAGCGACAACAGAGGGGAGAACGGGGATGAAGGCAGCCCGGCGGCACGGTTTCGGGGTCTCCACCCGAGTCACCCTAGCGGAGCCGACGTAGGGCTGAGCCTTTGGACATATTTCGGGAGCGCCTCCGTTCTCTCTTGCAACCAGACACTCCTACTTGCTCGCTTGCCCAAATATAAATGCACAAAGGTATCATTTAATTAAGACTGTGGCCAAGCTGTGGGGATTGCCATGGGCGATTGACATGGGCGAAGCAGCTGAGTACTCTAATGCCGTAAGAGTAGGCTAATCGTTTTGATGCGAGGTAAAGCCTTTGCATTCTTGTAAGAAAAATTGACTGGCATGGGCTAATTTTTCAGGCGATTGAAGATTAGCAAACAATATAGTATTAAAAAATTATTTTTTGTATTTTTGGATTGGAGAATAACTAAATGCCAAAACTAAATGGATTCACTCATACGATTTCGCACAGTAAACAATCCCTTCTCACCGCCTCAGACTAGCTGTTTATTTTGGTTGACGTTGAAACAGCATGGGTAACGAAGAGGCAGCACGACTAAATGCAAGTAAGCGCGTCGTTGCCGATAAAATACCGTAAAGTGCACTCCAGCCAGAATCTATCACGCTGACCTTTGTATAAATAATACTATGACAGAGATACAAATACTAGTAGCTACACAAACTGGCTGACCTAGTCAATGCTTTATATACATATGTATGAATCGGTGTAACTACCGGTGCCAGCACATTGACAGTAGCTCATCGATGAGTTCTCAACTAATAAGACATAAGTATGTACAATAGGATTATCTTACTAATTAGGGAATCAAACAATTGTCTTCTCAAGAAGAAGAAGAAGAAGAAGAAGAAGAAGAAGAGGAGGAGGTACCTTTTTATTTGGTTAATAAAACGGCCGTATGCATCACTCTGATGCAGAGGCTGGGGAGATCCCCTTTTCGAAAAAAACAACTGTCTTCTATCAGTCTAATAAGGAAATAAAAATGTGCTAGTTCCTTGCTAAAATAGATGGAAGACAGCGTCCGACAGGCTCGCCAGGAGGGGTTGGCAAAATTGTGGACTATGTCCACTTTGCCGATGTGTGCAAGAAAATGGAGCACACCTTTTTTTTCAAGTATCGGTTCACCATTAGGATTTGGAACCTTATCAAAAATTGGCTTCATGTGATTGACACGACAACTTAAGGAACCTTGCACTCACTCTCGTATCGGTGGAGAAACATGTCCGGAAGCAACATCTCCAATACAAAGGCCATGGCATCCCTCATCATGCTAGTCGGCTGGACCATTGGAAAGAGAGAAATGCTCATGTATTCCAACACAAATCAACTCCGGCACCGGTCATCTGTATCATAAATGGGAGGCTCGACTTTGGGTTATCGCGGGTGCGAAAAAATTAGGAAACATAATACCAAGAGAGTAATGACCTTTTTTTTGTATTTGGGATAGTGTGTAACAAACTCTATTCTCCTTCTTTATTAATAGATGAGGCAAAACTTATGCCCTCGTTTCGAAAAAAACATAATGCAAACAAGGGTACCTACCTTCAAGGCGGACCCATACTCCAGCCAAATATTGGGATCATTTGGCCTCTAGCACACGCACACACGCACACTTTGAGCCGGTTGCATTGGGACGTCTAAAATTTCTCGGTCTGACTCTAAATATAGGGGTCGAATATGGGAGTCTGGATGTCAGCCACTTCCTAATTCAACCCGGATCAACCCCCTCCCCCCTCCCGATTTCTATGTTGGACGCTCCGCCTCCCGGCATTCATGGTGTGCCGACCAATGCACCGCCCGAGGAGCCCGGCCAATGACCCGCAAACCCTACCCACCTAGCCGCGCCGCCGTCGCCCAAAACTAAGCTTGCCTTCAACCTAGCCATTCTCCCACACGATCGCCACCCCCCCCCCCCCCCCGTCCGCCATATGCCATCATTGTCGTGCACAAACACGTCACGTGGTATCTCACTGCCGAGGAGTGTGCGTACCACACACATGGTGGTTGATGAAGATCCGAGCTCAGAGAAGGACGACAACCCCATGGATCCCGTGGAAGAGCTCGTGGCCACTGGCCTCCAGGTCGTCGCCGTCGGAAGAGACACCATCGGTGACAGTACAATGTACTAGAGCTGTATGATACGTCAATTTTGCATCATGTTTTCCTATTGTTATTTATGATGTTTTTATGCATAATAATGCTTTTTGGAGTAATTCTAATGACTTTTCTCTTATAATACGCAAGGTACATGCAAAGAGGAAGAATTTCAGCAGCTAGAAATATGGACCTGGAAAGCTACGTCGGGCTACCTATTCTGCACAACTCCAAACAAGCTGAAACTTTACGAAGAATTTTTATGGAATATATGAAGAATATTGGAGCAAATAAGTACCAGAGGATGCCAACCTGGTGAGCACAAGACACCAGGGCGCGCCCTGGTGGCTTGTGCTCATCCAGGCCCACCTCCGGTGCCCATCTTCTTGTATATAGGTCATTTTGACATAGAAAAAAAATTAGGAGAGGACTTTCGGGACGGAGCGCCGCCGTCTCGAAGCGGAACTTGGGGAGGAACACTTTTGCCCTCCGGCGGAGTGATTCCACCGGGGGAACTTCCCTCCCAGAGGGGGAAATCATCGTCATTATCATCACCAACAATTCTCCCATCTTGGGGAGGACAATCCCCATAAACATCTTCAACATCACCATCTCATCTCAAACCCTAGTTCATCTCTTGTGTTCAATCTTGTTACCGGAACTATAGATTGGTGCTTGTGGGTGACTAGTAGTATTGATTACATCTTGTAGTTGATTACTATTTGGTTTATTTGGTGGAAGATGATATGTTCAGATCCAATATTCTATTTAATACCCCTATGATCTTGAGCATGTTTATCACTTATGAGTAGTTACTTTTGTTCTTGAGGTCACGGGAGAAATCATGTTGCAAGTAATCATGTGAACTTGATATGTGTTCGATATTTTGATAGTATGTATGTTGTGATTCCCTTAGTGGTGTCATGTGAACGTTGACTACATGACACTTCACCATATTTGGGCCTAAGGGAATGCATTGTGGAGTAATTATTAGATGATGGATTGCGAGAGTGACAGAAGCTTAAACACTAGTTTATGCGCTATTCCGTAAGGGACCGATTGGATCCAAAAGTTTAATGCTATGGTTACGATTTATCATTAATACTTTTCTCATAGTTGTGGATGCTTGTGAGGGGGTTAATCATAAGTAGGAGGTTTGTTCAAGTAAGAACATCACCTAAGACCGGTCCACCCACATATCAAATTATCAAAGTAGCGAACAAAAATCGAATCAACATGATGAAAGTGACTAGATGAAATTCCCGTGTACCCTCAAGAACGCTTTGCTTACTATAAAGGACCGTTTTGGCCCGTCCTTTGCCTCAAAAGGATTAGGCTACCTTGCTGCACTTTTGTTACTATTATCATTACTTGCTCATTACAAAATATCTTGCTATCAAACTACTCTATTACTTACAATTTCAGCACTTGCAAACATTACCTTGTTGAAAACCACTTGTCATTTCTTTCCGCTCCTCGTTGGGTTCGACACTCTTACTTATCAAAAAGAGCTACAATGATCCCCTATACTTATGGGTCGTCAAGGCTATTTTCTGGCGCCGTTGCCGGGGAGTGAAGCGCCTTTGGTAAGTGGAATTTGGTAAGGAAACATTTATATAGTGTGCTGAAATTTACTGTCACTTGTTACTATGGAAAACAATCCTTTGAGGGGTTTGTTCGGGGTATCTTCACCTCGATCGGAACCACAATTAGCTACCCCTCAACCTACTGCACCTACTGAAAATATTGAATATGAAATTATTTGGGTATGATATAACAACTGCTAGCTAATCCTTATGTAGGAGATGGAACCAAACATCCTAATATGCACTTGATATGTGTGGAACAAATTTGTGGATTGTTTAAGCTTGTAGGTTTACCCGGAGATGAAGTTCAGAAGAAGGTTTTCCCTTTATATTTGAAGGGAAAAGCATTGTCATGGTATAGGCTACGCGATGATATTGGATCTTGGAATTGGAATTGATTGAAATTGGAGTTCCACCAAAAAATTTATCTCATGCATCTAGTTCATCATGATCGGAATTACATATATAATTTTTGGCCTCGTGAAGGAGAAAGTATCGCTCTAGCTTGGGGGAGTCTTAAGTCAATGTTATATTCATTCCCCAATCATGAGCTCTCAAGAGAAATTATTATTCAGAATTTTTATGCTCGATTTTCTCATGATGATCAATCCATGCTCGATACTTCTTATACTGGTTCTTTTATGAAGAATACTATTGAATTCTGGTGGGATCTTTTGGAAAGAATTAAACGCAACTCTGAAGATTGGGAACTTGACGAAGGTAAAGAGTCAGGTATTAAGCTTAACTATGATTGTGTTAAATCTTTTATGAATACCGATGCTTTTCAAAAGTTTAGCACTAAATATGGACTTGACTCTAAGATAGCAGCCTCCTTTTGTGAATCATTTGCTACTCATGTTGATCTCCCTAAAGAGAAGTGGTTTAAATATCATCCACCTATTAAAGAACCGGTACTAGCTAAAGAAGGAACTATACTTTATAATGTTGATCCAGTTGTTCCTACTGCTTATATTGAGAAACCACCTTTCCCTGTTAGGATAAAGAAACATGCTAAAGTTTCAACTATGGTCAACAAAAGTTCTATTAGAACACCTAAACCTGATGAAAAAATTAAAGTAGAACCTAGTGTTGCTATGGTTAAGGATCTCTTGGAAGAAAATGTAGATGAGCATGTTATTTACTTCTGTGAAGAAGCTGCTAGAATTACCAAACCTGATAAAAAGGATAAACATAGACCTGTTATTGGCATGCCCATTGTCTCAGTTAAAATAGGAGATAACTGTTATCATGGTTTATGTGAGATAGGTACTAGCATGAGTGCTATTCCCTATACCTTATATCAAGAAATTATGAATGACATAGCACCCGCAGAGATAGAAGACATAGATGTTACTATTAAACTTGCTAATAGAGATACTATATCACCAATTGGGATTGTTAGAGATGTTGAAGTCTTGTGTGGGAATATAAAATACCCTACTGATTTTCTTGTTCTTGGTTCCCACAAGATGACTTTTGTCCCATTATCTTTGGTAGAGCTTTCTTGAACACCATTAATGCTAAAATTGATTGTGAGAAACAAACCGTCGATGTTAGTTTTGGTGATGAGTCTCATGAATTTAATTTCTCCAAGTTTAGTAGAAAGCTTCATGAAAAAGAATTGCTTAGTAAGGATGAAATAATTGGCCTTGCTTCTATTGTTGTGCCTCCTACTGATCCTCTAGAACAATATCTGCTAGACCATGAAAATGATTTATATATGCATGAAAGAAATGAAATAGATAAGATTTTGTTTGAACAACGTCCTCTGCTTAAACACAATTTGCCTATTGAAACTCTAGGAGGTCCTCCTGCACCTAAAGGTGACCCTGTGTTTGAATTAAAACAATTGCCAGACACTTTGAAATATGCTTATCTTGATGAAAGGAAGATATATCATGTTATTATTAGCGCTAACCTTTCAAAACACGAAGAAGAAAGATTATTGAAAGTTCTAAGGAAGCACCGAGCTGCTATTGGATATACTCTTGATGATTTAAAGGGCATTAGTCCCACTCTATGTCAGCACAACATTAATATGGAACCTTATGCTAAACCCGTTGTTGATCACCAATGTCGGTTAAATCTGAAAATGAAGGAAGTGGTAAGAATAGAAATATTAAAACTTCTGGAAGCAGGTATAATCTATCTTATAGTTGATTGTAGATGGGTAAGTCTTTTTCATTGTGTCCCTATGGAAGGAGGTATTACTGTTGTTCCTAATGATAAGAATGAACTTATTCCACAAAGAATTGTTACAGGCTACAGAATGGTAATTGATTTTAGAAAATTAAATAAAGCAACTAGAAAAGATCATTACCCTCTGCCTTTTATTGATCAAATGCTAGAAAGATTATCTAAGCATACATATTTTTGCTTCCTTGATGGATATTCTGATTTTTCACAAATACCTGTTTCTCAACCTGATCAAGAAAAGACCACTTTTACTTGTCCCTTTGGAACTTATGCTTATAAACGTATGCCTTTTGGTTTATGAAATGCACTTGCTACCTTTCAAAGATGTATGACTGCTATATTCTCTGACTTCTGTGAAAAGATTGTTGAGGTTTTCATGGATGACTTCTCTGTTTATGGGAAGTCTTTGGATGATTGTTTAAGCAATCTTAACCGAGTTTTGCAGAGATGTGAGCAAACAAATCTTGTCTTGAATTGCGAGAAGTGCCACTTTATGGTTAATGAAGGTATTGTTTTGAGCCATAAAATTTCTGAAAGAGGTATTGAAGTGGACAAAGATAAGGTTGATGCAATTGAGAAAATGCCATGTCCTAAAGATATCAAAGGTATTCGTAGTTTCCTAGGTGATGCTGGTTTCTATGGGAGATTTATCAAAGACTTTTGTAAAATTTCTAAGCCTCTTACAAACCTTTTGCAAAAGGATGTTCCTTTTGTTTTTGATGATTATTGTTTAGAAGCCTTCGAAACACTCTAGAAAGCCTTAATTTCTACACCTATTGTTCAACCACCTGATTGGAACTTGCCTTTTGAAATTATGTGTGATGCTAGTGATTATGATGTTGGTGCTGTTCTAGGACAAAGAGTTGATAAGAAACTAAATGTTATTCATTATGCTAGTAAAACTCTAGACAATGCTCAACGAAATTATTCTACTACTGGAAAAGAATTACTAGTAGTGGTGTTTGCTTGTGATAAATTTATATCTTACATTATTGATTCAAAAGTAATTGTTCACACCCATCATGCTGCTATAAAATATCCTATGGAAAATAAAGATGCTAAACCTAGACTTATTCGATGGGTTCTCTTGCTACAAGAATTTGATTTACATATCACTGATAGAAAAGGAGCAGAGAACCCCGTAGCTGATAACTTGTCTAGGCTTGAAAATGTGCTTGATGACCCACTACCTATTGATGATAGTTTTCCTGATGAGAAGTTAGCGGCAATAAATGTTGCTCATAACACTCCTTGGTATGCTGACTATGATAATTATATTGTTGCTAAATATTTACCACCTAGTTTCACATACCAACAAAAGAAAAAAAATTCTTCTATGATTTGAGACACTACTTTTGGGATGACCCACATCTTTATAAAGAAGGAGTAGATGGTATTATTAGACATTGTGTAGCTGAGCATGAACAGGGACAAATCCTACGGAAATGTCACTCTGAAGCATATGGAGGGCATCATGCTGGAGATAGAACTGCTCACAAGGTACTGCAATCTGGATTTTATTGGCCTACTCTCTTCAAGGATGCCCGTAAGTTCATCTTATCTTGTGATCAATGCTAAAGAATAGGTAATATCGGTGAGCGTCAAGAAATGCCTATGAATTATTCACTTGCTGTTGAACCATTTGATGTTTGGGGATTTGATTACATGGGACCTTTTCCTTCCTCTAATGGGTATACACATATTTTGGTTGTTGTTGATTATGTTACTAAGTGGGTAGAAGCTATTCCAACCAGTAGTGCTGATCACAACACCTCAATTAAAATGCTTAAGGAAGTTATTTTCCCAAGGTTTGGAGTCCCTAGATATTTAATGACTGATGGTGGTCCATACTTTATTCATGGTGCTTTCCGTAAAATGCTTGCCAAGTATGATGTCAACCATAGAATTGCATCACCTTATCATCCTCAGTCTAGTGGTCAAGTTGAACTTAGCAATAGAGAAATAGAAGTAATCTTGCAAAAGACCGTTAATAGGTCCCGGAAGAATTGGTCTAAGAAATTAGATGATGCACGTTGGGCTTATAGAACAGCATATAAAAATCCTATGGGCATGTCTCCTTATAAAATGGTTTATGGAAAAGCTTGTCATTTGCCTCTTGAGTTAGAACATAAAGCATATTGGGCAATCAAAGAACTCAACTATGATTTTAAACTTGTCGGTGAAAAGAGTTTATTTGATATTAGTTCTTTAGATGAATAGAGAACCCAAGCTTATGAAAATGCCAAGTTATTTAAAGAAAAAGTTAAAAGATGGAATGATAAAAGAATCCAAAAGCGTGAGTTTAAGTTGGAGAATATGTTATTTTGTACAACTCTCATTGTAGATTCTGTTGGAAATATGTCCTAGAGGCAATAATAAAAGCATTATTATTATATTTCCTTGTTCATGATAATTGTCTTTATTCATGCTATAATTGTGTTATCCGGAAATCGTAATACATGTGTGAATAATAGACACCAACATGTCCCTAGTAAGCCTCTAGTTGACTAGCTCGTTGATCAACAGATAGTCATGGTTTCCTGACTATGGACATTGGATGTCATTGATAACGAGATCACATCATTAGGAGAATGATGTGATGGACAAGACCCAATCCTAAACATAGCATAAGATCGTATAGTTCGTTTGCTAGAGTTTTTCCAATGTCATGTATCCTTTCCTTAGACCATGAGATCGTGTAACTCCCGGATACCGTAGGAGTGCTTTGGGTGTACCAAACGTCACAACGTAACTGGGTGACTATAAAGGTATACTACGGGTATCTCCGAAAGTGTCTGTTGGGTTGACACGGATCAAGACTGGGATTTGTCACTCCGTATGACGGAGAGGTATCACTAGGCCCACTCGGTAATGCATCATCATTATGAGCTCAAAGTGACCAAGTGTCTGGTCACGGGATCATGCATTACGGTACGAGTAAAGTGACTTGCCGGTAAAGAGATTGAACAAGGTATTGGGATACCTACGATCGAATCTCGGGCAAGTAACATACCGATTGACAAAGGGAATTGTATACGGGGTTGCTTGAATCCTCGACATCGTGGTTCATCCGATGAGATCATCGAGGAGTATGTGGGAGCCAACATGGGTATCCAGATCCCGCTGTTGGTTATTGACCGGAGAGCAATCTCGGTCATGTCTACATGTCTCCCGAACCCGTAGGGTCTACACACTTAAGGTTCGGTGACGCTAGGGTTGTAAAGATATGTATATGCAGTAATCCGAAAGTTGTTCGGAGTCCCAGATGAGACCTCGGACATCACGAGGAGTTCCGGAATGGTCCGGAGATAAAGAATTATATATAGGAAGTGCAATTTCGGCCATCGGGAAAGTTTTGGTGTCACCCGTATTGTACCGGGACCACCGGATGGGTCCCGGGGGTCCACCGGGTGGGGCCACCCATCCCGGAGGGCCCCATGGGCTGAAGTGGGAGGTGGAACCAGCCCTTAGTGGGCTTGTGCACCCCCTAGGCCCACCCCCTGCGCCTAGGGTTGGAACCCTAGGGTGGGGGGGCGCCCCACTTGCCTTGGGGGGCACTCCACCCCCCTTGCCCCCCCTTGGAGATTGGATCTCCCAAGGGCCGGCGCCCCCCCAGGGGCCTATATAAAGGGGGGAGGGGGCAGCCGCACCCTTGCATCTTGGCGCCCCCCTCTCCCCTGCTACACCTCTCCCGCTCGCGCAGACGCTCGGCGAAGCCCTGCTGCACGTGACAACTGCATCCACCACCACGCCGTCGTGCTGCTGGATCTTCATCAACCTCTCCTTCCCCCTTGCTGGATCAAGAAGGAGGAGACGTCATCCGCTTCGTACGTGTGTTGAACGCGGAGGTGCCATCCGTTCGGCGCTTGGTCATCGGTGATTTGGATCACGGCGAGTACGACTCCATCATCCACGTTCTAGTGAACGCTTCCGCTCGCGATCTACAAAGGTATGTAGATGCATCCTGTTGGGGAACGTAGTAATTTCGAAAATTTTCCTACGCACACGCAAGATCATGGTGATGCATAGCAACGAGGGGGAGAGTGTTGTCTACGTACCAACACAGACCGACTGCGGAAGCGATCACACAACATAGAGGAAGTAGTCGTACGTCTTCTTCCCGATCCGACCGATCCAAGCACCGTTACTCCGGCACCTCCGAGTTCTTAGCACACGTACAGCTCGATGACGATCCCCGGGCTCCGATCCAGCAAAGCTTCGGGGAGGAGTTCCATCAGCACGACGGCGTGGTGACGATCTTGATGTACTACCGACGCAGGGCTTCGCCTAAGCACTACAACGGTATGATCGAGGTGGAATTTGGTGGCAGGGGGCACCGCACACGGCTAAGGAACGATCTCAAGGATCAACTTGTGTGTCTTGGGGTGTCCCCTGCCCC
This sequence comes from Triticum monococcum, assembly GCA_034509565.1. NCBI lineage: Eukaryota > Viridiplantae > Streptophyta > Magnoliopsida > Poales > Poaceae > Triticum > Triticum monococcum. The sequence goes on along the minus strand of CM067841.1, from coordinate 283,073,496 downwards.
CGTATATAAAGGATGGAGGGAGGGAGGCTGGCCGGCCAAAGGAGGGAGGCGCAGGAGGAGTCCTACTCCTACCGGGAGTAGGACTCCTCCCTCCAATCCTAGTCCAACTAGGATTCCCAAGTGGGAAGAGAAAGAGAGAGGTGGCCGGCCCCTCTCCTAGTCCTAATAGGACTAGGGAGAGGGGGGGAGGCGCAGCCCTATGTGGGCTGCCCTCTCACCTTTCCACTAAGGCCCATGTTGGCCCATTTGGCTCCCGGGGGGTTCCGGTAACCCTCCCGGTAATCCGGTAAAATCCCGATTTCACCCGGAACACTTCCGATGTCCAAACATAGGCTTCCAATATATCAATCTTTACGTCTCGACCATTTCGAGACTCCTCGTCATGTCCGTGATCACATCCGGGACTCCGAACAACCTTCGGTACATCAAAATGCATAAACTCATAATAACTGTCATCGTAACGTTAAGCGTGCGGACCCTACGGTTCGAGAACAATGTAGACATGACCGAGACACGTCTCCGGTCAATAACCAATAGCGGGACCTGGATGCCCATATTGGCTCCTACATATTCCACGAAGATCTTTATCGGTCAGACCGCATAACAACATACGTTGTTCCTTTTGTCATCGGTATGTTACTTGCCCGAGATTCGATCGTCGGTATCCAATACCTAGTTCAATCTCGTTACTGGCAAGTCTCTTTACTCGTTCCGTAATACATCATCTCATAACTAACATCTTAGTTATTATGCTTGCAAGGCTTATGTGATGTGTATTACCGAGAGGGCCCAGAGATACCTCTCCGACAATCGGAGTGACAAACCCTAATCTCGAAATACGCCAACCCAACATCCACCATTGGAGACACCTGTAGTACTCCTTTATAATCACCCAGTTACGTTGTGACGTTTGGTAGTACCCAAAGTGTTCCTCCGGCAAACGGGAGTTGCATAATCTCATAGTCATAGGAACATGTATAAGTCATGAAGAAAGCAATAGCAACATACTAAACGATCGGGTGCTAAGCTAATGGAATGGGTCATGTCAATCAGATCATTCAACTAATGATGTGACCTCGTTAATCAAATAACAACTCTTTGTTCATGGTTAGGAAACATAACCATCTTTGATTAACGAGCTAGTCAAGTAGAGGCATACTAGTGACACTCTATTTGTCTATGTATTCACACATGCATTATGTTTCCGGTTAATACAATTCTAGCATGAATAATAAACATTTATCATGATATAAGGAAATAAATAATAACTTTATTATTGCCTCTAGGGCATATTTCCTTCAGTCTCCCACTTGCACTAGAGTCAATAATCTAGATCACATCACCATGTGATTAACATCGCTAGTTCACATCATAATGTGATTAACACCCATATTTCACATCGCCATGTGACCAACACCCAAAGGGTTTACTAGATTCAGTAATCTAGTTCACATCGCTATGTGATTAACACCCAAAGAATACTAAGGTGTGATCATGTTTTGCTTGTGAGAGAATCTTAGTCAACGGGTCTGCCACATTCAGATCCACATGTATTTTGCAAATTTCTATGTCAACAATGCTCTGCATGGAGCTACTCTAGCTAATTGCTCCCACTTTCAATATGTATCTAGACCGAGACTTAGAGTCATCTAGATTAGTGTCAAAACTTGCATCGGCGTAACCCTTTACGACGAACCTTTTAATCACGTCCATAATCGAGAAACATATCCTTATTTCACTAAGGATAATTCTGACCGCTGTCCAGTGATCTACTCCTAGATCACTATTGTACTCTCTTGCCAAATCAGTGCAGGGTATACAATAGATCTGGTATACAGCATGACATACTTTATAGAACCTATGGCCAAGGCATAGGGAATGACTTTCATTCTCTTTCTATCTTCTGCCGTGGTCGGGTTTTGAGTCTTACTCAACTTCACACCTTGTAATACAGGCAAGAACTCTTTCTTTGACTGCTCCATTTTGAACTACTTCAAAATCTTGTCAAGGTATGTACTCATTGAAAAAACTTATCAAGCGTCTTGATCTATCTCTATAGATCTTGAAGCTCAATATGTAAGCAGCTTCACCGAAGTCTTTCTTTGAAAAGCTCCTTTCAAACACTCCTTTATGCTTTACAGAATAATTCTACATTATTTCCGATCAACAATATGTCATTCACATATATTTATCAGAAATGTTGTAGTGCTCCCACTCACTTTCTTGTAAATACAGGCTTCACCGCAAGTCTGTATAAAACTATATGCTTTGATCAACTCATCAAAGCGTATATTCCAACTCCGAGATGCTTGCACCAGTCCTCAGATGGATCGCTGGAGCTTGCACATTTTGTTAGCACCTTTCGGATTGACAAAACCTTCTGTTGCATCATATACAACTCTTCTTTAATAAATCCATTAAGGAATGCAGTTTTGTTTATCCATTTGCCAGATTTCATAAAATGCGGCAATTACTAACATGATTCGGACAGACTTAAGCATAGATACGAGTGAGAAACTCTCATCGTAGTCAACACCTTGAACTTGTCGAAAACCTTTTGCGACAATTCTAGCTTTGTAGATAGTAACACTACTATCAGCGTCCGTCTTCCTCTTGAAGATCCATTTATTTTCTATGGTTTGCCGATCATCGGGCAAATCCATCAAAGTCCATACTTTGTTCTCATACATGGATCATATCTCAGATTTCATGGCCTCAAACCATTTCGCGGAATCTGGGCTCATCATCGCTTCCTCATAGTTCGTAGGTTCATCATGATCTAGTAGCATGACTTCCAGAAAAGGATTACCGTACCACTCTGGCGCGGATCTTACTCTGGTTGATCTACGAGGTTCAGTAGTATCTTGTTCTGAAGTTTCATGATCATCATCATTAGCTTCCTCACTAACTGGTGTAGGTGTCACAGAAACAGTTTTCTGTGATGTACTACTTTCCAATAAGGGAGCAGGTACAGTTACCTCATCAAGTTCTACTTTCCTCCCACTCACTTCTTTCGAGAGAAACTCCTTCTCTAGAAAGGATCCATTCTTAGCAACGAATGTCTTGCCTTTGGATCTGTGATAGAAGGTGTACCCAACTGTCTCCTTTGGGTATCCTATGAAGACATATTTCTCCGATTTGAGTTTGAGCTTATCGAGATGAAACTTTTTCAAATAAGCATCGCAAGTCCAAACTTTAAGAAACGATACTTTGGTTTCTTGCCAAACCATAGTTCATACAGTGTCGTCTCAACGGATTTAGATGGTGCCCTATTTAACGTGAATGCAACTATCTCTAATGCATAACCCCAAAACGATAGTGGTAGATCGATAAGATACATCATAGATTGCACTATATCCAATAAAGTACAGTTATGATGTTCGGACACACCATTATGCTGTGGTGTTCCATGTGGCATGCGTTTGTGAAACTATTCCACATTGTTTTAATTGAAGACCAAACTCATAACTCAAATATTTGTCTTCGCGATCAGATCGTAGAAACTTTATTTTCTTGTCACGATGATTTTTCACTTCACTCTGAAATTCTTTGAACTTTTCAAATGTTTCAGACTTATGTTTCATTAAGTAGATATACTCATATCTGCTCAAATCATCTGTGAAGATCAGAAAATAATGATACCTGTCGTGAGCCTCAATATTCATCGGACCACATACATCAGTATGTATGATTTCCAACAAATCTTTTGCTCGCTCCATTGTTCCGAAGAACAGAGTCTTAGTCATCTTGCCCATGAGGCATGGTTCGCAAGCATCAACTGATTCATAATCAAGTGATTCCAAAAGCCCATCAGCATGGAGTTTCTTCATGCGCTTTACACCAATATGACCTAAACGGCAGTGCCACAAATAAGTTGCACTATCATTATTAACTTCGCATCTTTTGGTTTCAATATTATGAATATGTGTATCACTAAGATCGAGATCCAATGAACTATTTTCATTGGGTGTGTAACCATATAAGGTTTTATTCATGTAAACAGAACAACAATTTATTCTTTTACTTAAATGAATAACCGTATTACAATAAACATGATCAAATCATATTCATGCTCAACGCAAACACCAAAATAACACTTATTTAGGTTCAACACTAATCCCAAAATTTATAGGGAGTGTGCGATGATGATCATATCAATCTTGGAACCACTTCCAACACACATCGTCACTTCACCCTTAACTAGTCTCTGTTTATTCTGCAACTCCTGTTTCGAGTTACTACTCTTAGCAACTGAACTAGCATCAAATACTGAGGGGTTGCTATAAACACTAGTAAAGTACACATCAATAACATGTATATCAAATATACTTATGTTCACTTTGCCATCCTTCTTATCCGCCAATCACTTGGGGTAGTTCCGCTTCCAGTGACCAGTCCCTTTGCAGTAGAAGCACTTAGTCTCAGGCTTAGGATCAGACTTGGGCTTCTTCACTCGAGCAGCAACTTGCTTGCCGTTCTTCTTGAAGTTCCCCTTCTTCCCTTTGCCCTTTTCTTGAAACTAGTGGTCTTGTCAACCATCAACACTTGATGTTTTTCTTGATTTCTACCTTCGTTGATTTCAGCATCACGAAGAGCTTGGGAGTTGTTTCCGTTATCCCTTGCATATTATAGTTCATCACGAAGTTCTACTAACTTGGTGATGGTGACTAGAGAATTCTGTCAATCACTATCTTATCTGGAAGATTAACTCCCACTTGATTCAAGCGATTGTAGTACTCAGACAATCTGAGCACATGCTCACTAGTTGAGCGATTCTCCTCCATCTTTTAGCTATAGAACTTGTTTGGAGACTTCACATCTCTCAACTCGGGTATTTGCTTGAAATATTAACTTCAACTCCTGGAACATCTCATATGGTCCATGACGTTCAAAACGTCTTTGAAGTCCCGATTCTAAGCCATTAAGCATGGTGCACTAAACTATCAAGTAGTCATCATATTGAGCTAGCCAAATGTTCATAACGTCTGCATCTGCTCCTGCAATAGGTCTGTCACCTAGCGGTGCATCAAGGACATAATTCTTCTGTGCAGCAATGAGGATAAACCTCAGATCACGGATCCAATCCGCATCATTGCTACTAACATCTTTCAACACAATTTTCTCTAGGAACATATCAAAATAAGCACAGGGAAGCAACAACGCGAGCTATTGATCTACAACATAATTTGCAAAATACTACCAGGACTAAGTTCATGATAAATTTAAGTTCAATTTAATCATATTACTTAAGAACTCCCACTTAGATGGACATCCCTCTAATCCTCTAAGTGATCACATGATCCAAATCAACTAAACCATAACCGATTATCACGTGAGATGGAGTAGTTTTCAATGGTGAACATCGTCATGTTGATCATATCTACTATATGATTCACGCTCGACCTTTCGGTCTCTGTGTTCCGAGGCCATATCTGCATATGCTAGGCTCGTCAAGTTTAACCTGAGTATTCTGCGTGTGCAACTGTTTTGCACCCGTTGTATTTGAACGTAGAGCCTATCACACCCGATCATCACGTGGTGTCTCAGCACGAAGAACTTTTGCAACGGTGCATACTCAGGGAGAACACTTCTTGATAATTTAGTGAGAGATCATCTTATAATGCTACCGTCAATCAAAGCAAGATAAGATGCATAAAAGGATAAACATCACATGCAATCAATATAAGTGATATGATATGGCCATCATCATCTTGTGCTTGCGATCTCCATCTCCGAAGCACCGTCATGATCACCATCGTCACCGGCGCGACACCTTGATCTCCATCGTAGCATCGTTGTCGTCTCGCCAATCTTATGCTTCCACGACTATCACTACCACTTAGTAATAAAGTAAAGCATTACATCGCGATTGCATTGCATACAATAAAGCGACAACCATATGGCTCCTGCCAGTTGCCGATAACTCGGTTACAAAACATGATCATCTCATACAATAAAATCAGCATCATGCCTTGACCATATCACATCACAACATGCCCTGCAAAAACAAGTTAGACGTCCTCTACTTTGTTGTTGCAAGTTTTACGTGGCTGCTACGGGCTTAAGTAAGAACTCATCTCACCTACACATCAAAACCACAACGATAGTTCGTCAAATAGACTCCGTTTTAACCTTCTCAAGGACCGGGCGTAGTCACACTTGGTTCAACTAAAGTTGGAGAGACAGTCTTCCGCAAGCCATCTATGTGCAAAGCACGTCGAGGGAACCGGTCTCGCGTAAGAGTACGCGTAAGGTTGGTCCGGATCGTCTCGTCCAACAATACCGCCGAACCAAAGTATGACATGCTGGTAGGCAGTATGACTTGTATCGCCCACAACTCACTTGTGTTCTACTTGTGCAAATAACATCAAACCATAAAACCTAGGCTCGGATGCCACTGTTGGGGAACGTAGTAATTTCGAAAATTTTCCTACGCACACGCAAGATCATGGTGATGCATAGCAACGAGGGGGAGAGTGTTGTCTACGTACCAACGCAGACCGACTGCGGAAGCGATCACACAATGTAGAGGAAGTAGTCGTACGTCTTCTTCCCGATCCGACCGATCCAAGCACCGTTACTCCGGCACCTCCGAGTTCTTAGCACACGTACAGCTCGATGACGATCCCCGGGCTCCGATCCAGCAAAGCTTCGGGGAGGAGTTCCGTCAGCACGATGGCGTGGTGACGATCTTGATGTACTACCGACGCAGGGCTTCGCCTAAGCACTACAACGGTATGATCGAAGTGGAATTTGGTGGCAGGGGCACCGCACACGGCTAAGGAACGATCTCAAGGATCAACTTGTGTGTCTTGGGGTGTCCCCTGCCCCCGTATATAAAGGATGAAGGGAGGGAGGCTGGCCGGCCAAAGGAGGGAGGCGCAGGAGGAGTCCTACTCCTACCGGGAGTAGGACTCCTCCCTCCAATCCTAGTCCAACTAGGATTCCCAAGTGGGAAGAGAAAGAGAGAGGTGGCCGGCCCCTCTCCTAGTCCTAATAGGACTAGGGAGAGGGGGGGAGGCGCAGCCCTATGTGGGCTGCCCTCTCACCTTTCCACTAAGGCCCATGTTGGCCCATTTGGCTCCCGGGGGGTTCCGGTAACCCTCCCGGTAATCCGGTAAAATCCCGATTTCACCCGGAACACTTCCGATGTCCAAACATAGGCTTCCAATATATCAATCTTTACGTCTCGACCATTTCGAGACTCCTCGTCATGTCCGTGATCACATCCGGGACTCCGAACAACCTTCGGTACATCAAAATGCATAAACTCATAATAACTGTCATCATAACGTTAAGCGTGCGGACCCTACGGTTCGAGAACAATGTAGACATGACCGAGACACGTCTCCGGTCAATAACCAATAGCGGGACCTGGATGCCCATATTGGCTCCTACATATTCTACGAAGATCTTTATCGGTCAGACCGCATAACAACATACGTTGTTCCTTTTGTCATTGGTATGTTACTTGCCCGAGATTCGATCGTCGGTATCCAATACCTAGTTCAATCTCGTTACTGGCAAGTCTCTTTACTCGTTCCGTAATACATCATCTCATAACTAACATCTTAGTTATTATGCTTGCAAGGCTTATGTGATGTGTATTACCGAGAGGGCCCAGAGATACCTCTCCGACAATCGGAGTGACAAACCCTAATCTCGAAATACGCCAACCCAACATCCACCATTGGAGACACCTGTAGTACTCCTTTATAATCACCCAGTTACGTTGTGACGTTTGGTAGTACCCAAAGTGTTCCTCCGGCAAACGGGAGTTGCATAATCTCATAGTCATAGGAACATGTATAAGTCATGAAGAAAGCAATAGCAACATACTAAACGATCGGGTGCTAAGCTAATGGAATGGGTCATGTCAATCAGATCATTCAACTAATGATGTGACCTCGTTAATCAAATAACAACTCTTTGTTCATGGTTAGGAAACATAACCATCTTTGATTAACGAGCTAGTCAAGTAGAGGCATACTAGTGACACTCTATTTGTCTATGTATTCACACATGCATTATGTTTCCGGTTAATACAATTCTAGCATGAATAATAAACATTTATCATGATATAAGGAAATAAATAATAACTTTATTATTGCCTCTAGGGCATATTTCCTTCACATCCGATCACTCGTTGCTAGATGAACTCATAGATGGATCTTGGTGAAACCGTAGGAAAATTTTTGTTTTCTGCAACGTTCCCCAACAGTGGCATCATGAGCCAGGTTTATGCGTAGTGATCTTTGCACGAGTAGAACACAATTTGTTGTGGGCATAGATGTTGTCAACTTTCTTGCCGCTACTAGTCTTATCTTGCTTCAGCGGTATTGTGGGATGAAGCGGCCCGGACCGACCTTACACGTACGCTTACGTGAGACCGGTTCCACCGACTAACATGCACAAGTTGCATAAGGTGGCTGGCGGGTGTCTGTCTCTCCCACTTTAGTTGGAGCGGATTCGATGAAAAGGGTCCTTATGAAGGGTAAATAGAAGTTGACAAATCACGTTGTGGCTTTCACGTAGGTAAGAAAACGTTCTTGCTAGAACCCTATTTCAGCCATGTAAAACTTGCAATAACAATTAGAGGACGTCTAACTTGTTTTTGCAGCAAGTGTTCTGTGATGTGATATGGCCAAAGTTGTGATGAATGATGAATGATATATATGTGATGTATGAGATCATGTTCTTGTAATAGGAATCACGACTTGCATGTCGATGAGTATGACAACCTGCAGGAGCCATAGGAGTTGTCTTTATTTTTGTATGACCTGCGTGTCATTGAGAAACGCCATGTAAATTACTTTACTTTATTGCTAAACGCGTTAGCCATAGTAGTAGAAGTAATAGTTGGCGAGCAACTTCATGGAGACACGATGATGGAGATCATGGTGTCATGCCGGTGACAAGATGATCATGGAGCCCCAAGATGGAGATCAAAGGAGCTATGTGATATTGGCCATATCATGTCACTATTATTATTTGATTGCATGTGATGTTTATCATGTTTTGTACATCTTGTTTACTTAGAACGACGGTAGTAAATAAGATGATCCCTCATAATAATTTCAAGAAAGTGTTCCCCCTAACTGTGCACCGTTGTGACAGTTCGTTGTTTCGAAACACCACGTGATGATCGGGTGTGATAGATTCCAACGTTCACATACAACGGGTGTAAGACAGATTTACACATGCAAACACTTAGGTTGACTTGACGAGCCTAGCATGTACAGACATGGCCTCGGAACACAGAAGACCGAAAGGTCGAGCATGAGTCGTATAGAAGATACGATCAACATGAAGATGTTCACCGACGTTGACTAGTTCGTCTTACGTGATGATCGGACACGGCCTAGTTAACTCGGATCATGTTATACTTAGATGACTGGAGGGATGTCTATCTGAGTGGGAGTTCATTGAATAATTTGCTTAGATGAACTTAATTATCATGAACTTAGTCTAAAATATTTACAATATGTCTTGTAGATCAAATGGCCAATGTTGTCCTCAACTTCAACGCGTTCCTAGAGAAAACCAAGCTGAAAGACGATGGCATCAACTATACGGACTGGGTCCGGAACCTGAGGATCATCCTCATAGCTGCCAAGAAAGATTATGTCCTACAAGCACCGCTAGGTGACGTACCCGTCCCACAGAACCAAGACATTATGAACGCTTGGCAGACATGTGCGGATGATTACTCCCTCGTTCAGTGCGGCATGCTTTACAGCTTAGAACCGGGGCTCCAAAAGCGTTTTGAGCGACACGGAGCATATGAGATGTTCGAAGTGCTGAAAATGGTTTTCCAAGCTCATGCCCGGGTCGAGAGATATGAAGTCTCCGACAAGTTTTTCAGCTGTAAGATGGAGGAAAATAGTTCTGTCAGTGAGCACATACTCACAATGTCTAGGTTACATAATCGCTTGACTCAGCTGGGAGTTAATCTCCCGGATGACGCAGTCATTGACAGAATCCTTCAGCCGCTTCCACCAAGCTACAAGAGCTTTGTGATGAACTTCAATATGCAGGGGATGGAAAAGACCATTCCTGAATTATTTGCAATGCTGAAATCAGCAGAGGTAGAAGTCAAAAAGGAACATCAAGTGTTGATGGTGAATAAAACCACTAAGTTCAAGAAAGGCAAGGGTAAGAAGAACTTCAAGAAGGACGGCAAGGGAGTTGCCGCGCCCGGTAAGCAAGCTACCGGGAAGAAGCAAAAGAATGGACCCAAGCCCGAGACTGAGTGCTTTTATTGCAAGGGAAGTGGTCACTGGAAGCGGAACTGCCCCAAATACTTAGCGGACAAGAAGGCCGGCGAAACAAGAGGTATATGTGGTATACATGTAATTGATGTGTACCTTACCAGTACTCGTAGTAGCTCCTGGGTATTTGATACCGGTGCGGTTGCTCACATTTGTAACTCAAAGTAGGAGCTGCGGAATAAGCGGAGAGTGGCGAAGGACGAGGTGACGATGCACGTCGGGAATGGTTCCAAGGTCGATGTGATCGCCGTCGGCACGCTACCTCTACATTTACCTACGGGATTAGTTTTAAACCTCAATAATTGTTATTTAGTGCCAGCTTTGAGCATGAACATTGTATCGGGATCTCGTTTAATTCGAGATGGCTACTCATTTAAATCCGAGAATAATGGTTGTTCTATTTATATGAGAGATATGTTTTATGGTCATGCTCCAATGGTGAATGGTTTATTCTTAATGAATCTCGAGCGTAATGCTACACATGTTCATAGTGTGAATACCAAAAGATGTAAGGTTGATAATGATAGTCCCACATACTTGTGGCACTGCCGCCTTGGTCACATAGGTGTCAAACGCATGAAGAAGCTCCATGCAGATGGACTTTTAGAGTCTCTTGATTATGAATCATTTGACACGTGCGAGCCATGCCTCATGGGTAAAATGACCAAGACTCCGTTCTCAGGAACAATGGAGCGAGCAACCAACTTATTGGAAATCATACATACTGATGTGTGTGGTCCAATGAGCGTTGAGGCTCGCGGTGGCTATCGTTATGTTCTCACCCTCACTGATGACTTGAGTAGATATGGGTATGTCTACTTAGTGAAACACAAGTCTGAAACCTTTGAAAAGTTCAAGGAATTTCAGAGTGAGGTTGAGAATCAACGTGACAGAAAAATCAAGTTTTTGCGATCAGATCGTGGAGGAGAATACTTGAGTCACGAATTTGGCACACACTTAAGAAAATGTGGAATAGTTTCACAACTCACGCCGCCTGGAACACCTCAGCGTAATGGTGTGTCCGAACGTCGTAATCGCACTCTATTAGATATGGTGCGATCTATGATGTCTCTTACCGATTTACCGCTATCTTTTTGGGGCTATGCTTTAGAGACTACCGCATTCACTTTAAATAGGGCTCCGTCGAAATCCGTTGAGACGACACCGTATGAATTATGGTTTGGGAAGAAACCTAAGCTGTCGTTTCTAAAAGTTTGGGGATGCGATGCTTATGTCAAGAAACTTCAACCTGAAAAGTTCGAACCCAAGTCGGGAAAATGCGTCTTCATAGGATACCCTAAAGAAACTATTGGGTATACCTTCTACCTCAGATCTAAAGGCAAGATCTTTGTTGCCAAGAATGGATCCTTTCTAGAGAAAGAGTTTCTCTCAAAAGAAGTAAGTGGGAGGAAAGTAGAACTTGATGAAGTATTACCTCTTGAACCGGAAAATGGCGCAACTCAAGAAAATGTTCCTGAGGTGCCTGCACCGACTAGAGAGGAAGTTAATGATGATGATCATGAAACTTCGGATCAAGGTGCTACTGAACTTCGTAGGTCCACAAGGACACGTTCCGCACCAGAGTGGTACGGCAACCCTGTCTTGGAAATCATGTTGTTAGACAACGGTGAACCTTCGAACTATGAAGAAGCGATGGCGGGCCCGGATTCCGACAAATGGCTAGAAGCCATGAAATCCGAGATAGGATCCATGTATGAAAATGAAGTATGGACTTTGACTGACTTGCCCGTTGAGAGGCGAGCCATAGAAAATAAATGGATCTTTAAGAAAAAGACAAACGCGGATGGTAATGTGACCATCTATAAAGCTTGGCTTGTCGCTAAGGGTTATCGACAAGTTCAAGGGGTTGACTACGATGAGACTTTCTCACCGGTAGCGAAGCTAAAGTCCGTCCGAATCATGTTAGCAATTGCCGCATTCTATGATTATGAGATATGGCAAATGGATGTCAAAACGGCATTCCTTAATGGTTTCCTTAAGGAAGAATTGTATATGATGCAGCCGGAAGGTTTTGTCGATCCTAAGAATGCTGACAAGGTGTGCAAGCTCCAACGCTTAATTTATGGGCTGGTGCAAGCATCTCGAAGTTGGAACATTCGCTTTGATGAGATGATCAAAGCGTTTGGGTTTACACAGACTTATGGAGAAGCCTGCGTTTACAAGAAAGTGAGTGGGAGCTCTGTAGCATTTCTCATATTATATGTAGATGACATACTTTTGATGGGAAATGATATAGAACTCTTGGACAACATTAAGGCCTACTTGAATAAGAGTTTTTCAATGAAGGACCTTGGAGAAGCTGCATATATATTAGGCATCAAGATCTATAGAGATAGATCAAGATGCCTCATAGGTCTTTCACAAAGCACATACCTTGATAAAATATTGAAGAAGTTCAATATGGATCGGTCTAAGAAAGGGTTCCTACCTGTGTTGCAAGGTGTGAAATTGAGCTCAGCTCAATGTCCGACCATGGCAGAAGATATAGAAGATATGAGCGTCATCCCCTATGCCTCAGCCATAGGTTCTATTATGTATGCCATGCTGTGTACCAGACCTGATGTAAACCTTGCCGTAAGTTTGGTAGGAAGGTACCAAAGTAATCCCGGCAAGGAACACTGGACAACGGTCAAGAATATCCTGAAGTACCTGAAAAGGAATAAGGAAATGTTTCTCGTTTATGGAGGTGACAAAGAGCTCGTCGTAAAGGGTTACGTCGACGCTAGCTTCGACACAGATCTGGATGAATCCAAGTCACAAACCGGATACATGTATATTTTGAATGGTGGGGCAGTAAGCTGGTGCAGTTGCAAGCAGAGCGTCGTGGCGGGATCTACATGTGAAGCGGAGTACATGGCAGCCTCGGAGGCAGCGCATGAAGCAATTTGGGTGAAGGAGTTCATCACCGACCTAGGAGTCATACCCAATGCGTCGGGACCAATCAAACTCTTTTGTGACAACACTGGAGCTATTGCACTTGCCAAGGAGCCCAGGTTTCACAAGAAGACCAGGCACATCAAGCGCCGCTTCAACTCCATTCGTGAAAATGTTCAAGATGGAGACATAGATATTTGTAAAGTACATACAAACCTGAATGTAGCAGATCCGTTGACTAAACCTCTCCCTAGAGCAAAACATGATCAACACCAGAATTCCATGGGTGTTCGGTTCATCACAATGTAACTAGATTATTGACTCTAGTGCAAGTGGGAGACTGTTGGAAATATGCCCTAGAGGCAATAATAAAAGCATTATTATTATATTTCCTTGTTCATGATAATTGTCTTTATTCATGCTATAATTGTGTTATCCGGAAATCGTAATACATGTGTGAATAATAGACACCAACATGTCCCTAGTAAGCCTCTAGTTGACTAGCTCGTTGATCAACAGATAGTCATGGTTTCCTGACTATGGACATTGGATGTCATTGATAACGAGATCACATCATTAGGAGAATGATGTGATGGACAAGACCCAATCCTAAACATAGCATAAGATCGTATAGTTCGTTTGCTAGAGTTTTTCCAATGTCAAGTATCCTTTCCTTAGACCATGAGATCGTGTAACTCCCGGATACCGTAGGAGTGCTTTGGGTGTACCAAGCGTCACAACGTAACTGGGTGACTATAAAGGTATACTACGGGTATCTCCGAAAGTGTCTGTTGGGTTGACACGGATCAAGACTGGGATTTGTCACTCCGTATGATGGAGAGGTATCACTGGGCCCACTCGGTAATGCATCATCATTATGAGCTCAAAGTGACCAAGTGTCTGGTCACGGGATCATGCATTACGTTACGAGTAAAGTGACTTGCCGGTAACGAGATTGAACAAGGTATTGGGATACCGACGATCGAATCTCGGGCAAGTAACATACCGATTGACAAAGGGAATTGTATACGGGGTTGCTTGAATCCTCGACATCGTGGTTCATCCGATGAGATCATCGAGGAGTATGTGGGAGCCAACATGGGTATCCAGATCCTGCTGTTGGTTATTGACCGGAGAGCAATCTCGGTCATGTCTACATGTCTCCCGAACCCGTAGGGTCTACACACTTAAGGTTCGGTGATGCTAGGGTTGTAAAGATATGTATATGCAGTAATCCGAAATTTGTTTGGAGTCCCGGATGAGATCCCGGACGTCACGAGGAGTTCCGGAATGGTTCGGAGGTAAAGAATTATATATAGGAAGTGCAGTTTCGGCCATCGGGAAAGTTTCGGGGTCACCGGTATTGTACCGGGACCACCAGATGGGTCCCGGGGGTCCACCGGGTGGGGCCACCCATCCCGGAGGGCCCCATGGGCTGAAGTGGGAGGGGGAACCACCCCTTAGTGGGCTGGTGCGCCCCCCTAGGCCCACCCCCTGCGCCTAGGGTTGGAACCCTAGGGTGGGGGGGCGCCCCACTTGCCTTGGGGGGCACTCCACCCCCCTTGGCCTCCGCCCCCCTTGGAGATTGGATCTCCCAAGGGCCGCCCCCCCAGGGCCTATATAAAGGGGGAGGGAGGGGGCAGCCACACCCTTGCATCTTGGCGCCCCCCTCTCCCCTGCTACACCTCTCCCTCTCGCGCAGACGCTCGGCGAAGCCCTGCTGCACGTGACAACTGCATCCACCACCATGCCGTCGTGCTGCTGGATCTTCATCAAACTCTCCTTCCCCCTTGCTTGATCAAGAAGGAGGAGACGTCATCCGCTCCGTACGTGTGTTGAACACGGAGGTGCCGTCCGTTCGGCGCTTGGTCATCGGTGATTTGGATCACGACGAGTACGACTCCATCATCCACGTTCTAGTGAACGCTTCGGCTCGCGGTCTACAAAGGTATGTAGATGCATCCGATCACTCGTTGCTAGATGAACTCATAGATGGATCTTGGTGAAACCGTAGGAAAATTTTTGTTTTCTGCAACGTTCCCCAACAGATTCTTTGCAGGAAAACTTCTCTCCAAATGGGAAGGAACCTATGTTATCGAGGAGGTTTATCCAGCTGGAGCTATCAAAATAAATAATGACGAAGGTACTAACCCAAAGGTTGTTAATGGGCAACGAATAAAACATTATATCTCAGGTACACCCATTAATGTTGAAAGTAATATTATCCAAACTTTGACACCGGAAGAGCACATAAAAGAGTCCTTCTGGAACACTCCAGAATCTTGAAACTAAGGAGGTACGTGATACTGTAAGTAAATGGACTCCTAAAAATCCGCAAAAATATTTTTTTGTCAGTTTTGGAATATAACAAAAATTAGAAAAATAAGAAACAACCAGGAAGCGTACCCTGGTGGGCACAAGACACCAGGGCGCACCTGGAAGGTGTGTTGTGCCCACCTCGGGTACTTTCCGGACTCCATTTTTCTACAGTTTGCATGTCCCCCAAGATAAAAATCTTTATATACCCCCGAACCTATTGATCACCATATCGCGGAGAAATCTTCTGTTTTCTTTTCCTTGTGTTTTCTGCCAGATCTCATCTGCCATGGCCGCTTCAAGCTCCTGCAAGGACAAGTTCTTCAAGAACGTCATCAACCCGTATTTGCACGAGGTGGTGCAGCACCATCAAGTCAACCAGCTGCATGAGGGGGTACTTCACATCCGTGATGTGCAAGGTCCCAAGGGACGGGAACCATGGAGGCCAGGCTTGAAGCTATGGAGCAGGAGGTCTTCCAGTGCAAGGGGATGGTGGAGCATGAACTCAATGCCAATACCTCATGATCACGGACCTTGCCCGTGATCTAAAGGTGGATGGCAAGTCCATGAAGGACATCGTCTTTACCCTCAATGATCAAATCAACTTCCTCTGAAGCCAGATCTATGATTTCCAAAACCAAGTCTTTGAATATGAGGCGAGGTTCAAAGATATGAGTTTGGTTGCCAGTTATAGGACCCGTGAGACTCACTCCTCCTCTTATGATGGTGGACCTCTGCCATGGAAACCCGAAGACAAGGTCTCTACTATACCACTACCACCTTCTTGTTCATCACCAAAAGAAAATGGAGCATCGGGTATGGGCACTCCCCTTGGCCTTCGCCAAGCTTGGGGTGGTGCCCCGGTATCGTATCATCCCCACTATCTTTTGCCTTTACTTATTTCAGTTCGATCTATAGTTATCTTCTGTTTTAGATGAATAAAAGTTTAGTTCAATCCTTTCTTTTCAAGAGTTTGCTTAGTGATCTATCCTTGTAATCGTATGCGAGATATATAATAAAGTTTAGTTTGAGTTTTCTCTTTCTTTACTTTCTTGTTGCAATAAAAAGAAAGGAAATAAATAAAAGGAAAGGAAATAAATCAAAAAGATCATATGCTAATCTTATGGTAGGTGATGACACCACATAAGGAAAAGTATAAGTATAAAATTTTATTAGAGATTGACAAACATAGGATTGGTTAATGATGCAACTCATGAAAGAATTAATAAGGGAAGAGAAGATTCACATATAAATATACTATCCTGGAAATCTTTTGTGATTGTGAGCCCCCATCAAAATATTATATGACAAAATTGTTGACGTTGGACAAAGAAGATAACTTAATGATTTATGTTTGTTCATATTCACATAGAAGTTATATTGTCATAGATCCTTCAACATGTGGTGCTTGCCTCCTATATTTGCTAGCCAAAAATTCCGCACCAAGTAGAGATACTACTTGTGCATCCAAAAACCCTTAAACCCAAATCTTATTTTCAAGTGTCCACCATACCTACCGAAGGATTGAGTCAGATCCTTCAAGTAAGTTGTCATCGGTGCAATAAGGCAATAAAAATTGCTTCTAAAAGTGTGAGATCATTTAGTGTAAGAGAAAATTGAGCGTTGTACGAACTTGTGACGGTGAAAAATAAAAGAGACAGACTGCATAATAAAGGTTGCCATCACAAGGGGCAATACAACGTGACGTTCTTTTGCACAAAGGGGTTGAGCATACAAACAAATAAGTGCATGGCAACCTATGATTCCCTCTGCGAAGGGCCTATCTTTTACTTTTATATATTTACTTTTACGCAAAGAGTCAAAGTTTTCTCTCTATTCCTTTTTATTTTTCTCCTTTGGCAAGCATCATGTGGTGAGGAAAGATCTAGGCACATATGTCCAGCTGAATACGGGTAGCATAAGTTATTATCGTTGACATCACCCATGAGGTGAATACGTTGGGAGGCGAAACTATAAGCCCCTATCTTTTTATGTGTCCGGTTGAAACGTTTTGCTCATGTGTATGCGGTGAGTGTTAGCAATCATGGAAGACTATATGATGGTTGAGTATGTGGACTTGCCTAAAGGCTCTAATACGTGACCATTCCTGAAAATATGATGAAAGTTGCAAAGTTGACTGAGAACATAATTTGTTTGTCTCTAATATAGTTTATGCTTCATACTTCAATAGTGTGATGAATTGTCACTTATTCATGAGAAGTCTATGATAAAAGTCTTATGTTTAAGTTTGTTGTTGTTATAATAATCAACATGATGCTCCTATGTCCGTATTTTGTTTTTATCGACACCTCTCTCTCTAAGCATGTGGACATGTTTTTCGATTTCGGTCTTTGCTTGAGGACAAGCGAGGTCAAAGCTTGATGGAGTTGATACGTCCATTTTGCATCATGTTTTCCTACTATTTTTATGATGTTTTTATGCATAATAATGCTTTTTGGAGTAATTCTAATGTCTTTTCTCTCATAATATGCAAGGTACACACAAAGAGGGAGAATTCCGGTAGCTGGGAATGTGGACCTGGAAAAGCTACGTCACGCTACCTATTCTGCACAACCCCAAACAAGCTGAAACTTTACGAAGAATTTTTATGTAATATATGAAGAATATTGGAGCAAATAAGTACCAGAGGGGGCCACCTTGTTGAGTGCAAGACACCAGGCCGCATCTGGGCCCCCAGGCGCGCCCTGGTGGGTTGTGCTCACCCAGGCCCACCTCCGGTGCCCATCTTCTGGTATATAGGTCATTTTGACCTAGAAAAAAATCAGGAAAGGACTCTCTGGACGGAGCACCACCATCGGAACGTGGGCAGGAGCACTTTTGCCCTCCAGCGAAGCGATTCCGCTGGAGGAACTTCCCTCCTGGAGGGGAAAATCATCGTCATCATCATCACCGACAACTCTCCCATCTTGGGGAGGGCAAATCTCCATCAACATCTTCAACATCACCATCTCATCTCAAACCCTAGTTCATCTCTTGTGTTCAATCTTGTTACCGGAACTATAGATTGGTGCTTGTGGGTGACTAGTAGTATTGATTACATCTTGTAGTTAATTACTATATGGTTTATTTGGTGGAAGATTATATGTTCAGATCCAATATGCTATTTAATACCCCTATGATCTTGAGCATGTTTATCACTTGTGAGTACTTACTTTTGTTCTTGAGGTCTCGGGAGAAATCATGTTGCAATTAATCATGTGAACTTAATATGTGTTTGATATTTTGATAGTATGTATGTTGTGATTCCCTTAGTGGCATGTGAACGTCGACTACATGAAACTTCACCATATTTGGGCCTAAGGGAATGCATTGTGGAGTAGTTATTAGATGATGGGTTGCGAGAGTGACAGAAGCTTAAACCCTAGTTTATGCGCTATTCCGTAAGGGACCGATTGGATCCAAAAGTTTAATGCTATGGTTAGGATTTATCCTTAATACTTTTCTCGTAGTTGCGGATGCTTGTGAAGGGGTTAATCATAAGTAAGAGGTTTTTTCAAGTAAGAACATCACCTAAGCACCGGTCCACCCACATATCAAATTAACAAAGTAGCGAACACGAATCGAATCAACATGATGAAGGTGACTAGATGAAATTTCCGTGTACCCTCAAGAACGCTTTGCTTAATATAAGAGACCATTTTGGCTTGTCCTTTGCCTCAAAAGGATTGGGCTACCTTGCTGCACTTTTGTTACTATTATCATTACTTGCTCGTTACATAATATCTTGCTATCAAACTACTATGTTACTTACAATTTCAGCACTTGCACACATTACCTTGCCGAAAATCACTTGTCATTTCCTTCTGCTCCTCGTTGGGTTCGACACTCTTACTTATCGGAAAGAGATACAATTGATCCCCTATACGTGTGGGTCATCACTGTACCACAAACATCTTAGACACGTGAGAATAAATCAAGTTAGCTTGCTCTAGGGTCATACTTGACAACAACACGTGTGCAGTGTTGCGTTGGTTGGCGTGGCAGCTGTTAGCTCTTTACACATGTCAATTAAAGCCTCGAATGTTGACTCCTGCTTGAGTGTTACTGGAAGTAGGAGTACTTCTAGAAATCAAGATTTGTTTGTGGTTATTATTAAAAAAATTATTCTTACTAATCGAGATTTAGGGCATCATCAATGATGACCTGCAAACTATACACCACATGCATCATGGACAGGGGTCCAGTCCGTGAACACGGATGTGGGAGCCGGCCATCCAATGTTGTCTGCTAGTAAAGGACAATTTGAAATTCAAATATGTCTCATCTATAGCGTATGCTAGATCACACTGATACGTCTTCAACGTATCTACTTTTCCAAACACTTTTACCCTTTTTTTGGACTCTAACTTGCATAATTTGAATGGAACTAACCTGGACTGACGTTGTTTTCAACAGAATTCCATGGTGTTATTTTTGTGCAGAAATAAAAGTTCTCGGAATGACCAGAAAATTCATGAAGACATGTTTTGGAATTTATAAAAAATACTGGCGAAAGAATCAGCGTAAGGGGGCCCACACCCTGTCCACGAGGGTGCAGGGTGCGCCCCCTGCCTCATGGGCCCCCTAAGGCTCCACCTTCGCCATCATCATCATCAACCTTCCTCCATCACCAATTTCATGATGCTCACCGCCCTGCGTGAGTAATTTCATCGTAGGCTTGCTGGACGGTGATGGGTTGGATGAGATTTATCATGTAATCGAGTTATTTTTGTTAGGGTTTGATCCCTGGTATCCATTATGTTCTAAGATTGATGTTGCAATGACTTTGCTATGCTTAATGCTTGTCACTAGGGCCCGAGTGCCATGATTTCAGATCTGAACCTATTATGTTTTCATAAATATATGTGAGTTCTTGATCCTATCTTGCAAGTCAATAGTCACCTACTATGTATTCTTATCCGGTAACCCCGAAGTGACAATAATCGGGACCACTCACGGTGATGACCGTAGTTTGAGGAGTTCATGTATTCACTAAGTGTTAATGCTTTGGTCTGGTACTCTATTAAAAGGAGGCCTTAATATCCCTTAGTTTCCAATAGGACCCCGCTACCACGGGAGAGTGGGACAAAAGATGTCATGCAAGTTCTTTTCCATAAGCACGTATGACTATATTCGGAATACATGCCTACATTACATTGATGAACTGGAGCTAGTTCTGTGTCACCCTATGTTATAACTGTTGCATGAGGAATCGCATCCGACATAATTATCCATCATTGATCCATTGCCTCTTTCCACATATTGATCTTTGTTTAGTTACTTTTCCGTTGCTACTGTTACGATTGCTACAAAAACTACTACTGTTACTTTTGCCACCATTACCGTTACTTCCATACTACTTTGCTACTCAATACTTTGCTGTAGATATTAATTCTTTCAGGTGCGGCTGAATTGACAACTCAACTGTTAATACTTGAGAATATTATTTGGCTCTCCTTGTGTCGAATCAATAAATTTGGGTTGAATACTCTACCCTCGAAAACTGTTGCGATCCCCTATACTTGTGGGTTATTACACACCAGCGCCAGAACATGTCATCGGCCAGTCACAACCAAAATAAGGCAAGTTTGCTTAGTTTTTATATTCCCAATCGCAAAATAATATCATTCGACAGTTCATGAAATCCGACACTCTTAATCTACTGTCGCTGCTGTGTTGGCCGCCTCCACCTCCTTGTCAGCCAGCTTTATTTCCTCCTACTCCGCACTCTCTAACTCATCCTTTTGCTGCTATAACATCTTGAAATGGACGGCTTGCACAATCATTCTTGCATCGTCATCCAACTCCGCTAGCTTCAAGGTGAGCATCTTCACGTCCTCCGAAGCGTCTGTGATCTCCACCTTCCTGTCCTTAATCATGGACCTCTTCTCTTCGAGCTTGCGCTTCTTCTCGGTCGCCTTCATCAACAAGTCAAACCTCTTCGCCTTTTGCCCTCCTTGATGTCGGAGCGCTTGATGTATGTCTCCTCCTTCTTCATCAAGATGTTCTCGAACCTCTCCGTCAGCTTGGCCCCCACACCTTCTTGCTTCGCCCTCTCCTCCTCACACTTCTTCCCCCGTAAAAATCTTCTAACCTTCTTGGGTGGGGTTGATAGGGTCACTGGTTTCTTTCTCGGTGGCTTGGGCGGCGGTCTTGGCTATGAAAAGGTTCCACTTCGTTTTCCCATTCAACTTCAACCAACAAGGCATGACGGTGAAGTTTTTCTTCTCTAACTTCTTGAACACACTACACACACGAGAAGGCTAAAAATTAAAACATTCTGAACAATACATATCTGGCTACAAAACTTTGCATATTCGGCTACAAATGATCTAGACAACAATGCATACATATTCGACTACAAAACTTTGCATATTCGGCTATAAATGATCTACACAAAATGCATATATATATATATATATATATCCAGCTACAAAACTATGCATATCCTACTACAAATGATGTACACAAGAATGCATACATATACAACTACAAAACAATGCATATCCGGCTACAAATGATCTACACAACAATGCATATCCGGGAAGTGATGTACACATATTAAAAACTTACTTACACGGTGATTTCCACACCTCTAGGCCACCGTGCGATGAGTTGCCTCAAGTGGCCACAATACTTCGACACGGTCTCTTGGATGGTGTACCATGGTCAAGGAACTTTGATTCATGGTTGTGGATGACCACGTCGTAGTAGGGCGCAAAATGCTTGTGCTCATGGAACCAAGTATGAATGTTGGCCCAAAAGGTTGTGCCCTTTTGCTTAGTGCCATGGATTGGATTGAGGCTAGTAGCTGATGAGTCCAATATATGTAATGATTTTACTAAGTATTTTGTGCCTACTTGGTAGGCTTTGTGGAATTTTACCGCGTTCGTGCACCTCTTTTTGTTGGCAATCCTTCAGGTGACGTCTTTTGGACCATAGATCATATAATGGAAGAAATCCTCAGAAATGGTAGTGGAACCATGTATTTAATGTGATAATCACCTAGCATAAAATAATTAAGCAAGAAGGCCAAAGAAACAACCATCGTCGCACTCCCAAAGCAAAAGACGGCGTTCCATATGATCGCGTGCGCTTGTATGATCGGTCGTATGGAGTGCCGCCACCACCGCCAGATCGACTACTTTAACCCCGTCGAATCGGATCATGGACCAGACGCCCAAAGACACCAAAAACGCATCCAAAAGGAAGAACCCTAGCCTCCAGAGTTCATCCAGAGGAGGGATTGGCAAGGAGAAGAAGAGGATCCTCCCCATCGCGCACAAAGATAGACAACATCATCACCACTGTCATCGTCATCATTATCCACTTTGTCATTGTCATTATCATCCACATCCTTATCATCTACAACATCAAGAACCATAATGGATCCTATGGTGTATCATTTGAATCATTCATCCATGTATACCATTACCATTGCTATGTTGTTTGTTGTCCCCATATCCCTTAGTTCTCGGGGATATGGATGAACCTTGGTATATGTAGGATCTGAAACGTTATTACGGATATGAGATTCTATGGTGAATGCTTAGTTTAATAACTTCGCGAATGTTGTGAAGGGGGCCCACTCAACATTTGTGCCTTATGGCCATGAAGTATATCACTGTCGTTGTAAAGTGGTATGTTGCGGAGGTAATTCGAGGTGATAGTAAAAGCCTAATGCTCCTAACCTTTGCAATTGACTGGGAAATTACGGAGAACCCTTAGAGAGGCCACGTCCATGGGGTAACCCTTAATTATCATGAGCTGTAACCCTCTCAGGAGACTATGATGGTGGCGTGTGTGGCACGATGTCCACCTCGAGTAGAACATGTATTGTACCTGGTTCCGCCCAACATAATCGTTAACAGTGGCTCAAGTATCCATTCTATACGATGCTTATGCATACGTGCGCTAGAAACATGTCAATGGGGATTCCGGACTCCCTGAGAACACCTTTCCCTTTTGCTGTTTCATCAGCCACTTTAATCATCACTCTTTATTTACTTTTTATGTCATTTTGTTACAAAGTCACTTCATTACTCAATATAAATTTAAACCCGCACTCACTTTGATTTAAGTCTACAACTAACTGCATACACAAAAATATATAATTCACTAAAAGAGGCAAAAGTCTAATTCCTATGCTCCTTGTGGGATCGATACTCTTACTTCGAAAAGGCTACAATTAAACCATGTGTACTTGCAGGCACTCAGTAGCCAACCATGAATATGGACGACGATGTTCTTCAACGCCAACACCTTTAAGAAGGGAGCGATGCTCATTCGTCGCTGTCACTGGATCCAACCAGTTAAGGCAAGAATCTAGGTTTTCACCCTAAAGAAAAAGTACGAGCATATATGAGCGATGCCTTCAACAAGGTAAGAACATATAAACATCGCCATTGCCAGACATAACCGACTCAGGTCATACCTAAGCTTTCACCCAGAGCCCAACCTGGGTACGCGAGAAGCACCACCATGGAAGTCGCTCATGTGTTGTCGCTAGCACTTTTCCACGATCTCATCAACTACATGTGATGCGATCGCCATCGCTGTAGAACCATCACTATGCGTCAAGCCGGCGTCCATAGTTTGCATCTCATAGCCGAGCCAACCATCAGATCTGGAGAGATGAACTCCGATCTTTCAATGGTCATTGCCGCTGTGGAGCTCGGGAGGTCGCTGCATCACCACACAATCTGCAGCCCCCATTAGTAGGCCGACCAAGATCTGGATCACCAACACTGTCCGATGTACCATACGCTGATAAGGGAGGCCAAGCCGACATCCAGCAAGGCCCAATCCAAGTGCGGCTGGAGGACGCACACACCCGCTGGTACCAGTCCACGGCCGTCAGACGGCACCACCCCAGCCAGTGCCCACCGAAAGGCCCGACGCTCTCTCAAAGGATCCACGCACCCGCTGGAACATGTCCAAGCCTGATTGCGGCACTACCCCAACCCGCGCACTCCCTACCATGCACGCACACCCCCACCATCATCGCATGAGACCAGCTGCTAGGGACCGTGACATCACGCCCACTCAGCCACTGAGCCCCACCATCGACCGCTAGGACCTCGTGTCCCAGCGCGCGCCAGCGCGCCGCCCACCTCTGTGCTCACAAGATCCGGGTGCCGCCAAGAGAGGAAGCCCTGCCACCACCGTAGGTCGCACAGGCTTCGCTCAACGGCATCCTCCGGCGGCGGTGCGATGGGAGGAGGGGGGAAAGGGTGGCGGCCCTAGGGTTTGTGGAGGCTCATCCGAGCCGCCCTGGGCAAGACGATGCAGATGGTAATATGTAGATATATGCATATATGTGTTGTTCCAAATGCAGATAATGCAGTCAACGAGTTCAACTGAAGTAGTATGTACACATTCTTGAATATATTACCGAGTAGATGTCCAAGGGGTGTGCTTTGGGTTCTCTAACATTGTTGACGATAAATTAGTCTTTGAACCTAATCAGGGTTTTACCCGTTTATCCAAATGTTTAATGGTCATTTAAGTCTTTCATATATGATGTTTACATGCCAGAAATCGCCGATATGGTTGAACCGTCCAAATCTCTTATTTTCACATGTTAAAAATATTGAACTAAATGAGAGTTCGGCTCTCGAAACAAGCTTTGAATAGAGAATTAAATTTTGTTTCAAAAAAGATGACTAATAGGTGTTGTGAGTTCGCCTTAATGAAGGGGGTGGCCACACATCGCTGAATAAGTTGTCGAACTGGCATGGTTGGATTGTCCGAATCTCTGATTTGACATGTTAAAACTGTTGAACAAAATGAGGGTTTGTCTTTTGAGACATGCTTTGTACCAAGTATTAACTTTTTTATTTTTAAAAAATATGACTAACAGTTGTTGTGAGTTTGCCTTAATGAAGGAAGGAGTCACACGTTGTTCAATAAGTTGTCGAACTTGACTATTATTTGTTACTGCAATTGTTCGTGTTATACAACTGATATGTACCTTAGATAACTGCATCCTTCAACTGATATGTACCTTCGATAATTGCATCCTTCTATCGGACTTTCAGGAAGAAGATTTTCTATTTTTGGAGATGTTGCCTTCTCAATTTATGCACAATGTTGCTGCCTCATGGTAAAGTGGTGACTACAAGAACCTGTACATTCTCATTCTTTCAACAACATTCTATCCCAAACTTGGAATTTACTTTGTTGTTCTTTTGTTTCATCATGATTTAATTTATTCATTTGCTTTGCTTCTTCGGCATGTTATAGTTTACAATATATTGCTTGAAGTGCGTAGAATGACATACGGAGAAGTATGCAAAAATTGCAGTGGCATTCTTTAAAAGTCAAAAATTTCATTGTCATACCTCAAATTGTCAAATTTTGCAATATGTAGCATCTATTAAATTAACCCTAACAACTATGTCCCTCTTTCTTATGGCTGGTTTATATCTGCATTTCTTTGTTTACATCGTTTGATAGTTTGCTACAACTATTAGAAAGAGAGGCTTGTGATGCATTGTGGCTGAAGGCGCCGCTCGGGGCCAGCTGTAAGTGTGTGACCCGTTTGCGAAGAGCTGTTGACCTCAACTGCAATGTATGTTTGGCGTGTGTATAGCCTTGTGTGTTTGATGTGTCAGTATTCTAAATTGTGGGCTACTAAACGTAGTCAATTGCCTCTGTAATTAACTGTTTACGTAGGTAGATGTAGCACTACTGTCCATGTTTGTGTGTACGTGTGTGCTTTTTTCCCCTCACGTCTAAATCATGTACTCAATAAATTAAACGATTGCACCATCATAAAGAAAAATAATGAGCCTAGCATAATTAAAGCCCGTGACTTACCGACCAACAATGACAACAACAAAACAAGAAGCGTGCGAGACCTTCTAGTCAATGCTCTAAAATCCAAAATTATAAAAGGAGAACTCCTTCAACCTGCTCTTTCTCAACCTCTTTTTACCCTTTTTCTTTCGGGGTGACTCCTTCAACCTTCCAAGGAAATGAGAGACGGGTATGACTAAAACAAAGCAATACATCTATATCTATATCTATATCGATATAAAAAGATCAAAAGGGCAGATCCAACTGATGTTAGCCATCAAACTAAGTCAATCCAACGACCTAGACTGCTCCAATAACGAGCGTTCAACGTGTTTAACATGTGATTGATATCATATCAAATATTGCACTAATCACAAAATTAACACACAAATAATACCTAATATCCACGTATAAATAATATATTGTCTAGATATTAACATGCATTACATGTGCGCATTTACTAGTTTGCCAAGTTACAGTCGTACCCCGAATGGTTGCAAGCATCAACTCTTCTACCACCGGTCAGCGCTCTCATATCAAATGTCCACTGTCTGTAGAAGAGCTCGGACCACAGGTAATGCCCGCGATGACTGCAGCTGCACTCCAAATTGATCACGTACTCCCGTTGACGAACGATCCTCATCCACTGCTTATTCTCCGAGAGAGATCGAGATGAGGCGCCATGATCACCGTCAAGCAAGTGCGTCCAGCCGAGACACTCTCCGGCTCGCGCTTCTTCTCTTCCTGCTCCTGTCGTCCTCGCAGCTGCGCGGCGCGAGCTCTGCGCCCGGCGAGGCAGAGGCGCTCCTGGAATGGAAGGACAGCCTGCCGCTGACCGCGGCCGCCGCGGGCGCTTTGGCCTCGTGGGACCGGGCGGCCGCCGCCAACTCCAGCTTCGCGGTGTGCTCGTGGCACGGCATGACGTGCGACGTCTTCGGCAGGGTCGTCGGCGTCGACGTGTCTGGCGCCGGCATCGACGGCACCCTCGACGCTCTGGACCTCTCGTCCCTGCCCAGCCTCGGCAGCCTCAACCTCAGCTACAACGCGCTGGTCGGGCCGTTCCCGTCGAACGTGTCCGCGCTGCTGCTTAACATCACGTCGGTTGATTTGTCCAACAATATTTTTTCCGGGCCAATTCCGCCGGCCTTGCCTGCGTACATGCCCAACCTCGAGCACCTCAACCTTTCTTCCAACCAGTTCGCCGGCGAAATACCGCCGTCGGTCGCCAACTTGACCAGGCTTCAGAGCCTCGTTCTTGGCAAGAACAGTTTTTCCGGCGGCATACCGCCGGCGCTCGGTTCCATCTCGAGGTTGCGAGTGCTCGAGCTGCACAGCAACCCGCTGGGCGGCGCGATCCCCGCCTCTCTCGGCCAGCTCCGCTCGCTCGAGCGCATCAATGTCAGCATCGCTCAGCTGGAGTCCACCCTTCCGACGGAACTCAGCCACTGCACCAACCTCACCGTCATTGGCCTCGCGGTCAACAAGCTCTCCGGAAAGCTGCCGGTGTCGTGGGCCAAGCTGAGGAGAGTACGAGAATTCAACGTCTCCAAGAACATGCTCACTGGGGATATCTTGCCGGACTACTTCTCGGCGTGGACACGTCTCACGGTGTTTCAGGCGGACAAGAACCATTTCATCGGCGAGATCCCCGCTGAGGTCGGCATGGCGTCGAGGCTGGAGTTCCTCTCCTTCGCGACCAACAACCTCTCCGGCGAGATCCCGGCGATCATCGGAAGTCTGAGGAATCTGAGGCTGCTGGACCTCGCCGAGAACGAATTCTCTGGTACCATACCACGGACCATCGGCAACCTCACAAGATTAGAGACTCTTCGGCTGTACAACAACAAGCTCACCGGCCGGTTGCCTGACGAGTTGGGGAACATGAGGGCGCTGCAGAAGATATCCGTGAGCACCAACATGCTAGAGGGGGAGCTGCCGGCCGGGCTTGTCCGGTTGCCAAACCTCGTCTACATCGTCGCCTTCGACAACTTCTTCTCCGGGACAATCCCGTCGATTTTCAGCCGCCAGCTGACCGTGGTAAGCATGGCAAACAACAACTTCTCCGGCGAGCTGCCCCCGGGGCTGTGCCTGAGCGCCTCCCGCCTCATGTACCTTGGCCTGGACAGCAACCAGTTCACCGGCACCGTGCCTGCTTGCTACCGCAACTTGACCAAGCTGGTACGCGTCAGGATGGCACATAACCGGCTTACCGGCGACGTGTCAGAAGTCTTAGGATTGCATCCTAACCTTTACTACATCGATCTCTCCGGGAATGCCTTCGGCGGCGAGCTCCCGGAGCACTGGGCTCAGTTCAAGAGCCTCTTGTATCTGAACCTGGAGCGCAACAAGATCACCGGGACAATTCCTGCCGGTTTCGGTGACATGCCTGCACTGAATGATTTGAGCCTGGCAGCGAATCATCTCGCCGGCGTAATCCCTCCTGAGCTCGGCAAATTACAATTGCTCAAGCTGAACCTGAGTCACAACATGTTGTCAGGACCGATCCCTCCGACACTAGGGAACGTCACAACAATGCTGCTGCTGGAGAAGCTGGACCTGTCTGGGAATGAGCTCGACGGCGGCGTGCCTGTGGAGCTCACGAAATTGGACCGCATGTGGTACCTGAACCTGAGCAGCAACAACCTCACCGGAGCGGTGCCTGCTCTGCTGGGTAAGATGACCTCACTGAGCGACCTGGATCTCAGCGGCAACCCGGGCCTGTGCGGCGACGTAGCCGGCCTGAAATCTTGCAGCTTGTATTCCACCGGTGCCGGAGTTGGCTCACGGGGACACAACACCAAGCTGATACTTGCTGTCACCATGTCTATTGTCGGCGCGCTGCTCTTCTTCTTCGCTGCAGTGGCTCTCGTGCTCGTCCGCAAGAAGAGGCGAACCGACGAAGACACGGAGGAGACAACGGCGAGCGGCAGCGGCACGACGGATCTGCAGGCGTCCATATGGAGCAAGGACGTGGAGTTCTCCTTCGGCGAGATCCTGGCGGCGACGGAGCACTTCAACGAGGCCTACTGCATCGGCAAGGGCAGCTTCGGGAGCGTGTACCACGCCAAAGTGCCCGGCGGCCACTCCCTCGCCGTGAAAAAGCTCGACGTGTCGGAAACAGGGGACGCGTGCTGGGGCATCAGCGAGAAGAGCTTCGAGAACGAGGTGAGGGCCCTGACGCACGTCCGCCACCGGAACATCGTCAAGCTCCACGGGTTCTGCGCCACCGGCGGGTACATGTACCTGGTCTACGAGCGCGTCGAGAGGGGCAGCCTAGGGAAGGTGCTGTACATGGGCGGCGAGCGCAGCAGCGAGAGGTTCGACTGGCCGGCCAGGATGCGGGCGATCAGGGGCCTGGCGAGCGCGCTGGCCTACCTGCACCACGACTGCTCGCCGCCGATGATCCACCGCGACATCTCCGTCAACAACGTCCTTCTGGACGCCGAGTACGAGACGCGGCTGTCAGACTTCGGCACGGCCAGGTTCCTCGCGCCCGGCCGCTCCAACTGCACCAGCGTGGCCGGCTCCTATGGATACATGGCGCCAGGTACGTACACCCGCTACGCACCCTGAATTGTGCTCCGTTACTGCTTGCAAGCTCGCTGCTCACATTTGTCGTCGCGTTTCTTGCTGCAGAGCTCGCCTACTTGAGGGTGACGACCAAGTGCGACGTGTACAGCTTCGGCGTGGTGGCCATGGAGATCCTGACCGGCAAGTTCCCGGGCGGGCTCATCAGCTCACTGTACAGCCTCGACGAGGCGCAGGCCGGTGTCGGCAAGTCGGCGGCGCTCCTGCTGCTTAGGGACCTGGTGGACCAGAGGCTGGACGGTCCCGCCGAGCAGATGGCAGCGCAGGTGGTGTTCGTCTTCGTCGTGGCACTATCCTGTGTCCGCACCAACCCCGACGCTCGCCCGGATATGCGCACCGTGGCTCAGGAGCTCTCCGCTCGCCGGAGGTCCACCTTGGACAAGCCGTTCACGGCGATCATGATCGGCGACCTTGTTAGTTCGCGAGTATGATATGTGCTGGTTAGTACTACCATTTGTACAGGTTTGTATTGTTTTTGGCGGTGGTTCTGTATTGTTCATTCCATTCGTTCGTTTCGTGTAAACATCGGTACTATGCCTGACCTGGTAGGTGATCGTTTGCACTGTAATTAAATAAGGTTGTGTCCACTGTCTAGGAGGCTCATCTAGATGTTACATCTAAGTTGATGTCATCAATTGATTGTTGTGTCTTTTGTTTGTTTGTCTGTTTTTTCTTAGGACCATCATGTCTACTTTATTAAGTTGATAATATAGTTACATTGTTCGCAATGACATTCACCGAGAAATCAGGGGGTTCATCGACCCACTTACAAGCACTATCATTATTATATGCAAATTTAATTAAACATGTGCCGCTTCATTCGTCTCCCAGACACGCATGAATTGAACGAAACCTAGCATTCTAGTTGCAATAAAGCAATCAACGTAGATCGCCCCTCCTTGACTTCAGATTCTGTCTTCTCCAGAACATGCGTTGATCACCTCAAGAGAATCTGATTCAATCTGAATCAAGTGGAGTCCCATCTCATCGGCGAGCAGAAGCCCCTGATACACCGCCATTGCCTCGATAGAATGTGCATCAGTAACATGTTGTGATGGCCTGCAAGTCGCTGCCAGAAACACCTCGTTATTATCTCTAATTATTGCTCCTGTTGCACCCTTATTCTCATTAGCATAGAATGAAGCGTCAACATTTACTTTAACTGTTCCTTGAATTGGCTTCTCCTATTTCTTCCCAATTCGGATTACCCGAGACCTTGTAGATGCTGCTCTCTGAAAGTTTAGGCATGTTGCACTAACCACCAGTGCACTTTTGTTTGTCTGGGGTTGTTAGCGATGTTTGTTTTAATATATTTTTTCTATGACTTCTCTCCTCGGCCCACCGGACAAACACGCGCCCCCTCCTTGTGGTTTGTTGTTATTGGACATGGACCTGGTTGTTGTTGTTGTTGTTGTTCTTTATATGATCTAAGCAGTAATAGTTCCCTGCTTATGTAAACGTGTACA
This sequence comes from Triticum monococcum, assembly GCA_034509565.1. Taxonomy (NCBI): domain Eukaryota; kingdom Viridiplantae; phylum Streptophyta; class Magnoliopsida; order Poales; family Poaceae; genus Triticum; species Triticum monococcum. The sequence continues at coordinate 283,042,160 of CM067841.1, read as the reverse complement.
ACTCTGTCAGTAAGACCCTGTTACTATTGTTGATGACATTCCGGTAGCCACCGGTGGGCGAGAACTTTGCCTATTGGCCCGCCTCGTTTCAACGAGCAGGAAATTGGTTCTCTTCGTCCCTCGCTCTTGGTACCGATGTTGTTGCCAACATTGTTGGCAAACTGTTCTCTGACGAACCTTGTATCGTGATCACACAAGATGTCGCCACCCCTCTTATTCATCATGGTGGTATGTATGTTGGTCACTTCGATTTTGACCATCCTAATGAATCAGAAATGCTTGAGTCCTCAAATACATACTGGTGCAGTATGCCTTGCCTTTCTGTAGCACTTGCGACTGCATATTCTAGTTGCCCATGTGATCTCTTATCATTCTACCTCGAGCCTGCCATTCCTTTGAATTCCTTACGTAAACTCTCTCATTAATTGTGAAGTTTCGTGTAAATGACTATGTAATCCTTGTATCCGAGATCACCCTTGCACTTGACTTCGTATGTATTTCCGCGAGCCACCTTCTTTGAGATGATACATTCCGGTATCAGATGCAGGATTCATTCTTCGACACTCTAGGCCTCTCTTACATCATGCATTGGGCATTAAATGTTCTCTACTCAAATGAAGTTATTCGTCCCTTTTTAAGTCACTCTCGTTATGATTCCTATGACCCAAAACTCGAGAGATACCTATCTGTTTCATTCATGAGATAACCTCAGATAATTACCGCTTGTAGAATTCCATCGTTCCTGAGTTATCCCTTATCGTTTTCGTAAGTGCGATGAAGATCCTAAAGGAAGAATGACAACGATATCATGGTGCATTCATGCAGAGAAATAAAGACTTGAATGCAGTGGATCGACATCGTCGGGAAGAGTAACCAAGCCCGAGAAGATTCGTTAGATTCGTAGTCAGGCCCTTTCCGTCTACCTCTTAAATCCCGGGACGAGATTTATCTTAGTGGTGGAAATTTGTAACACCCCTGATGTCAAGCTACAGTAAACTCATGCTAATGGTGCCATGTCGTCACAATTAGTTTTCCTAAACTTCACTTTGATCCAAACCTAGTTCAAATTCAACTTTAAAATAAAGCCAAAAATAAGATTTCTTTAAACAGCTAGACAAAATGTTGGTTGGGTTGCAAATATTCACTAAGTAATTGTCATGAATTATCCAATCTCATTTAAATTATTGAAATGTCTTTAACCTATTTAAAACTGAACCAGTAGCAATAAATTGAGACTTTTCAAATTAAACAAATAGTTATACATTTCAAAATAAATTCAAACTTGGTGGGCTAGCTCAAAATGTTGGCTAATATTTATATGGCAAATTCCATATTGAAGAAAACTCATTTGGTAATACAATAAAAAATGCAAAACAGAGAAGAACATACAAAATAGAAAAAGGAAAAAGAAAAGGCCCACTGTGCACTTGGGCCGCAAGTGCACAGTGCAGCCCAGCCCACCTGCGCCGCCGACCCCTACCTCTGTTTACCAGAGGTGCGGTGGACACGGGCGCCGCTTCCGTGGCAGTGGATGGCCACGCGTCGGCCATCCCGCATGTCCCTATGGTGGATAAGACCTCCCCTCACCCCGCAGACATACCCTAGCTTTTCCTTTTTTTCCTCACGCCGCTTTCTTCCTATTCCGCGCAAAACCGAACCACCATCGCCATGGCCACCGTTGTTCGCGCAATCCCCGTCCTTCCCGCATCGTGAGGCCTTCTTCGGAAGGACCATGATGACCCACAAGTATAGGGGGTCAATTGTAGCTCTTTTCGATAAGTAAGAGTGTAAAACCCAATGAGGAGCAGAAAGAAATGACAAGTAGTTTTTAGTAAGGTAATGTCTACAAGTGCTGAAATTGTAAGTAGCGAGTAGTTTGATAGCAAGATAATTTGTAAAGAGCAAGTAACGATAATAGTAACAAGTATGCAGCAAGGTAGCCCAATCCTTTTGAGGCAAAGGACATGCCAAAACGGTCTCTTATAATAAGCAAAGAGTTCTTGAGGGTACACGGGAATTTCATCTAGTCACTTTCATCGTGTTGGTTTGATTTGTGTTCGCTACTTTGATAATTTGATATGTGGGTGGACTGGTGCTTAGGTGTTGTTCTTACTTGAACAAACCTCCTACCTATGATTAACCCTCCCGCAAGCATCCGCAACTACGAGAAAAGTATTAACAATAAATTCTAAGCATAGCATTAAACTCTAGGATCCAATCGGTCCCTTACGGAATAGTGCATAAACTGGGGTTTAAGTTTCCGTCACTCTCGCAACCCACCATCTATTTACTACTCCACAATGCATTCTCTTAGGCTCAAATATGGTGAAGTGTCATGTAGTCGACATTCACATGACACCATTAAGGGAATCACAACATACATACCATCAAAATATCGAACACATATCAAATTCACATGATTACTTGCAACATGATTTCTCCCGTGACTTCAAGAACAAAAGTAACTACTCACAAATAATAAACATGCTCGTGATAAGAGGGGTATTAATATGCATAATGGATCTGAACATATAATCTTCCACCAAATAAACCATATAGTAATCAACTACAAGATGTAATCAACACTACTAGTCATCCCTAGCAACAATCTATATTTCCGGTAACAAGATTGAATACAAGAGATGAACTAGGGTTTGAGATGAGATGGTGCTGGTGAAGATGTTGATGGAGATTGCCCTCCCCAAGATGGGAGAGTTGTTGGTGATGATGATGACGATGATTTCCCCCTCCGGAGGGGAGTTCCCCTGGCAGAATCGCTCCGCCGGAGGGCAAAAGTGCTCCTCCAAGTTCCGCCTCGAGGCGGCAGTGCTTTGTCCCGAAAGTCCCCCTCTTATTTTTTCTATGTCAAAATGACTTGTATACTAAAAGATTAGCACCGGAGGTGGGCCGAGGAGGCCACAACCCACCAGGGCGCGCTCCGTGAAGTTTTAGCTCATTTATTGGCTCCAATATTTCTTAAATAATCCATAAAAATTCTCCGTGAAGTTTCAGCTCATTTGGAGTTGTGCAGAATAGGTAGCCTGACGTAGCTTTTCCAGGTCCAGATTTCCAGCTGCCGGAATTCTCACTCTTGGTGTGTTCCTTGCAAATTATGAGAGAAAAGGCATTATAATTACTCCAAAAAGCATTATTATGGATAAAAACATTATAAATAACAGTAAGAAAACATGATGCAAAATGAATGTATCAACTCCCCCAAGCTTAGACCTCGCTTGTCCTCAAGCAAAAAACTGAAATTGAAAAACATGTCAACATGCTTTGAGAGAGAGGTGTCGGTAAAAACAAAATACGGACATAGAAGCATCATGTTGATTATTATAACAGCAACAAAATTTAACATAGGACTTTTATCATAGAAATTTTATCATATACTTCTCATGAATAAGTAATAGTTCATCACACAATCGAAGTATGAAGAAAAAACTCTATTAGAGACCAACAAATATGTTCTCGGTTAACTTTGCAACTACAATTCATCATGTTTTCAGGAAGGGTCACGTGTCGGAGCCTTTAGGCAAGTCCACATACTCAACCATCATATAGTCTTCTATGATTGCTAACACTCACCTCGTACCCATGAGCAAAACGTTTCAACCGGACACATAGAAAGATAGGGGCTTATAGTTTCGCCTCCCAACATACTCACCACATGATGCTTGCCAAAGGAGAAAATTAAAAGGAATAGAGAGAAAAACTTTGACTCTTTGCATAAAAGTAAAAGATAGGCCCTTCGCAGAGGGAATCAGAGGTTGCCATGCACTTATTTGTTTGTATGCTCAATCCCTTAGTGCAAGAGAACATCACATTGTATTGCCCCTTAAAATGACAACCTTTATTATGCAGTTTGTCGATTTTATTCTTTGTCATCTAAGTTCGTACAACACTCAATTTTCTCTTACACTAAATGATCTCACACTTTTAGAAGCAATTTTATTGCCTTTTTGCATCGATGACAACTTACTTGAGGGATCTTGCTCAATCCCTAGGTAGGTATGGTGGACACTTGAAAAAGATTTTGGTTTAAGGGTTTTTGGATGACAAGTAGTATCTCTACTTAGTGTGGAATTTTTGGCTAGCAAAGATAGGGGCAAGCATCACATGTTAAAGGATCAATGACAATATGACTTCTATGCATTAGTCAATGATGCAACTCATGAAAGAATTAATAAGGGAATGGAAGATTCACATATAGATATACCATCCTAGAAATCTTTTGTGATTGTGAGCCCTCATCAAAATATTATATTCCAAAATTGTTGACGTTGGACAAGGAAGACAACTTAATGGTTTATGCTATGTTTGTCAATCTCTAATAAAATTTTCTACTTATACTTTTCCTTATGTGGTGCCATCACCTACCATAGGATTAGTATATAATTTTTTTTCATTATTTATTTCCTTTCTTCATTTATTTCCTTTCTCTTTTTCTTTCTTTCTTATTTATTTTCTTTATTTGCAACATGAAAGTAAAGAAAGCAAAAACTCAAACTAACTTTATTATATAACTTGCACACGATTACAAGGATAGATCACTAAGCAAACTTTCAAATAAGAAAGGATCGAACTAAACTTCATTTCATCTAAATCAAAAGATTGAACTAAGACAAGTAAAAGCAAAAAGATAGTGGGATGATACTGTTGGGGAACGCAGTAATTTCAAAAAAAATCCTACGCACATGCAAGATCATGGTGATGCATAGCAACAAGAGGGGAGAGTGTCGTCCACGTAACCTCGTAGACCGTAAGCGGAAGCATTATGACAACGCAGTTGATGTAGTCGTATGTCTTCACGATCGACCGATCCTAGTACCAAACGTATGGCACCTCCGCGATCGGCACACGTTCAGCTCGGTGACGTCCCATGAACTCACGATCCAGTAGAGCTTCAAGGGAGAGTTTCGTCAGCACGACAGCGTGATGACGGTATTGAGAAGCTACCGACGTAGGGCTTCATCTAAGCACCGCTACGATATGACTGAGGTGGATTATGGTGGAGGGGGGCACCGCACACGGCTAAAAGATCAATGATCAACTTGTGTGTAATGGGGTGCCCCCTTCCCCCGTATATAAAGGAGAAAGGGGGGAGGCCGGCCGGCCCTAGGAGGGCGTGCCAAGAGGAGGAGGGGTCCTCCTAGTGGGAGTAGGACTCCCCTTTCCTAGTCCCACTAGGAGGAGGAAGGAAGGAATGGGAGAGGGGAAAGGCAAGGGGGGCACCGCCCCCCCCCTTCCTTGTCCTATTTGGACTCAAGGGGAGGGGGCGCATGGCCTGCCCTGGCCGGCTCCTCTCTCTCTCTCCACTAGGGCCCATTAAGGCCCATTAGTCCCCGGGGGTTCCGGTAACCCCTTCGGCACTCCGGTTTTCTCCGAGATCACCCGAAACCCTTCCGGTGTCCAAATGTAGCCGTCCAATATATCTATCTTTATGTCTCGACCATTTCAAGACTCCTCGTCATGTCCGTGATCACATCCAGGACTCTGAACTACCTTCGGTACATCAAAACACATAAAATCATAATACCGATCTTCACCGAATGTTAAGCGTGCGGACCCTAAGGGTTCGATAACTATGTAGACATGACCGAGACTCATCTCCGGTCAATAACCAATAGCGGAACCTAGATGCTTATATTGGTTCCTACATATTCTACGAAGATCTTTGTCACCGGTATGTTACTTGCCCGAGATTCGATCGTCGGTATCTCAATACCTAGTTCAATCTCGTTACCGGCAAGACTCTTTACTCATTTCGTAATACATCATCCCGCAACTAACTCATTAGTTGCATTGCTTGCAAGGCTTATAGTGATGTGCATTACCGAGAGGGCCTAGAGATACCTCTCCGACAATCGGAGTGACAAATCCTAATCTTGATCTATGCCAACTCAACAAGTACCATCGGAGACACCTGTAGAGCACCTTTATAATCACACAGTTACGTTGTGAACTTTGGTAGCACACAAAGTGTTCCTCCGGTATTCGGGAGTTGCATAATCTCATAGTCATAGGAACATGTATAAGTCATGAAGAAAGCAATAGCAATATACTACAGGATCAAATGCTAAGCTAACGGAATGGGTCAAGTCAATCACATCATTCTCTAATGATGTGATCCCGTTAATCAAATGACAACTCATATCTATGGTTAGGAAACTTAACCATCTTTGATTCAAAGAGCTAGTCAAGTAGAGGCATACTAGTGACACTTTGTTTGTCTATGTATTCACACATGTACTAAGTTTCCAGTTAATACAATTCTAGCATGAATAATAAACATTTATCATGATATAAGGAATATAAATAAAAACTTTATTATTGCCTCTAGGTCATATTTCCTTCAGTCTCCCACTTGCACTAGAGTCAATAATCTAGATTACACAGTAATGATTCTAACACCCATGGAGTCTTGGTGCTGATCATGTTTTGCTCGTGAGAGTGGCTTAGTTAACAGGTCTGCAACATTCAGATCCGTATGTATCTTGCAAATCTCTATGTCTCCCTCCTTGACTTGATCGTGGATGGAATTAAAGTGTCTCTTGATGTTCTTGGTTCTCTTGTGAAATCTGGATTCCTTTGCCAAGGCAATTGCACCAGTATTGTCACAAAAGATTTTCATTGGACCCGATGCACTAGGTATGACACATAGATTGGATATGAACTCCTTCATCCAGACTCCTTCATTTGCTGCTTCTGAAGCAGCTATGTACTCTTCTTCACAGGTAGATCCCGCCATGACGCTTTGCTTAGAACTGCACCAATTGACAGCTCCACCATTCAATATAAACACGTATCCGGCTTGTGACTTAGAGTCATCCGGATCAGTGTCAAAACTTGCATCGACGTAACCATTTACGATGAGCTCTTTGTCACCTCCATAAACGAGAAACATATCCTTAGTCCTTTTCAGGTATTTCAGGATGTTCTTGACCGTTGTCCGGTGATCCACTCCTAGATTACTATGGTACCTCCCTGCTAAACTAATAGCAAGGCACACATCAGGTCTGGTACACAACATTGCATACATGATAGAGCCTATAGCTGAAGCATAGGGAACACCTTTCATTTTCTCTCTATCTTCTGCAGTGGTCGGGCATTGAGTCTGACTCAACTTCACATCTTGTAACACAGGCAAGAACCCTTTCTTTGCTTGATCCATTTTGAACTTCTTCAAAACTTTATCAAGGTATGTACTTTCTGAAAGTCCAATTAAGTGTCTTGATCTATCTCGATAGATCTTGATGCCCAATATATAAGCATCTTCACGGAGGTCTTTCATTGAAAAACTCTTATTCAAATATCCTTTTATGCTATCTAGAAATTCTATATCATTTCCAATCAACAATATGTCATCCACATATAATATTAGAAATGCTACAGATCTCCCACTCACTTTCTTGTAAATACGGGCTTCTCAAAAAGTCTGTGTAAAACCATATGCTTTGATCACACTATCAAAACGTTTATTCCAACTCCGAGATACTTGCACTAGTCCATAGATGGATCGCTGGAGCTTTCACACTTTGTTGGCATTCTTTGGATCGATAAAACCTTCAGGTTGCATCATATAGAACTCCTCTTCCAGAAATCCATTCAGGAATGCAGTCTTTACATCCATTTGCCAAATTTCATAATCATAAAATGCAGCAATTGCTAACATGATTTGAACGGACTTAAGCATCGCTACGGGTGAGAAAGTCTCATCGTAGTCAACTCCTTGAGCTTGTCAAAAACCTTTCGCAACAAGTCGAGCTTTGTAGACAGTAACATTACCGCCAGCGTCAGTCTTCTTCTTGAAGATCCATTTATTCTCGATGGCTTGCCGATCATCGGGCAAGTCAACCAAAGTCCACACTTTGTTCTCATACATGGATCCCATCTCAGATTTCATGGCCTCAAGCCATTTTGCGGAACCTGGGTTCATCATCGCTTCCTCATAGTTCGTAGATTCGTCATGGTCAAGTAACATGACCTCCAGAACAGGATTACTGTACCACTCTGGTGCAGATCTTACTCTGGTTGACCTACAAGGTTCGGTAGTAACTTGATCTGAAGTTACATGATCATTATCATTAGCTTCCTCACTAATTGGTGTAGGAGTCATAGGAACAGATTTCTGTGATGAACTACTTTCCAATAAGGGAGCAGGTACAGTTACCTCATCAAGTTCTACCTTCCTCCCACTCACTTCTTTCAAGAGAAACTCCTTCTCTAGAAAAGATCCATTTTTAGCAACAAATGTCTTGCCTTCGAATCTGTGATAGAAGGTGTACCCAACAGTCTTCTTCGGGTATCCTATGAAGACACATTTCTCCGATATGGGTTCGAGCTTATCAGGTTGAAACTTTTTCACATAAGCATCGCAACCCCAAACTTTAAGAAACGACAACTTTGGTTTCTTGCCAAACCACAGTTCATAAGGCATCGTCTCAATGGATTTAGATGGTGCCCTATTTAACGTGAATGCAGCCGTCTCTAAAGCATAACCCCAAAATGATAGCGGTAAATCAGTAAGAGACATCATAGATCGCACCATATCTAGTAAAGTACGATTACGACGTTCGGACACACCATTAAGCTGTGGTGTTCCGAGTGGCGTGAGTTGCGAAACTATTCCACATTGTTTCAAATGAAGACCAAACTCGTAACTCAAATATTCTCCTCCACGATCAGATTGCAGAAACTTTATTTTCTTGTTACGATGATTTTCCACTTCACTCTGAAATTCTTTGAACTTTTCAAATGTTTCAGACTTATGTTTCATCAAGTAGATATACCCATATCTGCTCAAATCATCTGTGAAGGTGAGAAATAACGATACCCGCCGCGAGCCTCTATATTCATCGGACCACATACATCAGTATGTATGATTTCCAACAAATCTGTTGCTCGCTCCATTGTTCCGGAGAACGGCGTTTTAGTCATCTTGCCCATGAGTCATGGTTCGCGAGTACCAAGTGATTCATAATCAAGTGATTCCAAAAGTCCATCAGAATGGAGTTTCTTCATGCACTTTACACCAATATGACCAAAACGGCAGTGCCACAAATAAGTTGCACTATCATTATCAACTCTGCATCTTTTGGCTTCCATATTATGAATATGTATATCACTACTATCGAGATTCATCAAAAATAGACCACTCTTCAAGGGTGCATGACCATAAAAGATATTACTCGTATAAATAGAACAACCATTATTCTCATATTTAAATGAATAACCGTCTCGCATCAAACAAGATCTAGATATAATGTTCATGCTCAACGCTGGCACCAAATAAAAATTATTTAGGTCTAAAACTAATCCCGAAGGTAGATGTAGAGGTAGCGTGCCGACCGCGATCACATAGACTTTGGAACCATTTCCCACGCGCATCGTCACCTCGTCCTTAGCCAATCTTCGCTTAATCCGTAGTCCCTGTTTTGAGTTGCAGACATTAGCAATAGAACCAGTATCAAATACCCAGGTGCTACTGCGAACATTAGTAAGGAACACATCAATAACATGTATATCACATATACCTTTGTTCACCTTGCCATCCTTCTTATCCGCCAAATACTTGGGGCAGTTTCGCTTCCAGTGACCAGCCCCTTTGCAATAGAAGCACTCAGTCTCAAGCTTAGGTCCAGACTTGGGCTTCTTCACTTGAGTAGCAACTTGCTTGCCGCTCTTCCTGAAGTTCCCCTTCTTCCCTTTACCCTTTTTCTTGAAACTGGTGGTCTTGTTGACCATCAACACTTGATGCTCCTTCTTGATTTCTACCTCCGTAGCTTTTAGTATTGCGAAGAGCTCGGGAATAGTCTTATCCATCCCTTGCATGTTATAGTTCATCACAAAGCTCTTGTAGCTTGGTGGAAGTGATTGAAGAATTTTGTCAATGACACTATCATCCGAAAGATTAACTCCCAGTTGAATCAAGTGATTGTAGTACCCAGACATTCTGAGTATATGTTCACTGACAGAACTATTCTCCTCCATTTTGTAGCTGTAGAACTTATTGGAGACCTCATATCTCTCAGTCCGGGCATTTGCTTGAAATATTAATTTCAACTCCTGAAACATCTCATATGCTCCATGACGTTCAAAACGTTGTTTAAGTCCCGGTTCCAAGCCGTAAAGCATGGCACACTGAACTATCGAGTAGTCATCAACATGCGACTGCCAGGCATTCACAATGTTTGCAGTTGTCGGCGCGGGTGGTACACCTAGCGGTGCTTCCAGGATGTAATTCTTATGTGCAGCAATGAGGATAATCCTCAAGTTACGGACCCAGTCCGTGTAATTGCTACCATCATCTTTCAACTTTTGCTTTCTCAAGGAATGCATTAAAATTCAACGGAACAACAACACGGTCCATCTATCTACAACAACATAGACATGCAAAATACTATCAGGTACTAAGTTCATGATAAATTAAAGCTCAATTAATCAAATTAATTTAAGAACTCCCACTTAGACACACATCCCTCTAATCATCTAAGTGATCACGTGATCTATATCAACTAAACCATGTCCGATCATCATGTGAGATGGAGTAGTTTTCGATGGTGAACATCACAATGTTGATCATATCTACTATATGATTCACACTCGACCTTTTGGTCTCCAGTGTTTCGAGGCCATATCTGCATATGCTAGGCTCGTCAAGTTTAACCCGAGTATTCTGTGTGTGCAAAATTGGCTTGCACCCGTTGTATGTGAACGTAGAGCTTATCACACCCGATCATCACGTGTTGTCTCGGCATGACGAACTTTTGCAACGGTGCATACTCAGGGAGAACACTTATACCTTGAAATTTAGTGAGAGATCATCTTATAATGCTACCGTCGATCTAAGCAAAATAAGATGCATAAAAGATAAACATCACATGCAATCAATATAAGTGATATGATATGGCCATCATCATCGTGTGCCTTTGATCTCTATCTCCAAAGCACCGTCATGATCACCATCGTCACCGGCTTGACACCTTGATATCCATCGAAGCATCGTTGTCGTCACGCCAACTATTGCCTCCACGACTATCTCTACCGCTTAGTGATAAAGTAAAGCAATTACATGGCGATTGCATTTCATACAATAAAGCGACAACCATATGGCTCCTGCCAGTTGCCGATAACTGTGTTATAAAACATGATCATCTCATACAATAAAATTTATCATCATGTCTTGACTATATCACATCACAACATGCCCTGCAAAAACAAGTTAGACGTCCTCTACTTTGTTGTTGCATGTTTTACGTGGCTGCTACGGGTTGAGCAAGAACCGTTCTTACCTACGCATCAAAAACCACAACGCGGTATAGTGATTGCTTTTTGATCTTCAGAAAGAACCCTGTTCATTGAATCCGATTCAACTAAAGCTGGAGAAACAGACACCCACTAGCCACCTGTGTGCGAAGCATGTCAGTAGAACCAGTCTCGCGTAAGCGTATGCGTAATGTCGGTCTGGGCCGCTTCATCCAACAATGCCACTGAATCAAGAATCAACTAGTGACGGCAAGCAATATGTATATACCCACGCCCACAACTCCTTTTTGTTCTACTCGTGCATATAACATCTACGCATAAACCTGGCCCAGATGCCACTGTTGGGGACCACAGTAATTTCAAAAAAATTCTTACGCACACGCAAGATCATGGTGATGCATAGCAACGAGAGGGGAGAGTGTCATCCATGTACCCTCATAGACCGTAAGCCGAAGCATTATGACAACGCGGTTGATGTAGTCGTACGTCTGCACGATCGACAGATTGATACGTCTCCATCGTATCTATAATTTTTGATTGTTCCATGCCAATATTCTACAACTTTCATATACTTTTGGCAACTTTTTATACTAATTTTGGGACTAACATATTGATCTAGTGCCCAGTGCCAGTTCCTGTTTGTTGCATCTTTTTCTTTCGCAGAATATCTATATCAAACGGAGTCCAAACGGGATAAAAACTTACGGAGATTTTTTTGGAATATATATGGATTTTGGGAAGAAAAATCCACGCGAGACGATGCCCGAGGGGGCCACGAGGCAGGGGGCGCCCCTGACCCTCGTGGCCACCCCGTAAGGCGTTTGATGCCCTTCTTTCGCCGCAAGAAACCTAATATCCGGATAGAGATCATGTTAAAATTTCAGCCCAATCGGAGTTAAGGATCTCCGGGAATATAAGAAACGGTGAAAGGGTAGAATCTGGGAACGCGGAAACAGAGAGAGACAGAGAGACAGGTCCAATCTCGGAGGGGCTCTCGCCCCTCCCATGCCATGGAGGCCAAGGACGAGAGGGGAAACCCTTCTCCCATCTAGGGAGGAGGTCAAGGAAGAATAAGATGAAGGGGCCCCCTCTCCCCTTCTCTTCCGGTGGCGCCGGAACGCTGCCGTGGCCATCATCATCACCACAATCTTCACCAACAACTTCACCGCCATCATCACCAACTCTTCCCCCATCTATGCAGCGGTGTAACCTCTCTCTTACCCGTTGTAATCTCTACTTAAACATGGTGCTCAACGCTATATATTATTTCCCAATGCTGTATGTCTATCCTTTGATGTTTGAGTAGATCCGTTTTGTCCTATGGGCTATTTGATGATCAAGATTGGTTTGAGTTGCATGTTTTATTATTGGTGTTTTCCTATGGTGCTCTCCGTGTCGCGCAAGCGTGAGGGATCCCCGCTGTAGGGTGTTGCAATACGTTCATGATTCGCTTATAGTGGGTTGCATGAGTGACTGAAACACAAACCCGAGTAAGGGGTTGTTGCGTATGGGATAAAGAGGACTTGATGCTTTAATGCTATGGTTGGGTTTTACCTTAATGATCTTTAGTAGTTGCGGATGCTTGCTAGAGTTCCAATCATAAGTGCATATCATCCAAGTAGAGAAAGTATGTTAGCTTATGCCTCTCCCTCATATAAAATTGCAATAATGATTACCGGTCTAGTTATCGATTGCCTAGGGACGAATAACTTTCTCGTAACAACAAAAACTCTTTACTAAAACTAACTTAGTTATTCCTTTATCTAAACAGACCCTACTTTTTATTTATGTGGTCTTTATTATCTTGCAAACCTATCCAACAACACCTACAAAGTACTTCTAGTTGCATACTTGTTCTAGGTAAAGTGAACGTCAAGCGTGCGTAGAGTTGTATCGGTGGTCGATAGAACTTGAGGGAATATTTGTTCTGCCTTTAGCTCCTCGTTGGGTTCGACACTCTTACTTATCGAAAATTGTTGTGATCCCCTATACTTGTGGGTTATCAAGACCTTTTTCTGGCGCCGTTGCCGGGGAGCAATAGCGTGGGGTGAATATTCTCGTGTGTGCTTGTTTGCTTTATTACTAAGTAATTTTTATTTGTTGTTCTTAGTTGTTCTTTATATTTAGTTATGGATATGGAACACGAAATACCAAAAATTAGGTGTACTTTCTGCTCATGGAGATGGGGAACCTCCTAAAACCCTCGATGCTGGTTATGTGAAAGATATTATGTACTACTTTAATAATCCCGAGAAAACCCCATTCAATTATGTAATGGGAGTAACGTTGGATCAACGTGAATACTTTAGGGATTACCGCTTGACACAAAAAGGGAAATTATTGTGGGATCAAATTCATATATTGAAGTGGTATGCTAGGCAACTATGCCTGAGATATGATTATACTTGTTGCTCTAGGATGAAGGCTCCACACCTTCCCTTTTTATGCGAATTTAATGATAATAAAACCTTAGCTTCTTATGCTAATGGTATATATGATTACTATGATGTGAAACAAATAGAAGAATTTGTTGCTTTTATGGGTGCTTATGAAATTGAATCTATGTTTAAAGAGTTTGAAGATTTTGATGATTCGGTTTATAGACCTGAAAATTTAGCTATCCTTAAATATTGCTATGAGAATTATGAATACAATTCTGATATTAATGCACTTATTGAGAAAGTCTCCGCTGTCCAAGAAGAGACTAATATTTTGCAGGAATCTATGGAAGAAGAAGTTGATGAAACTGTGAGCTCATTGGATGAAAAAGATGAGGAGGAGAGCGAAGAACAAAAGGAGGAAGAGCGGATTGATCACCCGTGCCCACCTTCTAATGAGGGTAACTCTTCAACTCATACATTGTTTAATTCCCCTTCATGCTTACCGAAGGATGAATGCTATGATAATTGCTATGATCCCGTTGATTCTTTTGAAATATCCCTTTTTGATGACGCTTGCTATGCTTATGGCCAAGATGCCAATATGAATTATGCTTATGGAGATGAACTTGCTATAGTTCCTTATGTTAAACATGAAATTGTTGCTTTTGCACCCACACATGATAGCCCTATTATCTTTTTGAATTCTCCTAACTACACTATATCGGAGAAGTTTGCACTTATTAAGGATTATATTGATGGGTTGCCTTTTACTACTACACATGATGATTTTGATGAGTATAATATGCATGTTCTTGCTTCTCCTACTTGCAATTATTATGAGAGAGTAACTATATCTCCACCTCTCTATGTTTCCAACATGGTAAAATTGCAAAAAACTGTTTATACTATGCATTGGCCTTTACTATGTGTGCATGAATTGTTCTTTTATGACATGCCAATGCATTGGATGAGAGTTAGACTTCATTGTTTCATGATATATGTTACTTTGTGCTCACTACTAAATTACAAATCATTGTTAATTAAAATTGGCTTTGATATACCTTGGGATCCGGGTGGATTCACTACTTGAGCACTTTTTGCCTAGATTAATGGCTTTAAAGAAAGCGCTGCCAGGGAGACAACACGGAAGTTTTAGAGAGTCATTTATTCTTGTTGAGTGCTTTCATATAGTTTAAAAACAACAAAAATAAAGAGGGGAACCCAAAACTTTTTCAAAAAGGAAAGTGAAAGTGAGAAAGACAAGCATTGTTGAAGTGGGAGAGCTCCTTGAACTTTGTTCGTGCTCACTGCAACTTTGTGAATATTGATTACAGAAACTTTTCAACAAAAATAATTATCCCCTTGTACAATTTCATTGTATTATAAAAATAATGTGCCAGGGTTTGCCTTTACGATGTTTACATTTGCTTGATGGTCTGTACGGTGCAGGACAGAAACTTTGGCTCTAGTGCGCGATTTTACATTTTCAGCTGGAACGTCAAATGGTTCTGATTATTTCTGCACTGTCTTTCTATACAAATTGTTTATTTTTCCTAATTTCTGTAGAATTTTTCAAGTATCAAAAGTATGGTGAATGTTCATATTATTACAGACTGTTATGTTTTAGACAGATTCTGTTTTTCATGCATAGTTTGCTTGTTTTGATGAAACTATCAATTTATATTAGTTGATTAAGCCATGAAAAAGTTATGTTACAGTAGAAACAATGCAAAAACAAAATATGAATTGGTTTGCAACAGTACTTAGAGTAGTGATTTGCTTTATTATACTAACGGATCTTACCGAGTTTTCTGTTGAAGTTTTGTGTGGATGAAGTGTTTGATGATCGAGAAGGTCTCGATATGAGAAGAAGGAAGAGAGGCAAGAGCTCAAGCTTGGGGATGCCCTAGGCACCCCAAGTAAATATTCAAGGAGACTCAAGCGTCTAAGCTTGGGATGCCCCGGAAGGCATCCCCTCTTTCTTCAACAAGTATCGGTATGTTTTCGGATTCGTTTCGTTCATGCGATATGTGCGATCTTGGAGCATCTTTTGCATTTAGATTTCACTTTTCTTCTATGCACCATGCTGGTATGAGATAGTCCTTGGTTGATTTATAGAATGCTCTATGCACTTCACTTATATCTTTTGAGTATGGCTTTATAGAATGCTTCATGTGCTTCACTTATATCATTTGAAGTTTGGATTGCATGTTTCTCTTTACATAGAAAACCGCCATTTGTAGAATGCTCTTTTTCTTCACTTATATTTGTTAGAGCGTGGGCATATCTTTTATAGAAAGAATTAAACTCTCTTGCTTAACTTATATTTATTTAGAGAGATGACAGGAACTGGTCATTCACATGGTTAGTCATAAAATCCCACATAAAACTTGTAGATCACTGAATATGATATGTTTGATTCCTTGCAATAGTTTTGCGATATAAAGATGGTGATATTAGAGTCATGCTAGTGGCTATTTGTGGATTAGTAGAAATACTTGTGTTGAGGTTTGTGATTCCCGTAGCATGCACGTATGGTGAACCATTATGTAACGTACTCGAGGATTGCCAACGGGCCAAGGGCGCCGGCGATGTCTGAGATCCAATCCAGGTTGCGCAGCCCGTCGCTGACGAGGCGCGTGCGCTTCCTTCTACGCGGAACCATGGCCACGAGGGTGGGGGCGATCTCGGCAATGGGTTGGCCGTGGATCCAGTGATCCGTCCAGAACCTGCAAGTATTGCCATCGCCAAGCGTTCAAACCGTAGAAGCTCTGAAGATTTGCTGAACCTCGCGATCATACGGCAGGCGTAGGTGGCGCCATGGGCGCGTCGGGTCCGTGGCCTGTAGCCAAAGCCATCTAGTGCACAGCGCGATGTGATACGTCTCCAATGTATCTATAATTTTTGATTGCTCCATGCTATATTATCTACTGTTTTGGGCAATATTGGGCTTTATTATCCACTTTTATATTATTTTTGGGACTAACCTATTAACCGGAGGCCCAGCCCAGATTTGTTGTTTTATGCCTATTTCAGTGTTTTGAAGAAAAGGAATATCAGACGGAGTCGAAACGGAACGAAATCAACTGGAGAAGTTATTTTTGGAAGGAAACACACCTGATGGACTTGGACCCCACGTCAGAAGATACGGGAGCTGCCCACGAGGGTGGGGGGCGCCCCCACCCCCCTAGGGCGCGCCCCCTGCCTCGTGGGGCCCCTGTGGCTCCCCTGACGAGCTTCTTCTTCCTATATAACTCCATATACCCTAAAACTTCCACAACAGAGATTAGATCGGGAGTTCCGTCGCCAAAAGCCTCTGTAGCCACCAAAAACCAATCTAGACCCGTTCCGGCACCCTGCCGGAGGAGGCAATCCTTCTCCGGTGGCCATCTTCATCATCCCGGTGCTCTCCATGATGAGGAGGGAGTAGTTCTCCCTCGGGGCTGAGGGTATGTACCATTAGCTATGTGTTTGATCTCTCTCTCTCTTGTGTTCTTGAGATGATACGATCTTGATGTATCGCGAGCTTTGCTATTATATTTGGATCCTATGATGTTTCTTCCCCCCTCTTCTCTCTTGTAATGAATTGAGTTTCCCCTTTGAAGTAATCTTATCGGATTGAGTCTTTAATGACTTGAGAACACTTGATGTATGTCTTGCCGTGGATATCTATGGTGACAATGGGATACCACGTGCCACTTGATGTATGTTAAGGTGACCAACTTGCGGGTTTCGTGACATTGGGAACCTATGCATAGGGGTTGCCACACATTTTCGTCGTGATTCTCCGGTAGAACTTTGGGGCACTCTTTGAGGTCCTTTGTGTTGGTTGAATAGATGAATTGAGATTGTGTGATGCATATCGTATAATCATGCCCACGGATACTTGAGGTGACATTGGAGTATCTAGGTGACATTAGGGTTTTGGTTGATTTGTATCTTAAGGTGTTATTCTAGTACGAACTCTGGGGCTGTTTGTGACACTTATAGGAATAGCCCAACGGATTGATTGGAAAGAATAACTTTGAGGTGGTTTCGTACCCTACCATAATCTCTTCGTTCGTTCTCCGCTATTAGTGACTTTGGAGTGACTCTTTGTTGCATGTTGAGGGATAGTTATGTGATCCAATTATGTTATCATTGTTGAGGGAACTTACACTAGCGAAAGTATGAACCCTAGGCCTTGTTTCCACACATTGCAATACTGTTTACGCTCACTATTATCATTCGTTACCTTGCTGTTTTTATATTTTTAGATTACAAAAACTATTATCTACTATCCATATACCACTTGTATCACCATCTCTTCGCCGAACTAGTGGACCTATACAATTTACCATTGTATTGGGTGTGTTGGGGACACAAGAGACTCTTTGTTATTTGGTTGCAGGGTTGCTTGAGAGAGACCATCTTCATCCTACGCCTCCTACGGATCGATAAACCTTAGGTCATCCACTTGAGGGAAATTTGCTGCTGTCCTACAAACCTCTGCACTTGGAGGCCCAACAACGTCTACAAGAAGAAGGTTGTGTAGTAGACATCAAGCTCTTTTCTGGCGCCGTTCCCGGGGAGGCATGGAAAGCGGCACTAACACACCCCGTCAACTAAGCTCTTTTCTGGCGCCGTTGCCGGGGAGGTGAGTGCTTGAAGGTATATCTTTAGATATTGCAATCGAGTCTTTTAGTTTCTTGTATTATCACTAGTTTAGTTTATAAAAGAAAATTAAAAAATGGAATTAAGTTTGTCTCATACGCTTCACCTTTTTAATATCTTTCGTGAGTATGATGGAAAGGATAATTGTGCTCAAGTGCTAGAAGAAGAAATCTATAAAATGTTTGGCACTAAATATTTGAATGATGAGCATGATTGCAATGCTGTTAGTATGAATTCCTTGAATATCCATGATGCTAATGATATTTAAAGCCACAAGCTTGGGGAAGCTATGTTTGATGAAGATGATATTTTTTGTCCCCCAAGTTTTGATGAGAAAATTTATTATGATGAAAGCATGCCTCCTATCTATGATGATTATTGTGATGACACGTATGCTTTAAAGAATAATGATAACCATGAAACTTGTCATCTTGATCTTAATTTTCAATCACATGATAATTATTTTGTTGAGTTTGCTCCCACTACTATTCATGAGAAGAATTTTGCTTATGTGGAGAGTAGTAAATTTTCTATGCTTGTAGATCATGAAAAGAATGCTTTAGGTGCTGGTTATATTGTTGAATTCATTCATGATGCTACTGAA